>NNCF01129115.1:5222-38328 GCA_002313205.1 Laupala kohalensis | reverse complement strand
GGGGGGGGGCGACGAGCGACAGTTGTTCTGCCCCGACGCTTCGAGCATTGGGCTTATATAGCTGTAGCGAGTTGAGTCGCCAGTTTGAGCATGGCGCGTCGTTCGAATGGTCACCCGTGTGCCGCTGCGTGTATCTACGCGACAGTGCACAGACTGTCTAACATCCGTTGGCATTACCTCACAAGTTCGGATGTTGTTCTATGGGTACATCATGACGTTAGTGCTGCCTGGCTGTCGATGCACATATTCATTGACCCTTATGTCAAAAGAGTGAAGTTCAGTGTTTTCAAGTGAGTGAATATGCACAAACATTATTAAATTATCTCTGCAAGCAATATTCGATTTTCTATGTTACATAAACGTAATTTTCTATGTTGCATCAAGCTTGCAATTCTCTGATATCAGAAATTTTATATGACAGACTCTGCGCTCTGTATTTGTATGTCGGAGGTTTTCCTATAGTGTATAAGTAAACATTTTCACTAAAATAGATAAAATATAATGCACCTTCCAGGATTAATTCCAAGATACGAGAACGAGAAAAAAAGATGCGAGTATAATGCAACTCGACGTGGAACTGAAAATGCACCATACCTGATCCAAGAATATTTCATCAGCATTATTTTAACAAAAGCATCTCTTGAACGTGGAGAACAGTGAATAAGCATCGTTTTATTATTATGAAAGAACAGTCGAACACTTCGTGTAAACTCGATGATGACAACAGTTACTTCTGCCTCCAGAAAGTAGCCATCTCATCAATTTGATTTAAATACTCCAAATTAACAACCTGGGTTGAGGTAAAGAGGCTACCTGTACGAACATGAAAACATAAATAAACATTAATATAACCGCATATTAAAATAATGATTTGTATTTTAATTAATTATTAACATCAATGCGTTTATTAATCCATGATAGCTGAATTTTTGCGAATTATTGCGAAAAAGGTGAAGCGAGCTAAAATGTATCATATTGTTATCTAATTTAAATATGATTTATTCCTGCAAATCTTTGACAATATAAAGAAAAGAAGACGGTTATACATACGTGAAAAGAGAAAGAATATCACAACCACCCAACAATTGTCTAAGACTATAAGTAGGAAATTGCAGCGTCGAGAGAAACACTGTATTAGCGTAAATCAGTAACAAATCAAAGTTTGTTTATATAAACTTGTCTGACGTCTCTAGGCACAAGAAGCGCTACCTGGAAATCAATTTAAAATGGTTTTGGGCGTATTGGTTACACGTACGTCAGTGAAATATATAATAGAATTTACCTCTGGAAAAGCCAAAGATGTGTTTAAGAAAAAACTGTATTTAAAAAACGGACTATGTATTTCCTCGGCTATAAATTAGCTTCTGTTATTGTTCAATGAAATCAGATGAGAATTAAATTCAAAACCATGTTTTTTATTAGTTTTATTTATATGGATGACTGACATATACATGCGAAACTGGCTCAAAGTTTGATTGAAATACGCAACAGCTATCATAAACGCGTTTCTTACACAATTTTGTAAAGACTCATTTTTTATGAAAGAAATAATAAAAAACGTTACTAGCAGTACTACCACTTGCACTGAAAATGCCTCTCGCAAAAATAAAAATTAACAGCTTGACAAGATCTTCCTTTTGATTGTGTAAATACTTTCTATCTAACGTTTACTCTTCATAATCCCGTGACCACTTCCACAGTAAATATTATGCATGGTTTCGCCAAAGGTTTTTGATGAATAAGGATGCGTCGTCTCAGTAAGTTTCTAGTTTTTCACTGTGTAGTTAACATCCTGAAGTATAGATAGGAAAAAAAAGGTTGAAAAACACAAATCAAAGTGAAGTATCATTTAACAGAATAAACGAAACAAAAAATATAAACGGGTGGGTTGTCGGGGGCGGTGACCGAAGGAAAAATAATGTATGGGAGACCACAAAAGAGGTATTACTGCTGGAGTTTATAATTGCAGTATTCTTGACGACTTCCCTACAGTGATTAAACAGTTGCCTTACAACCCAACGGGAGGAATTATATTTCAATAATTTAAAAGCTAATGGCATCGTAAAGACAAGCGATTTTTAAAATATAATATTCCTCATTTACATTTAAGTACTCGCNTTACATTTACGTACTCGCGTATGTAATCGAAGGAGTCTCTATGAGAAATGAAGTGGATAAGGTAAATAAATGTTATTACGAACCTGGTTCAAGTTCCATGTCCTCAGTGCATTATTTATAGTATAAAGGAAGAGGAACTTTATCCTTGTGTGTTGAAGAAGCACCGGACGATGGATGTGGTAGAGGAAGTGGTTGGGCGGGGAGGAGGGATGGGAGAGGGAGGTGGAAGGCAGGAAGAGCGATGCCTGAGGGATTCGTTGCCGACGCGCCACGACGCCCAGGAGGGCGAAGATGACGCCGTCAATGGCGAGCCTGTAATTTAAAGATCTGGGATTCCTCCTTCGCCATCAGAATTGCAAATAAGATTCCTCATCGCGTCGCACAGCCACCGGTGGTTGTGGCATAGCGATGAGGATGGTCCGACACGCATTAAGTGGCTTCGATTTCGTAAATAAATCAGAAGAAGGACCCTATCTCATGCGCAACACCACTTCGCTAGGGCCGTTAATATAATGCATTGCGATAATTCGTGAAGATTGCAGCGTCGTGAATATTTTATTCCACGTATTTCACTTTGCTTACTTCTCTCTTGCATTTGCTTTATCTTCACTTATTTATTTCTCTTTTTATATCGGCGACTTCAGTTCGATCTGTTTGCATTTCAATTTCTCAACTTAGGAAAGTAAAAATGCAATACAAAATGTGGGAATCAGTTACTTAACCATTTAGAAACATGAAACACTCAACTAAAATTTGTCAAATATTTCGTGTGTTAATTTTATGTCACTAATATCCAGCTTGAGATCCAGTCATCATTTTTTCCATCTAACTGCGCTTGCAAGCTATGGATGATGGAATTGGGAAGATATTACTGGTACAGAAGCGGCATGATAAGAGTGAGATGTGAAAAAACAAGAATTAACGCAGTTTTATTATTATTTTGGCGTTATTAGTTTTTGTATTTGTGGATTTTCACTTCCACGATCCCGCTGAGCGGTAGAGCCAAAAAAATAACTGAAATAAATAATAATAATAATTTATTAATCTGCATATGAGCAATGCTCAGCGGCAGATAGAAAGGAATATATAATAAAAGTATACATCATACAATAATAAGAAGTTAATACACGCGTAAAATTAAAAACGTTAACGGATAATAATAGGTAGAGGAAGAAACTCATAAAAGTCACTCGAATATCAGATGAGAACCTATTTTTTTCGGAAGACGAAGCCACCCCACTGTTTTCTATCAATTAAAAAGTTTGAGTTAATGAGAATATTTAGTGGAAAAATAGAAAATAATACTCATTGAAGAAAGTTTTCTGCTTTTGCTACGTGACTTTTGAAGGCATAAGCCGAAACAGTTTCTTCAAATTTGTGAGTTTCTTTTACGTGCTTTATTTTTTATTTTATATAACTATTCTCAGGGCCAATACCAATATGAAAATTACCTGTATACATTTTTTGTATATTTCATGTTACTTTTTCATTGTAACCTTGATATACATATTGAAACGTTGGCATATTCGAAGCGAATTTTGATATTTTTAATTTGTGACCTAATCCGAAGAAATAGTTGTAAAATTAACAAGAGGTGAAGAACGTACGATTTTTCAATTGCGTTGTAGCTCTGAAAATAGAGTTTGTGAACATATGTTAGAATATAGAGGAATTCCGAAGGCTTTATACTAAAGGTGGGACATGAAGTGTACAAAGACTGAGTTGAAGTGACAGCGATATCAGTTGTGACCAAATATGGACGAAGCGGCTACTACATGAGAGGGTGCTTACACATAATGTAAATGAATATATTATTTCCGATACGGTTTGCTCTTTCTCAACAATATCTGAAGCGAGAAATTTGTTTCTTTTCAGGAATATTACCGAGAAAAATATAGAGGGATAATTCCATTCATTACTAAGAAGGAAAAAGTATCATTTACAAAATGGATTATACTCCTTGGATATTGACTGGTTGTAACCTTGAACTAGTGTCCCGAAAAATAACACATTCCTTCTATAAGAACTAGTGAAGTAACAGATTGTTCCATACCTGTAACCAACTCGATCCTTCACATGACGTGGCTTCACATTTCCTTATTTATTCTGGGTTCCTTTTTTTGCTTTCACAAAACTCGTGTGAGATTTTTTTGAATCTTGCGCTTTCCTTAACACTTCTTTTACAACCTGTGTTTCATTTCCTGCTCTGCACCTTTCCACTTCCATCAGTGTTCTTGTAACAAGTAACTCTAGCCGCCGCCTGTGTCATGGTGTCCGTGCCTTCCGTAGCAGTGTCTCACTGTCTCCTGTCATTGTCCTAACCATTCTCTCGTCTCCTCTTGTCCAGTCTGAAGCGCTTTTGCCTTATCGTCCAGCCATCTCGTTGGAGAGATTCTCGGAAACGATCCGTTACTGCTGACACCTCAATAGCAGAATCAGCGATTGTGTTTCGTGAATGAAGTCATTAAGGCGTGTAAAACTACAAGTCACCTACATTCTCTCGCTTATTGCTTCCTTTTTCGTTTTATTCCTCTGTAATTCTTATTTTGATTTTCTTTTTGCTTTTATTCCTTGACACTCAGCTCGGTCGACACTATCGCGTGCGTTTAGAATAATATTAAGGATATTGATTTATGAATTCAATTAAAGTTTCTTATTAGGTGATGCTGCGAGAATGCGCCTGATATGTAATTTACGACTATGCTGTGACCTCAGCGGCGGTGGTGGTGGCGTGGACTGGAGGAGTTGGTATCGTCGTGGTTGGTGGTTCAGATGAAAGTGGCGGTGACGGTGGCTCCGGCGATGCGGGGAAGACGCTGGAGGATGTTGGAAGATGGGAATGACCGCCGGGGAAAAAGGTACGTTGGATTGAAACGACCGAGGTATACAGGATGCAAAAGAGGAAGATGGAGGTACATTGAAGGAAGATGCAGTAGTAGTAGAAGATTTAATGGATGGTTCAACACTGAGTGGTGTCGATAGATGAAAAACACAGGTCGAATTCAAGAGAGGATTCTGACGACTCATAAGCAACAACACCCCGCCATGATGGTTCATTGCCATTATGGAAGGAACGGTGGAAAATGTGTCTGATGATGGATGTATAGATGTTGCAGCAGATCAAAACATGTTATTACCGATAAAAGAAATACGGACACTCTTATCACGTCATTCTGTAAATCACAAATATTTCACAAAATGAGATCATTTTCTGAAATTTTAACGAAACTGAGGGAACTCCAGAACAGGTTGTTTGATTCCATTTTTCTTTAAATATGCGAAAGGCCAATAAGCATAATTTTTTTAAGTTTATGTAATTTGTTAGAGAACTTAAACAATCAAAACATCGTTACACTGTTTATCCTTGTAAGTGACCATGGAGAGGAACACATTTTAAAATCATACAAATGCGACTAGTTACAAAACTTCACCTGTTCTATTCTTCGTGGCACAAGAGTATTAATTAGGAAGTCGGATAGTTTAAATAAATTTTAGATTTCCTGAAGTTAATTTGGAAGATATTTTAATATTTCCTGAAATATTTCACATAAATGAGAGTAAACAGAAGAGGAGGATTTCATTCGCGTCAGTAATACGTAAATATATCCTGTTCTTTATCCCTCAAGGATTTTTAAGACTTGTTGAAGAAGTACAAACTCTGGTGTTAACATATTAATAATCATGTGGCCTCCAAGTTAATCAGATGTTTCTTATTCAATCATTATCCTACAAATTTGATTCATATGACCACTAAACATATCGAATAGAAAGAGCAGGCATCGTGACCTACGAGTACTCTTCGCCGCACCAAAAAGGAAATTATGAAATACATATGTCAAAAAGAAAACAACAGAAAATCAATTCAAAACGTTTTAAGTAATTTGATTTTTTTAATTAATAGATATTAACCAGAAGAAATCTGTTCGAATAAAAGAGTTTTTCTTTCGTGTTTTCCTCAAATAAATGAAAATCACGAGCACGTATTTCACTTACTTTCAACACCGCAATGTAAATTTACTTTTGTTTCACTCATGCATTGAGTATTTGAATTTGTTTTTCTTTTATTAGCTTATTTTAACAAAAATTTCGCAACTTATTTGCCTTCGATTGGGATATTGATCCAATTAATAATTTTTATGGATTAAATTCTTACAATACTTTTCTAATTTTTAAATGAACACATAAGAGAAAATCCCCCGAATTAATTAATAAATTCCCGTAAAGCAGTAATTCGTTTTTTTTTCTTTTTAAGCTAAGCTTATTTCATGAGGTAAAACGGTCCACGTATCAAAATTTGAGGTTAACAACCCTGATTCAAGAAGTGGACTCACCGCATTCGGTGTTGAAATGATATTATAAGAAAGGACACAGTCGTACGTGTGTGTGGTCCATCAGATTTAAGGATTACGGGATTCTTAAAGCTTGAAATACTATATTCTTATATTCCTTACAGGTGATCGCACTTGGGAGGACAGTAAATGAAGTAGAACTGAATATGTATAGAGCTGTAGAATGAATAACAGTGAACACACACAGACGGAAAAGGGAAATTGCAGAAGAAACAGAGCAGTAAATGATTTAGAGTTCAAACGGAGATGTTTTTAGGAAACATATCTCATTTACTCAAGGTGCCTGCACTCTAAATTATTTACTGTGGTTAGTTATATAGGAGGGTGCAAAAGTCATTTGACACTTGTGAGCTTTGAATATAAATTTTTAATATGAGTGTAAATTTTCTTTACACGAATCTTCGTGATAATGGTAGAAGAGGTTAATCTTCTTGTAGAACTTTTCTGAATTTCAAGTCATTGCTTTTTTTGAATTGAACTTTTTTAAAATTTCAATACGTGCAATTCATTTATCTCTTTTTCGACTGTTTTTGGTCCACCCGTACACAACAGATCCCAGTTTTACAAATTTATCTCTTACATCCCAATTTGTTTGTTGTAAGAAAATTGTTTAAAGATAGGATGGGTTTCAATTCCAATATCTATCTCTCGCGTGAATTAAAGCAGTTGCACCAATGTAGTAAAATGTTTGAAATGGAGCAAATGGAATAAAAAATTTAGCAAAATAGGAGGGAAAATAGAGAAAACAAGAAACTAAATTTCTTCCAAAATTTACAGGTTGCTTCTAGTAATTTTTCCCATTTGCAGGATTCATGCTAGTGATATGTTGGTTAGCAAACAATTCACTATATACAACGATGATTTTGTAGGTATGTAAACATCACAGCATATTTTGTTTGCAAACGAATGAAATAACAAAAATTAATGTTTATGTTGGGGTAAATGAACAACATTGTTTCGATAAAGATTAAATGGAGGTCAAAGGGTTGGCGTGATTTAGGTTATGAATTAATCTTGTTCCTTATTATTAGTAAATATTGTTTCTTGTTATGAATAAATTTCGATCTTTCAACCCCCTCCCCTCAAAAACACTCAGTTTTTCAATGTTTAGGATTTACGAACGCAACTAAGTGGTCACTCATACGAACGATATAAAACGGTATTCTATTCCTACACGAAACATAATCCTTTGTGCTACTGCGTTATGTACCAAGCTTAAATATCTCACTTCGTTCATGTAATCCCTTCAACATCTACATAATTGAACTTCGCCTAATTATTTTTTTTGTGTGTGAAGATAATAACAATACAAATAAACA
The DNA here is from genome assembly GCA_002313205.1 of Laupala kohalensis. Taxonomy (NCBI): domain Eukaryota; kingdom Metazoa; phylum Arthropoda; class Insecta; order Orthoptera; family Trigonidiidae; genus Laupala; species Laupala kohalensis. The sequence continues at coordinate 30,542 of NNCF01129115.1, read as the reverse complement.
AAAACCTGGAAAAGTTTGTTTCAATAACGAGTTCGTATAATGGTAGTCTATACGCTACTTTGGCACGGTTGTGTACATTATCTCTGTAGCCCTATCCCTGTCCGGGTTATTATCCGTTTTTCCTTCGGGTAGTGGCGGATTTTCCATGGGTGGATATGTCATTAATACATTTGTTTTATTAATCTAGAATTTTTACTGCACAAAATATCCACAATTTATTTTGGAATAGTAAATGAATAACAGTACATATTTATTATATAATTTCTTTTATAAATATTAAATTTGCTATTGCCCTTGGGTCCTTCATCGGAATTGATAGGATGATCTCTTGATAGCTTCCGGAGAGTAACTTTATTTATTTTCTCCCATGTAGTCATTTGCAGTTTGCAACTGGTTTTTGACAATAAAGTTTATATTTAGTATTTAGATGGTGTAAGTAATTCAATTCTCTCTACGTATCCTTGCTGTGATCACTATTCCACGCAGAAATCACCGACTCTGAGCCAACTTTACGATCGTCGTGACGTGTTTCGACGTCGAAGATCTTTCACGTGTTTACAATTCATGGTATCGATGCTATGGTGGCAATACCAAGACACCATGACACAAGAGAATGAAAACTTACCATCGGATTGCAGTAGTTCAGTGGTAGCGTCTTCGCCTTGAGAAAGAAAGTTCCCTAGATCAAAAACCGGCGCTGTCGAATACCTGACAATAGACGATGAGGAAGAATGTCATGGAAGGAACCTTCGCTATACGTCTGTTGAATATAATTAAACAAGGTAAGGCGATGGATAAAGTTGTAATTTAACATCGTCAAGAAATTCGTTCAGAGAAGAAAGCACGCAGTTGAGTTGACGGCACCGAAGAAACGTTTTCTGCGAATTCGAATCGACGTTACTTGCATACGGGTTGGTGACGTCATCAAAGTGTCGTTACCCGACGTCGGATATGCATTTTTTACGATAGTGATAATTTCTAAGACGTCCTTTGACGACATGATAAAGACGTCGTTCTCCGACGTTACATCGTCGTTACAGCGTTGGCAACGTCGACACAACTTTGCTTTTCGACGTTGGCACGATATTGACGACGATGCAATGACATCGCTACGACTGGAAATTCCTATGTGGGATAAGTTATTGAAAGCTCATTAATATGTCAGTAATTGTTATGTAATTATGAGTAATACCTGTATTAATACTTTTACAATGTGTTATTGGTTTCTTTCTAAAGATAATATTTTAAAAATGTCCTGTCCATAAATGCGTTGTGATGTTTTGAGATTTTTCTGTGGAAACCTGCGCATTTCTGCTGAACGCTGCCAACAACTAGACTATTCAATTCCACTGAAACAATGATAAATAAATAAAATCGTCTTCCCTGAGTTGACATTCTGAACATCCTGCCACCTTTTTCAGAGCGTGCCTGCTATTCTCCTGTTCACTAACCATAACGTCAGATGGACATACGAGGTCCCTAAAAAACGTCGACCGCGGAAGTTAATCAAAGAAATAGGTGTGTACGTGCGTTAATCCCCAGGTGGAAGACAGACCCTCTTCTTCTCTCCCTTGGAATCCCTTCGCATTCTTTCCCACGAGGGGTGAAGGAGGGTCACTGCGAAGGGCACAAGGAAACAGGGAAGCACTTCTTGTGGCGCCGCCAGATATTTATGGAAGTCTTACGTGATCAGCGGCTATTGAGATGAGCGCCTCTGCGGGCGATGAGGAAGGAGGTGCAACGGGTACACGCTCGGCAAACAAAAAACAGAATGCTGTATAATGAATAAAAAAAAAGAAAGAAAGAAAGAAAGAGAAAAAGAAAAGAAGGAAGGGAGGAAGAAAAGAGAGAAAGGAAATAATTTTTTTAATGTATTTCCACCAGGAATTGTAAATGATTTTCGAATTCATGGCTGCAATTCATGAAAAAGTATTATGTCCTTTATTCAGTTATTTTTGTATCTTATTAATATGATTACTTGCAAAATATTTAAAAAAGTTGTGTTTTCCAAATTTGATTTCTCAAAGGTTTCACCTATTTTCGTGATCTTTGATTCAGTGAGGAGAATTTCCTCAAATTCATGGCTTCAAAGTTTGAAGAATGACAATGATTCGGTATTTTGTTTTTAACGTTTAGACCGTAATGTTCATAGTGCCTAGCGTTCTCGCCTTCTACATTCGCAATCCCTGCGAATTCTACTTGTATCATACAAACCCTGTATGATATAAGTAGAATTTGCAGGGATTGCGGCAGATCTCAGGATCTCTCGTTTTCCCTGCCTTTCATTCCACTCATCAACATTCGCCTCTCATATCATTCATGTATCACCCGCCTCGGGAAGGTGCGTCAGGAAGGTCCGGCGCCCTTGTAATTGCCTTGTCAATCACAAGATGCATCATATTATCCACCATCTCCGACCCCTTCAAGACAAGGGAAAATGATGTTTATATTCAAATGATGTGTATTTTAAATGCAATGAACTTCAAGAAAGAAACAGCATGTTTCTTTCTTCAAGTTCATTGCATTTAAAAGGGTTTCTTTCTTGTATCCATAGTTTAACTGGTATATAACTTCGCATTTACTTTATTTTTGCAGGAAGTCTGCGGAGGCCTAATCATTTATTACTGAATTGAGTGCCTGATAGTGTGAAGATAACATGGAGTGCCTTAACGAGTGGTATAAATCTAAACCAACTCATATAACCGCTACTTCCTGACATGTTAATATTGCGTATGGATACATCGTTTGCAGATTTAATTAACTTGGTTTACGGAGTGTTCTGTGACTACTGATATGAGGATTAGATATCATTTCATTTCTTATTAATTTTGTATGCATTATGTTTTCAAATTTTGTCTTGGTCACTGTTTTATATTACCATAGTACGATTTTTATGGCATCATGTCCACTGGATATGAATGATGGATATGAACGTGCATGACATTTGTATAGAAGTTGCTCGGATATACATGTTGAAATAATCAGTTCAATTAAGAAAATCAATTCCCTAGTTGTTAAATCGAGATATGTACGTACTAGTGGATAACCATAACTCTGGAATGCATGGAGTAATTTCAACCAAACTTGGTATGTAGATAACTTATTCTGACAAGAACCACTGTCGAGATACGAAAACCCTGGCATCCCTAGCAACCGGGTGGAAAAGGGAGTACATGTAAAAAGAATTAAAAAAACAACACTATTAGATTTGAAACATAGTTTTCGATGCCGTTGATACGGATAAGGGCGCCACCAATGTTTCGCAAATTTATATTCTGTGCGCATGGAAGATAATATGTCGTTAGCACTCATGCGCTATGAAGTGGCAATGCGATATTAGGTAAAAATAATGAAGAACGACCGACATTAGTTTTGAATACATCACTTTTATGACCACTGAAGAGAAGAGTGAATGCAACATAAGCCCACAATCAACCCCAACGAGGAATAAACATTAGAAGAGGTTTAAATAATTAAAAATGACCGATATATGTGTTGAGATCTATTATCATGCATACCACACATATCTGCACAATTGAGATATATACATGAAAACTACTGAGACAATGTAAATGTAAAAAAAATATTTGTCGGTTTTGGAAAGCAGAAAAAAAGAAATATATCAAAAATGCTCGTATTTTATTGTAAAATAATTTCCAAAATTGATGAATGAATCAAAATTGGAAGTGTGGAATTACTCTTTACAAAGTTTGCATTTATTTGCATTTATTTATTTTACATTTATTTACTTTTCTCTCTTCTAATCATCACCATATCATTGTTTATTATTTCAGCATCTATTCTTCTTCTACCAAATTTTCTGAAATGACTCTTTAAACGTATACTTTATAGAAATCTCTTAGATTACGGTGAACCTCACCGCCAGGTAACAGATTAATCATGTTACGTCGAATGAAAATGGGAGACGGGACCGGGATTCGAACCCGGGACCTTGAGCTCTACGCGCTCATGCCTTGAGCTCAAGGTCCCGGGTTCGAATCCCGGTCCCGTCTCCCATTTTCATTCGACGTAACATGATTAATAGTATATTTTATGTTCTTAAAATATATGATTCATGTAATATAAAAAACTATAAATACACTTTATAGTTTTTTTATTCTACGTTCATCAAAAATTACTTGGTTACTTTACACAATGGAAAACTTTACACATAACGCCATCTGGTGGATTGTAGGCAAACTACAAAAGAATGTGGTCGGATTTTCGTGCGTACGTGAGAGTAGTGGACCTCCAACGTCTGTTCTGCTTACAACATGTTTGTGATATCGAAGGTTGTATTATTTTTGTAATTCTATTCACTGATTTTAGGTAACGAGTTCGCAAAGCAGTCGTTCAGAAAAATCGTTACGTGCTAACGTGAATCTAATAGTTATGCGCTGACGCTAATATCCGCTACACATTGCAGGTTGCACGTCATTCATCAACAGATAAAAAACTCGTCTTCAGTGGAACAATGTATAGGAAATTAACTGGCTCTGAGTGTGAAAATTTGCTCAAAATATGAACACAAAATTTTAAAAAGAATAGTTTTATTAAAAAGTTACATATTTCTTAGGTAATATAACAATAGGATTATTTAAAAAAACGAACAAAATAGTATCATGTTATCCCTCAAACTCCAATAGTACCCTTCCAAAACTATAAACAATAGAAGTTATCTATGAACCCAAATATGGAAATCATTATTAACATGATAAATGTCATTTCGAGGAAATGTATATGACAAATAGAATGGTTTTAGTGACCAATGTTTATAAACTCATCTCTTAGAACCTCACAGCTTATCTGTCAAGACTTTATTTTGGTATCTCATGTTTGAATGAAGAAATATATATCCATGTATCTCATAATTACATCACGTGAAACAAAGAAAGATGATGATTCCTTTGTGAAAAATTACTGAAGTGGAAGAATGTCTCAAATTTTATATTTGTATCGTTTCCTTCCCTATTACATCGTTTTCATTACCTCGTTAGTTTCGTTTCTGAAATGACTCCAAGTCAGCGGGAAATCTCTTTGACATTTAATTAAATTGACAACATTTCAAGGGTTTGGAACTAATGGAAACGAGGAAAACTACACATGATCTTCCGACGTCTCCGATGATCCAAAAGAACTGCATCATTTCTTTCTGATAACTCCGAAACTACTGATTTTCCTCCTCCGCTCGTGAATTTTTACTGGTGTTTCATAATATCTTGTTTCTTTCATGTAATAATGGTTCATAATTATTTTCACAATCTCCGTGTTTAACTTTTGGTCCGGCGATTTCGTTTGCTTTGACTACAGAAGTCGCTGGCGATACGCTAAATATTTCAACATCTTAACAAATATTTGTGCTGAAGTGAACACATACAGGTTGATCATAAAATTCAGAGACATTATTCGTATTCAATATAACTGTTAGTTAATAATTATATTTCAAAACTGGATGACTCAAAGAAAAGAAAATACATGGAGGAAATTGTAGAAAAATATAAATTCAATTGCTTTACAACTATATGCTTTTTCTAAAACTTGGAAAATGAAAAGAAAATTTTGGAAAGTGTTTTTCTTTAATATTTTGATAGAAATAAGTCAGTATACAATTATTATAATAAAAAACCGTTAGTAATGAATCCGACTGGAGGATAATTCAAGAAATATTTTTGTTTTTATTATATTCAAGTATTATTACTATTATTATTATTGGTTCCCGGTCAGGTTACTTGGAAGATATAACCATACAAGCTGATTCCCAGGAAAATATAAAATTTATCTTAACATCAAAATATACTTATCATACTTACTGGTTATCAATCATACTTACTGGTTTTTAAAAAACATTACAGCATCCTAATTTTTCAAATTCTTAATAATACAAATTAATGGAAAACCTTACTGTGAACACTATTCCATCTCGCGGGAGTCGCATCAGTCTAATTATCGCTTTCAAGGTATGACACGGCTGCATCATTTCATTAATTTTTTTGTAAAATTCAAACTATTCGTCGAATTTTTATGATTTAAATACGTTATTTATCTTTGTTAGATGCAAAAAATAAATAATACATTAAATTTTATCATGATTGATTTTTTCCTTCTTAAATTACTCTCTTAAATTAAAGTACTTTAACACTTCTATTTTTAATAACGTTTTGTCGATAATTTATGTTAATTTTTGTAGATAGACAAATGCTGTCGCGGACATTTTTGTAGAGCTCTTTCAGGCAAACAATGTAGCCATTCATAGTTGTTACCTATCTTTAACCGTTTAGACAGCGTAAGCAAATATAACTTTTTTCCTGACTTTCTCGACATCTGTTGTCAAAAACCGATTTTATTTTTCTTATCACACATTTAAAAAATAGAAATTAGCCTATGTTCATCCTGGACATCTAAACTATCTCCTCGCCAAATTTTATCACGATTAGTTCAGTGGTTTAGTCTTGATCAGGTAGCAAACAGTCAGGCACACTTTCATGTTACTCGTTTATATATTAGTATGGATTCATTCAGAAGACGCTCCAAAATTTTATTTTTCGGTATCGTTTGTGTGTTGTTCCTGTATCACGAACTAGCAATATTCATTAGCTATTGAATCTTCCTCGCTCCTCGGCTGCTGTTAAGCAGCACCTTCGTTCCATGTCGAGAATGGTGTTAAGATTGCTTTCCGTCTCTTCCCGTTATTCAACGATCGATCCCTCGGTGGAAGGAGCATGCCCTCACATTCCTCTTCGTCTCACAGATCTCCCCAATACGTCTGAGTGAGTCTGTGATCACTTTGGAGTTACATGGCTGCATGCTTCCTTAATGTCTTTTTCCAAGTGATAGCATGCGTAGTACTGTTAGATCTATCAACAATCTACTTAACAAAGCGGGAAATGCTTGAGAATTCAGCTCGTACATTGGATATTGGCCTAACAAATTATGTTTCACGCAAGTACACTTGTGGATTTGATCGATTTACCTCACGTGTTCCTTGTAATTTTGCGTTTAATCATCTGTATACAGGTTCTGATTGTTGAAACACTATTTTGGGTCTGAAGTCGACATGATAAAAGAAATATTTCTCTGATATTTATTTTGATGTTATTTGTTCCGTTTATTTTCAACAAATTTTCGGTTCATCTGGATTTATAAATATTAGTTCCAGTTTCATTGAGAGTCCGTAAATTTCAAGAAAGTGTTCTTCGGTTCCGGTTTTGAAATGTTAATTGGTAGAATTTGGCGTGTAATTTTAACTTACCGCCATGGAAATGAAAATATACTGAAAATATTATTGTATCGTGACATATTTTTATCAAATAATAAACTTACCTACATATACATAATTAAGTATTCGTTAAACACACGATTGCATTTTTATAAACCATCATAAAAAGCCTACTTTCATTTTATTAAATAAAATACCGACACCATAAATAAGTAATTTACAATGCGTGATTACGTTATGACAAAAAAAAACAACCAAAAATATACGTTTCATAATGTAGAATGATATGAAATTACAAATTCCTATTTAAAAATAATAAATAAGGAGCTAAACATTTCTTTTTTGCCTTACAAAATTACACATACATAAAGTTTTCGAAAACTTTCACATGCAGCAGAAAAAAATAGAGACGGTTCCAATTTTTAAGAGCCATTTAAAGATTTCATTCACGCTTCGGAAAACCCTCTGTTTAGAACAATTTCACACTCTGCAAAGGCAATCACTGAAGAGTAAATAAAATTCTCAAAGATTTGTCAACAATACCGTAGTTTTAAAGATAATAATTATCCATCTTATACTATAACATCCAGACTAATTTTGCATAATATTACTAAACAATTTTATTTGAAGATTCTCGTTTACGCAATTATCAGAATAAATTAGTCAATATAGTGATATACCAAGTATATTTTTGTACCACCAAATAGATCTATTTTGTAATCTAACTCGATTATAATACAATTTTTGACAAAACTTAAATAATCTTATAAAATACATCGGTTATTATGAGGAGATTGCCAGACTTGGAGGCTTCTTTAATGTAGCCACACTACCTAAAATTGTCGTGGAAATAAAAAAAGAGTATAAAATGAAAGAAACCAAGAACTTTACCACCCGAATTAATCTCCGTATTATGAATGATTTCCCAAATACGTGTGTCCATTACACGTTTTATGAATGACTGCGTGAATATGAATGCGTGAAGAAGCTCTTCCTTGTATTCTACATCGCGCATTTGCCAACGTACAACCGCGCCCAACAGACTGACTGTCCGATTTAGAATTTCACGGAAACTTTTCATCCGGTAGCGAGGGCGAACACGTGAGCGCGTGAATGGTGCGAACATCGTTTTGCGAACGACCGCTGATGCAATGGTATGCGACACGCTGAAGTTTAAAATAAATTAGACAACGAATTGATAGATACTATTATATAAAGAATAAGAATAGCATTATAAGAATAAAGAAGAAAGAAGAAGTTACTATTCGGGATAAAGACCTTAATCTAGTAATTACTAGAATGACAAGATCATTTTTTACTTTAATGTAGTTATACAGGGAAAATGTTATATCCAACCCACTTCTTATAATGGCAATTCAGATCCTTTTTTCTAAAATTGAATCAAACGATGAATATATTTCAAGGGTGATTTTAACTTTATTTACTCATATACAGTACCCACATTAATAGCTTGTTTTCATACAATTTTGCTCCAACTTTCTAGTTTTTATTTCTCAAATTAATGAGGTAGCCGATATAAATTTATTGAGAGAAAAATATTAATGCAGAAATGAATGTGTATTATCACGACCAGAACTTTCTTCTTCTCTTTCAAATGTTATATTATTATTCTGTTTGTCAGTTTGTTGTGTGAACATGATGTTTTAAGTACTGATCGCGAAATAATATTTTTTTCACGATCGCCTTAGTTTTAGAGACTTTGAAATAACTTATTTTTCTTATCTGTTTTGTTTTATTCTAAATAAATGATAATACGTAATAGTAGGTGACAACAATATAATCATTGCCAAAAGATCGAAAGAAACTATTTAGTAAGAATGAGGAATACTCATGATGAAACATGATTCTGAATTATTATTTTTTTCAACGTTGTCATGTATAAATATTTTGTTTATTCATTATTAACACCTGAGAATTACCTAAATAAAAGTTGAAAAGTCATTTGTGAATCTTACGGAATGAACAATACAACTTTTTTAAGGTCGTTTTATTGATTACTTATGTTAGACGAAAACGATATAATGATCGTTCTTTAGCTCAAAAATATTTTAGCTAGTAAATGAACAAGAAGCGTAACTTGAGTTACCTTTATACACGGACTAGACTAGGAATTATGGAAGAATTTTTTTTCTAATAAGATGGATTGGAATCAAAGATGAGAAGCATTGGTACATACAAAATTATGAAAAATTCATGTTATTTTCCGTGGTTACTTTTAAGCACGATTTTATAAGACTGACTCTTTAATTCATGAAACAAAAATATTTTNACCGCGCCCAACAGACTGACTGTCCGATTTAGAATTTCACGGAAACTTTTCATCCGGTAGCGAGGGCGAACACGTGAGCGCGTGAATGGTGCGAACATCGTTTTGCGAACGACCGCTGATGCAATGGTATGCGACACGCTGAAGTTATTATTATTATGAAGTTATTACAACAACGACGACGACGACGGTGATCAATAGCCTTTTCTCTTGCCTGTAAAATAATTCTAAGGTTTAAACTGTTGAAAATACTCATGGGAAGAAATAACTTGATATATCGTTCGTGCGTAGACGGTAATTTTCCTTACACATCTTCGCGATTTTCCATAATTCCTGCAATATGTGAAGTCATTGCAATTCGCCTGGGAGGTCATTTGTTTTGCGGTGATGATTAAATATTTCAACAAACATATTTTTTAATTCATAAGATCACTTTTATAGTCTTGAAACGTTAACTTAGATGCTCTAAAAATATTCTAGACAGATGAAAAACAAGTTTTCTTAAAAAGGAGGTCTCTGATTTAATTATACCTCACAATGGCATCATTAGAACTCTAAGACATTCTCAGTTCACTCTTAAACGAGCTTAAAACAAATTCCTTGTATTCTGAGGAGGCTTAAGTACCCTGCCTACAGACGATTCAGCTGATAATGATTTTTTCCTACTGTCACAAATAGGACTACTTTAAAAAGACCATTAAAATGACTGCAACATTGTTCTAAATATCGATTCATTAAAAATTGTTCGACACACATTCAAAATTCATTCGTCACATTCCCTTTTTCCAACTCAATCCCCTTAGGATCTAATATACCGACCCGACACTACTAAAGTGCAGTAGGAAGTATCAAATGCACAAGCCAGGCACTTGAGAGTCAATTCATCTGCTCGGGACGCAGAGGCGCGTGCCAGGCTGCACGCAGCAGCATCATATGCTGACGCAACCTGCAGAGAAAGGCTTTCGTCTTCCAGGGCAACCACCGACGTCGCCTCGAGTGACGTCACGGCATGTAGTTTCTCTGTCTCTGTCACGCGCACCAGCTGACAGCGTGAGTTGAGACTTCGATATGTAAACAGAATGAGGCATCATTCGGGCCATGTGGCGGATATACGAAATTCATTTTCGGGGAAAGTATATATGTTGAAGATGAGGGTAAGGACTTACGCAGTTTTTAAAATGACTATAAACATTACTGTAAATCAAACAAGAAAATATGTGACGTAGTGATGAAATGTATTAAAGTGATGCAATGGAACTGTAACCATGGACACATGAACATTACATGAGGATCTGCAGAGGAAAAACTACATTCAGAAGTAAAGATATATATTCTAATTATTTACCAATCATTTATGATTAGTTATTTTGATTTTAACAAGTTATGTATCTTATCCTATTCATCTGCGTAGGAATCTTAACATTGCCATGTTCTTCAATTTTTGAACGAAATGTATATATTGTTAACAAACTAATCTTTATTTTGAAGAAATATTGATCCGCTCATAATAAATCTGTTTCAAACTACCTTCATGTATTTATTGATCAAATCAAACACCGACTATACTATGATAATTCTCATTAACAATATATAAATATTATCTGCACTTTAAACTTTGATTATTTTAATAGCCTTGTTTTTATGAGATGTGGTTTAATAATACTGAAGTCAATAAATATAAAATTAAACATTTCTTAAGATATATGAAATGCTACTACAATCGTGTACTTATTGTATCCCGATTGATGTATGAAAAGTTAAATATGCAACGCATTTTTTGATAGTGTAGATTTCTATTTCAAATTTAACTCAGTGGATTAATGAGCTAGCCATTATAACAATTGTTTTCAAATGTAATGGTTTTAAAGGTGTTGAAATATTTTCTCTAAGGCAAGTTTTATGTAGGTATAATGTTAAGATTCAAAAGAAATTTCTCTTCGAGTTTTAACATTCTTAGTGTATTATGGTCAGAACTCATATCTTTTCAACTTTGGAATACATTGTACTTAATATGTTTAATTTATTTAACAATTTCGTTTTGAATTATTAAGTCTGTAGATTATAGTTCGTTAACCAGTACAGAGAACTTGCACTCTCAATATTACTTATAAAATATACGTTTACATACAAAAATGTATTTAATCATGCATAATATTAATATTAGTTACAAAAAACCTTTCATAAAGAAATCAAAAATAATATTTTCAACGAATTTATCCCATCTAGTGACTGGAGAGATTGTTGAATTGAAACTTTTCTAGTTGAGTTTGGGTAAATTTTCACGTCACTGACGGAAATGACAGGTTATTGTGTACGTGAAACTATAATAATAATAATAATAATAATAATAATAATAATAATAATAATAATAATAATAATAATAATAATAATAATAATAATAATAATAATAAAAATAAAATTAACACTTCTGTCATGGTGAAACTGTACAAATATGACATTCACTATTGCAATGATGAAATAAAACAGTCATTTTTCAATTCTGTTACGGTAAACTGTTATTCCACTCTACTACGATGGTCATGTAAAAAGCAACTCACAAAATATATATTAAAGCATTAGAATGCATAATGATATATTTCTAAAAATTTTACCATGTTATGAAGATCAAAGAACTTCACATTTAGCATGTTACTTGAGAAATCGCGTAAAATAGCTCTAGCACGCACATTTTTTTATTGAAATTAAAATTTTACGTCTATTATGTATTAAAAGTAACCCTTAACACTTGTTGATTTATTTTCTATTATACTAATCGTCCCCCCTTCGCATTAATTGTGAGTCACTCTAGACGGTTTTCCCAGTATCCTTAACTTGAGTACAAACGCCGCGCCGGGCACGCGCGCCGGTTGGACGGCGCTAGTCAACTGATATTCTATCGAGCTGTTGCGCTCTTCTTTCGTCATCCGCTCTCCCCTCTCTTTGTCTTCCTGCTCGGAGCTAAATACTGTTCCAACATCAGTACTATGCTATCGCTCTCTTCTACCGGGAAGCTCAGCAGAATTTTCGACGCGGGGAACCATACGAGATCGAAGAAAGGACGCAACTTGACCAGTGTGGTGTGTGCGTCGGGTCACCTTGACGCCGCGGTTAGCCCTCATTGCACGGCGCGCTTTTAAAGGAACTGTCGGAGCGAGAGTGATCGAGCTTTCCTTTGCATTCCGAGCTGTCAACGTCTCTCCTTTGATCGCACGATAGGTGAGTACATTTGCTGATTAATTATGAATAGATTGCCATTGTGTTGTCTCAGTGTTTCGATATTTTTCATTCAGAATTTTTGAATAAAGCTGTTTTCGTGGTTGTTTGATCGAGTCAATGGACTTCTGTGGTTGACCTCTATCGACCTCGGGAATTGACTATTCGTCTGAGTGACATTCGTGTGTTACGTTTATACTTATTTTACAGGGTTGGGTGTCTATAAATTAATCATTTTCCATAAATATCCGACATTGTGAAAATAAATAATTAGAAATTGTCAAAGTGTTGGACAATAAGATATAATTTAATCTTCTACATTAGCATAGTATTAGATATGTATATATGTGTGCGTGTAAAAACAATTGTGTTTTCTCGAGCTATTTCATAGCATTTCGTAGGCATTTATTATTTATAGGATCTGCTATTGATTTTAATATATTTGAATGCAGTTTGGTTTCCGCTGAGCAACAAATTAATTTAAAATAATTTGCATTCACACTTGTTTTATAAGATGTTTTGATTACGGTGAAGTGAAGTGAAAATGTGACCTCTGATGACCCCGGAGGTTTTCCAAGCTTGGTTGTTTTTGTTACCGGGAACACAATGAATTTTATTTTTGTGAGAATGTGGAAGAGACCTAGAGTGAGGGAAATGTTTAATATTATTTGTGTGATTGATAGAATTGTACATATCTCCGGTATTACCATAGTTCACGTAACTTGAAGACCTAATAGAATATCTTCAATAGTTATTGGTTTTTACATACACGCGGATATTTAACATAATCTGGTTATTTCTACATTAGTGTCACTAGTGCAAAGATCAAATAGTGTGAAAACTGTGCGTGACTTTCAGAATAGTCGTATAACTGTTAATGTATAATGTATTTAAATGAGGGATACTTGTCTTATTATGTCTATTTGGATTATGCGGGTGATCAGATTTCAGAGCCATATTGGGCAGCTGGCCTGAAGAAATAGCTGGAATTCTGAACGTTCCTTGTGTTCGTCGAGTGTCATCAAAGATACCCAGATCTTTGTTGTGCAGCTAAGAACGTATATTTCATTACCGTTTTCATTTCACAAAAATTGCCGTGTTATTGGAGATTAGATCTCTTAAGCTCAAAATCCAATCTCCCGTTTATAAACAAAATTATTGTACAAACTTGGTTGTTGAAATATACAGTGGAGTCTAGCAGTCTTCCCTACCTGTTATCTCATTTCTGTTTACATTGGATGTGATAACTTATCAGAGAGTATGTAACTTGCCTCATCGCGCGAGAAATCCGTTCCTGTTTAAATATTCCGATTCTTGTCCCAGGTTTATTTTTCGAAAGACTCTGATTTAAAGATTATGTAGGATAAATACAACCACATTTTCACAAAAATTGCCTTGATATTGGAGATTGGATCTCTTAAGCTCAAAATCCAATCTCCCATTTATGAACAAAACATGATTTAATCTCAGATTTTCTTTTCCTGATTTATGACAATCGTACAAATATACAGAGCGCAACACTTAAATAACTGGCACATGACCGCGACAGATTTGGATTTTATAGCCCCAAGCTGGAGAGCTTTCCTCCTTCCAGACTGAAGAGTCCTAAATAGATCAGAGATAAATTTGACGAGTGTGAAAAGTAAAGTAATTCTAATTTCAAAGTTCCATATAATTAAAAAGTTCCCTGTATCTTATTTTCAGATGGTCAGTTATGTACGGCTAAAATTAAAGGGGTGTGAGCAAGGTAGTCAACTGTACTTTGTTGCTTTTCATAAAATAATTAGTTAAGTTTGATAATTTTATTAAGAACGCCTCTCTTTGTGGCTCTTCTTTTCAGCGTGATGAAATTTTATTCTAATGTTGTTCTGTCTTTCTTAAATATTTTGAGAATAGTCTTTATACTTTTAACTTTTGTCTTAAGAATATTCAGTCCTTTATTCATGTCACTACAATGCAATTGCTTAATAGAAAGTGGCATACGAATGTGGCAGTACGAAAACAAGATTACATTGTAATAATCGAAATGCTTAGTTAAACGGCTGTTAAATGTGAGAGAAAAGTATGTTATGGACCCAACAAGGGAGTAAACGGAGACGGTAGAACAACAAAATTTTCATTTTAATTTAAATGTGTTTGATTGAGGGACAGGGATAAAAAGGGGTTACCAGGAAACTCACATTACGGGAACGAAATTATTCTGGAGTGGACCCGGAAGACTCCAGTTGGGGGAAAAAGATGACTTCTATCGAAGCTTTAAGTAAAATAATTTAATAGTTCATTGATACACGCATTTTATGTATTTTTATTTCTGAAAAGTTGTATGAACGTGGGTGGGAGAAAGAGGAAATTAAGTTTGTAAAACAATTTCTTCGTCAGAAACGAGAAGCTATCTTGTTATTCAATGCAACAATATGTGTTATTTAGGGGACTGGAAATGTGACTGCATGTTGTGCAATAGGAGATTCAAAGAAGTACGAGTAGGTATTGCATCAGCGGGTGAGAATCAGGTGCGGATCGATTCTTGCTAGTTCTTGGTGCTCACTTCCGAGGTGTTCTATGTATGGTACTGACTCCTGCGTTAACAATGTTTTCGTGACAAAAATACTCCGTTATTGTGATAAAAACTCTGGTATACGTTCGTTTCTTGTGATGTGGGAGAAGTTCTCAAGAATACAGTTCTGCATTCACCATGGATGGACGGGGAAGCTACTGAAACTTTCGTTGAGTGCGATTCATTTCACGTCATCAAAGAACATTGTGACAAAAATAGGGGAAAGGAAGTTTAACTGTCTTGATCGGTAATAAAACTGAGCCACTATTTTTCAGAATCAGAAGTAAAATAGCACAATCTTCATTGTGTCTGATATATTAACGATGCCTCTTTCACAATGTGTAATATTGATAAGGATTGTTTAAAGTGTATTGTATTATACAATGTTTATTGATTTATTGATATATGGAGGATATAATTGTTGAGGAATAAACTTTCACATTTGATGTGCACATTTAATTTGCTGTTTAGATGATAGTCTACTGGAAAATCAATTTTAAAGTAATCAATCTTTCATCATTTCTACGAGGGAGTCCTGGTGGAATAATATAGCAAAAATGCTTGCGTACAATTCCTAGGACCAGATATTGAAACACATCAGTTTAGAAGTTTCAATCCTGATTCTTCCAATATTTATTGAAAACGAAACTAAAGCTCAATAGCGTAGAGAAGGGGTCGACGAACTGCGTGAAATACATTTCGAGCACGACCCGTGACGTATTTTACACATTCAATTCTTTTAGAAATTGAGTGCGAGTTAGAATTACCAGCAGTCTAGTAACGGAGTTTTGACAAAAAAGAAGGCATGATTTATGATTATTAACAGCAAATCTGCTCTTCTATAAATTCCTGTAGCTGTCAATTCGAAACTAAATAATTTCCCATTTCTAAAGACTCTCTTGCCTCTGGTCATCTCCAATCAATTGTGATGAAACGAAGTACAGATGTTAAATCTTGATTTAGTGAAATACTTTCTCACAGAAACAAAAATATTCCATTCATTTTATACTTGAACTTTATTTCAAACAATTATTATTCATAGTCTTTATTTGGTATTGATCTATATAATAATAATAATAATTACGTAGCCTGTTCAATAAATGTTAAAAATTTTGGTTTTATCTTGTTATTTAGGTATGCTAATCGCAATAAATATTGAGATTACTCTCTGACCCACTGAAACAAAAGTAGTATTATAATAAATTCAAAAATGATAATAGGATATTTTACATTTGGTGAATTTCTGATAGATATCTGTATAAAAACTTGAATGTAAAGTATGGTAGGAGATAACCCGGAAGTCGTCTTTGCAAGACAATGGATCAGTTGTGAGATGGTTCTGGTAATAATTCATAGTATAAATATATTAAAAATTAAATTTCTTTGGAATTGACGATCCTCTATTTGCACTATTTATATTATCACCTATTCTGCTGTGAAATTATACCGTTTTAGCTTACGCGATGCGTACAACATAAGACAGGTGCGGAAAGACAATGATCATCTCCGAATTGCAGGCAAATTTTAGCAAGGTCATTGATTTCTCTAACAAGCAACAGAAAAATATTTTTATTTTTGATAGTATTTATTCTGACAGAAAATGTGTGACATGATTTATNAAGTATGGTAGGAAATAACCCGGAAGTCGTCTTTGCAAGACAATGGATCAGTTGTGAGATGGTTCTGGTAATAATTCATAGTATAAATATATTAAAAATTAAATTTCTTTGGAATTGACGATCCTCTATTTGCACTATTTATATTATCACCTATTCTGCTGTGAAATTATACCGTTTTAGCTTACGCGATGCGTACAACATAAGACAGGTGCGGAAAGACAATGATCATCTCCGAATTGCAGGCAAATTTTAGCAAGGTCATTGATTTCTCTAACAAGCAACAGAAAAATTTTTTATTTTTGATAGTATTTATTCTGAAAGAAAATGTGTGACATGATTTAANTGATTTATAACTATCTTTTCATGTTTGTTTGCAAAGCACCAGAATCGATATGACCAGTATTCAAGAGAAGCTTTTGAGCAAAGTGACAGATGCGCCACAAAGCTCCGGGAGCAAGGTGACAGTTGTTGGAGTGGGACAAGTGGGCATGGCTTGTGCCTTCTCAATTCTCACTCAGGTAATGCTCTCATTAATATATTTACAGTTACTACCTTCCTTCTCAAACAATACTTATGAAATGATTGGATGTACACTAAACTTATTTTATTTGTGCAACGGAATGTTATTGCAGAATATTGCGAGCGAGTTGGCCTTAGTAGATGTGGTTCCTGATAAACTGAAAGGAGAAATGATGGACCTTCAACATGGATCTGTCTTCATGCACAGTGCACGTGTAAATGCCAGTACAGGTGAGTCCTTTCTTGCAGCAAAGAAAATTTTAGAAATGCACGTCTATCAAACTCTTTCTTAAAACTCTTGTACGTGTAAACTAGTTAATTCTTTTTTGTTAATAATTTTAAATAGGAAATATTTGTCTAACATTTAATTAAACCTCTCGTTTAGTTATATTTCTTTACGAAGAGCTATCCATTAATGCAATAAAATGAAGACAAATGGAAAATCTTAATGGATGTACATTTGGATGTACATTTGTAAACAATAAAACATTTTACACTGAACGAAGAAACACGCCAAAAATCACGACGTTTATTAAAACACATACTTGCCAACTTTTCGATAGTATTTGTATTCTCTTCAAGGCTTGTATTATCTTATATTCTTACATTATTCTGCAAATGTTGTCATTCTTCCACCATTCCTGAACAAGGCCAACACGCGTACATTCTACTCTCACGGCATCACAGATGATAATAAACTAAAATAAAAAATATATAAAATAATTGAAAAATAATATTGTACATTAAAACATAAATTAACATGATTTGTGAGATTCCTAGATTACCTTCCTGAATGTTTCTCGCTCAAAATTCTTTCTGATAACTATATCATACTTTCTAATGCTTGTATAGGTACTAGTTTTTCAGCTCTTACCGATTGGAACTTCAGTGTGAAACAATTGTGGTTGTGAAACACTGAAGTGAATTATTAATGATTGACTTTAATGATTTCCCCGTATGGATTACCTGTTGCAGACTATGCTGTGACTGCCAACTCGAAGATCTGCATTGTAACAGCAGGTGCGCGACAGAAAGAGGGAGAATCGAGGCTAGACCTTGTGCAACGAAACGCTGACATCTTCAAACATATCATCCCGCAGCTCGTCAAGTACAGCCCTGACACAATTTTGCTCATAGTATCAAACCCAGGTACGAAAGGAACAGACGATCGTCTGAGAAGTACTCGATGAATTGTGGATTATAGCTAACGATTTTTTAAGCTAATCCTCATTGAATCAAGAAATTCAGAAGGTCCAGGTCTATAAACACTTAGGGACCCTTTATTGGCAACAGTTTTGTATCTTATAGATAAAGCAAGAAACCATTTAAAAAATAAAATTTTGAGAATATAGTAGTTACGTTGAATAAATTTATAAAAGACAAGCTAATATTATATTATATAATGAGAGATTTTTTTTTTAATTTTCTCTTCATTCCGGCAAATTGATTAATTTATTCTAGGTTTCAGAAGCTTGTGATTTTTCAAATCTTGTGCAGGATGAATCCCCGAGAATTTGGAGCCTGGAGGTGTCTCCCTCTTATCCCCCGTCCCTCCGATTCGAAGTGACTAACAAGTTACGTATTTCCAGTTGACGTTTTGACGTACGTGGCGTGGAAACTGAGTGGTCTTCCTCATCATCGTGTCATCGGCTCAGGAACGAACCTGGACTCTTCTCGATTCCGTGTGCTTCTGTCCCAACGACTCAAGGTTGCTCCAGCCAGCGTCCACGGATGGGTCATCGGCGAGCATGGTGATAGCAGTGGTGAGACTCAATATAATAACTCTTAAATAGATTCTCAACAAATATTGGAACTCTGACTTTGGTTAGTTCTCAAGTTCCATTACCCAATTTGGCATTACTCTTTGCAGACAAATCACTCTACTTCTCCAAAGATGTGACAAACTTTAAGATTATTACATTCTTTGGAGATATACGAGATATCTTCGTACGAAAACGAATGATTATGTGAGCAACGAGCTCAAATATCATTGTCAAATACTCGAGGGGAAAAAATCGAAAATGATAAGACTATTATTTTCTAACGGATTTTGATGACAAGAGATTAAATAAAGTATTTTCATCAAACTTTGATTTTGAATATTGCGTAGAGTACAACAATAATTGATTTTTGTCTCTCCGATGTATATACATTTTAATAGGTATTGGGCATGCCAATATTTGTGCTTTGCTTTTAAAAACTATCTTTTGTTTGAACGCATTATTTTTAATTTTTGTTTTTAATATCTTGTAAACCAACTAATGCACAAACTTACTTCAAATATTATTTTGCGTGTCATCTGATTGACTGCACTCAAGATAAGCTGTGTTTTTGACTACGCTTTTGAAATTTTTGCATTTAATTAATTTATGTGGCATATATTATCGCTAATACCTATTTAAAGCTATTCCAAAAACTTTAATATGCATTTTANCTCAAGATAAGCTGTGTTTTTGACTACGCTTTTGAAATTTTTGCATTTAATTAATTTATGTGGCATATATTATCGCTAATACCTATTTTAACCAATTCCAAAAATTTTAATATGCATTTATTTTGTCTTTTTATCCTGATCTCTTTAATAAAATGTATTTAATAAGGAAACTCAGTATTGTAGAAGAGTTTCAACAGGTTTTTCACTCTTAACGCAGCTTAATATTAAATAGTAGGAGTTTATTAGCTGTAGACTTTGGGTTGTGAATGTACTCTCTGTATCATACAATGCCCCAGTACACGTAGCAAACTATTATATTTATATATTTTTCCTTATCCTTTGTATAAATTTATTTCCTTTATGGTTAGTGCTATATCACGTTACTTGCTTCCAACACTGTTATGTTCGGATGCATTTTCTTTAGATGTACATATATTGATTCTGACCTTTAAAATTTTTTTTTTGAATTATATTTTATTGTAATATTTGGTACAAATCGAGTAAAGGTTTGCAATAGAGATTGTCGTCTCATACTATTTTCCATATATTCTTAATACAGCAACTATAAAAATCCCTTGTAATAAAAATACGATTTATGTGTGACTGAAACTCAAATAGATACGGATTTGTAAGAATTAAATATACTTCATTGAAATATTGTTCCTGAAATTCATAAAATAAGTATTTTACAACGACTGGGTCACGTATGGAGGCTGTATTCACGCGTAACGTTCTGATGGTCACTTAAGTTTCATTTACAGTTCAATTGAGGTTACTACCTACGTCTTATCGAAATAAATGCAACGAATTTGAAGGAATCTCATTGGGAACAAGAATAATCAAAAGTTAACTTATCAAGTAGCATTTTGTCTATATATATCTGTTTGATAATGTCATATTATTAATATTTCGCAATATTTTAAAGTTTTGCGCATGTTTAGGCGGTTCTGCCAAGTAATATTTAGTCAAATCATTCAAAAGTCTAATTATCGTTTTCGGTTATATTTAAATTACTTTCTCTTATTTTTTAAAATAATAGTAACTGGTTACGGCAATCTAATTTTATCTAGACAGTGATTTGAGGAGGAAGTAAGATGAAGTATGAAATCGTTTGACTACGTTCACGAGCAACATGACCTGTCATGAGCTTGTATGCCTATGACGTAGATGGCAATGGCGAATTGGACGAAATCCGCGAACAAAGAGTTAAACATGTCTTAAAAATGTCCGGTAACTTCTATAAAAACATTTTCTTCAATGATGTAGGTTTTTGACCGTAGTTTAAAAATTTCATCTATTTATAAGATTTGGAAAGTAATTTTAGAAAATAATTACTTTCCTCATAAGAGACACGACATTTCATCCAAATATTAAATAGAATAAGTTTTGTTTAAATCACTGATGATGTGTGTTTTTAAAAGCTAAAATGTGTGTTTGCATTCATTTATATAATTTCAAAACTTCAAAAATACTTAATTCTTCGATAGAAATACCTTAATATACAAAACTTTTTCNAATTTTAGAAAATAATTACTTTCCTCATAAGAGACGACATTTCATCCAAATATTAAATAGAATAAGTGTTGTTTAAATCACCGATGATGTGTGTTTTTAAAAGCTAAAATGTGTGTTTGCATTCATTTATATAATTTCAAAACTTCAAAAATACTTAATTCTTCGATAGAAATACCGTAATATACAAAACTTTTTGCGATTCACCGAGTACATTCTAACTCGAAGTTTTAAATAGCTGAATATGTGTGCGCATGGTAGTTTTCTAAGCTCTTGGAGGTCTTCTTCTGCAGTTGGTGAGTATTGGTTTCCGGTCCTTGAAGGAACTGGCGCCGATGTAGACTTTTCTTCCGCCTGACCAACCGGACATGCGTGCGTAATTGCATGCCAGCAAACGCGTGCGTGCATGAGTTAAGGATTCGGGGAAGCGAAATGTTACGCTTCAACGCACTATTTTACTTTGTTAATGCCCCACCAATGTTTCTCACTTTAATTAAAGGCAATAAGTAGAAGTGAGGACTTAAAGCCAGAGGAGGGGGCGTGCACAACCAAAGACTTAGCTTGTTTGCCATGTCACACGTGACTGGATGACAGGTTTTTGTGATGTATAAGTATAGACTCATTTGCAGGCCGTCGGGTATAGCAAATTTGAAACATCAGGTTGCTATTAGTGGTAAATACTTGTCAGTAAGGATTGTCCATAATTACTTAATAATTTGACCACGTCAGAGAATTGACCATCTTTTTACAATTACGTTCACAAATTGAAATCTGTTGATGTGAATATAAAATTGTAAATAAAAAAAAATATAATATTGATGAGGATAAGGTTTTATTTCTCACAATTCAGACGATGAATATTCTGTTTGAAAGAAAAAAAAGTAACTGGATCCTTTTTAAATTAATAATGGTGTCGTGGATACACGAACTAAGAAAACTACTGATTAATTTTCGCCAGGGATGACTTCGTCTCTGTAAATACATGAAATTTGTACATTCTGGGACATAAATGGAAAAAAATGTTCTTCTGATCTATATGTGACATAGTGAGATTCTAATGGAAGTTCAGTCAAACCAGAAAAGGAATAAATTTTCTTTCCATTCTATGATACTACCGTAGTAGGACTCTAGGTATATATCTTTAGAATGAGATATTTGAACTTTAATTTTTTCTGATTTAATTTTTCAAATGACGAAGAAATCATTCAGACAGTTAAACTTAAGAGTTCATGAATGTACGGATACGTGTGTTGAACTTGTTCTATGATGCTTTCGATTAATTAAATAGAATGTTTGGGTTCTCGACCACTTTAACCGAAGAGTCATTTTTAGGCTTCTAGAAGGAGAAGAAATAGTTGAAAATATTTCGAAGTTCAGTCGTAGTGAGTGTTGTTCTTCCTCCGGATGACATGTTCCTCACCCTGAATTGTTTTGATCGCATGAGAAAGTGCATGAACATCATAAAACACGCATGGGAATTCACCTGAGCACAAGCATGATAACTTCACCCATGCATGAGCGCACACACTACAAGAAGCTAGTGAGCGTAAGGTAAGAGCATGTCCTCGGCTATGTTGCAGTCCCCGTGTGGTCAGGGGTGAATGTGGCCGGTGTACGTCTAAGAGACCTCAACCCAGAACTTGGCACCGCTAACGACAAGGAGAATTGGTCTGAAATCCACAAGCAAGTTGTTAGCAGGTAAGATACTAAGAAATACAACAAAAGATCAAATTGTTGCAATATTTTACCCAAATATAAAACTTTTTTAGTATATGAACTGGATCTAAATTATAGCTTTGTCCTTCTCTTACATAGAACTTTTTTGCTACAACCCTTGATGAGGAAGTAAATACTTTTTTCTCCTTTTTCCAACAATGATTACACTTACAACATTTAATGCACATTATTAAGCAAACTTTAAACAAAATTTTTAACACAGTTATTATTTTTTATTTAATAGGTCATACGTAGTTGTAACCGCTTTTTTGACAAGAAGTTTAAATTTTATTTATGTTTTCATTTTTTTCTTTACTTCACCTCGGCATATGTCCTGTACATTTTATATTTATTTACATACGATAAATCCTTCTCCTAGTAGTAATTGCAGGTTTTTTCTTCAGGATTACTATGGTATTGTAATTACATCATGATGTTATGGTATCTTACCTCTGTCACTGTTAACCTGTTCATCCAATGGTTCTTTTAACATTCTTTTCAATTTCTTCGAAGATATTTCTTATTTTACTAACTTAATTACTTACTACTTCTTATTCCAGAACTTAAAAAAACATTGTGTTCCTCTGCAGCGTGTCAATTAGAATACTACCAATGTCAATTACTTTGAATGATAAATTTGATGTATTCCTGTATGTTTCCTCTTCGTATCGGTCCGTATAAAAAATCCCACTCTATGTAACTTACTATTTCCTTATCCATTGCACATGGCTCAATTCGCTAATTATCTTTTTCTTCTTCAAGACATACGCGTTGAAAGTGTCATGATAACTCAGTACACCCAACACTATTAACTGTAGGATTGAAGTATTCGAAACAATTTCTTTCCATAGTCGGATCATTACACCCATTAATATTTTCGGAACCAGTGTTCATGTAGTTAGGTAACAACACTCCATCCTAAAATACACACTTTTTGGCGGGTCTTGAATAATCTACAGGTATATTTGTTATGGATCTATCTTGCACTTCGACTATGATTATTCCCTCATATGTTATGATAACCATACGAATTTTGTTTCCATATAATTTTATTATCAGGTCGCTCGTAGTGTTTTTGCGTCCCGGAAATTATAGCTGTTCTTTTGATTTATGATATTTTCGATTTTTTCCCCACCTGTGGACATTTTTTAGTGAGATCGTACGATATTGTCTCTTCCAATTTTCAACATGTCACTGTATTTTGTAAGTAAGAGCGAATAATGTGATCTTTCCATTGCTGCAAAGTTGCCCAGTACTGCAATTAATAATGACATTTTCACATTATCAAAGGCTCTCTCTATGTCGTCGCTTGTTCATTGAAAAGAGAGTGAAATATCATTCCTCTTACCTTTCGGATCATTAAATCATGTGAAGTATTTTCGATACTATTATTCCACATGATTCCATACTATTCCTTGTTAAATCAGCTATTGTCTTTTATATTCTGTGCTATTCCATTAGTTATCACTCGATCTAATATATTTTACCATCAGGTGGCAATATTCATGTTGGTCTGCAAGATTTGTATGTGGGTATTTTGACTTTTTTCTATAAAAAAAACAAGCGTAATTCTTCAGTTTTCCATAGAACACGAACATATCAAGTACTAACACTATAACTATACATTTGCATTAAACATTGAATGCTCTTCTCTTCAAAGCAGTTGGCCATTTTGATTAATTACTCAATAACCTGGCTTAACTATATCCTACCTATTATTCTACTTCATCCTACGTAACCCGTCATCATTACTTCAAACCGTTCTAGGTATGACCGGAACAAAATCATCATTTTCCTCAGATCCCAAAATCTGCTCTATCAAAATTTATCATTTATCTGTTCATCCCATTAAAACATTTTTTTCTTTGATAATGTTATGGATGAGGAGTTAATTCGTCCTTATAACAAAGGAGAAGGGGGAGACTTAGACGTTTAACTAAGCGATATAGATAAAGGATAGTAGGATATTTTTAGTACATATCACGTTTTCATTACAAAACACATTTATTACAATACTACTACATAAATACATATACACTTCGTATATCTAAATACTAAATATGATGAATTACATTATATAAACCCTTTAATAAAGATTGTATTTATATTCCCTTTGATCAATTCCCCAAAATATAATTTATACAGAATTACGAATACGTGGAATTGAATCAAAATTGAGGTATGACCATTCTTGGTGCATACATGTAAAAATCCCCACTGGAGCACACGTTTTTGGCTCCTTACCCCCCC
>NNCF01129114.1:354638-414496 GCA_002313205.1 Laupala kohalensis | reverse complement strand
ATGTGGATTTTTCGATA
The DNA here is from genome assembly GCA_002313205.1 of Laupala kohalensis. Classification (NCBI taxonomy): domain Eukaryota; kingdom Metazoa; phylum Arthropoda; class Insecta; order Orthoptera; family Trigonidiidae; genus Laupala; species Laupala kohalensis. The sequence goes on along the minus strand of NNCF01129114.1, from coordinate 414,479 downwards.
TTATCTCTAGAGGGTGTAATGTAGAATCGCTCTCATGTCGACGTGTGCTTTATAAGAATCTATAATGTCGTGTTTCACTCATTCGCCAGAGAGTGTTTTCCTTTATTCCTATGTAGAAAAGAGAGGATTCGTCACTTTCCCAGCGTTCGTGCGGGAACTCTGAAAAACACTGAGTCGCCTCACACGAAAGTGAAATGTTGATTTATGTTCGCGATGGCTCCGACGCTGCGGCGCTTTGCGCCTTCGATTAATCGGAGATTCATACCTATCGTTATATGAACACATTTCCTTCTCCCGGCGCGTTCATCGAAAGCTATCTCGAAATCTTGATGACGAATCCCGATATTAGAACTAGAGGTCCATTCATTGTAGGTCTGCTTAAGAATGTGGATCGGACTACAATGTGAGGTAACAAATACAATAGAATTGTGTGTTTTTGCTTCAAAGGAGACGTAAGGAGAGGAGCGAGACAGTGCGTGCAGTGAACGCAGGGATCTGGTGGTGATTGTCTCAGTGAAGATTCCTTCTTCTATATGCTGTGCGTTGAATACGTTGCTGTGACCCACACGCCCTTTGGTTTCATCATTTCGCTTCGTTTTCTTCCTTCCTTCGTTCAGCTGCCGCTGTGTGAATGTGATGGAGGGCCGTGTGGACGGTGGAGCTCTCGATGTGCAACGGGCCACATGGCACACTCCTCGTGATCGGATGGATTCATTAAGTCTCTTCTTTCCGGATTTTACTTTTAGTCTTCTCATGTCGTAACTTATTAAGTAATTTGGATATTTCTCTCTCAAACTGACGCTATTTTCATTACGTATTTCTTGACGACTCATCAAACCGCAGAAGAACAACCAAACACTAGATAGTGAGTTTTTTGTGTGTTTACCACACTGGCTCCTGAACACATTGGGTCTNTAGTGAGTTTTTTGTGTGTTTACCGCACTGGCTCCTGAGCACAGAGGGTCTCCCCTCTCTGTCAGGTTTTTACTATTGTACCTCCATATGGAGATTTACTTAATGAAAAAAAGAAGAAAAAAGAAAGACAATAAACTTGAACTAGAACACTTGTAAAACGTTACATCCGCTTAAGCTTATCCTAGAGAGAGAGAGAGAGAGAGAGAGAGAGTATTAAAATCTGATTAAATAAAAAGTTATCGACTTACGACATTTATGGTCGAATAATATGTTGTTTGATTAAATTTTCTCCTCGGGAGATATGAATTGTGGAGGGAAAGTCTCGTTACCCGAAAATGTTTGTAAATCTTGGATGAAGGAAGCGCGTTTTGAGACGGAATGGAAACGGGCGAAGGAAGTTATATAAAGGAATTAATTGTAGAAGAATGCGCATGAAATAAAGTCTATTGTAGTGGATTCGATCTTCCTCGATGCGGCGGTGGAGGACAATCAACGCTTCGAACGATTGAACTTAAACTTTTGCTTGACGATAAACTTTGTAAAACTATACGTACTATTTTAAAACATAATCCAAAAATGAACTGCAAATTCTGTACTTTAATGTTTCGTTACAAGCGAGTTTTGGCGAATATAATGACTTTCCTAATGATTGCTTGAAAATTCTGTAAGGGAAACGCACATGTCATGACACCGCTGTGTGACTGAGGTGAGGTGAAACAGACTGTGATACACACCGTCGTCTCTGATTGTCCTCTCAGAGAGTTTGAATGACTTTGCGTGAGTGCTACGTCGGAGGCCGTGGGATGGATGGCTTAAAGACTTTTGGACATTGAATTTCAATTTGTGATCCAGTGCCACCAGAGGTCCACTGTACTTTTACGAGTGTTTTGTGTATTTCATACGAGTTGATGTATTTTGGTTTAATATGTACGCAGCCACACGCTAGAGAAGTAACCCGCACGCGCCCTTTTGACGCTTGCGGCGGCAGAGGCCCTCCTGCTTTTTGTTGTTAACGAGTTTCTCATTCGGTGTGCGAGGGCAAGCGATATTTATTGGACCCGAGTTTTTACCTAATTTCGTGTCGTGGCCTCTGCCTGTCTCCCCTTCGTGAGGTGGGAGCGATTTGTTGGCGATAAGACACGTCGCAGCAGCTGTCGTCTCCTCTTCCTTTGCCCTTCTAAAGTGGATTCTTCGGTTCGTCATTATTCGATCTCTTATGAGGTTAATGATTAGGGCGCTCGCCTGTAATTATTTCCGGCCGTTTCGTACACAGCTGCGTCTCTGGAGGAGTCCATCACTCGCCCTCCATGTGTTGTATTTGAGCCACGTGCTATGTTACGTAGAATATGTCTCCTAAATCTCGAGTTGTTGCTTTTTTCATTGTACTGTTATTGTAAAAGGGAGGAAATTGAGGTTATTGCTATTGACGGTTATCTACATGGAGCTGGGTGGTAGGTAGGTGCTATTGTTAGAAAGTGGGCACAAATTTTTCTCAGTGGCGAGTAAGCGTGCTCTGAGCCGCCTGCGGAAGGAAGGGTTGTTAACAGTGACGTAACTATTCCTTCCGGGGTCTCGGCTAATGGTCACATAGGGGACCCCCAGCTAACATGTTTTTGACATGCTTTTTCTTAAGAATGTAGGAATTTTAACAAATAAATCAATGTGCGACCGCTTTACTTCACAAGTGAAGCCACTTTACTTCCAAATATGTTAATTATTAATTATACAGAGTTTGAACGGATGAGCATTTTACAATGGGGACAGGACAAAAAAAAATGGAGAAAGTTGAACAATAAAAAATTTGAAAAATAAATATTGTCATTGTTGCTTTTATTTTAAATGGCGTAAACTATATTACATATTAACTTATATACGTTTTTAAGATAAATATAAGGAGGGGTTAGTTTAATTGTAGTACCTCGAGACCCCGTTGAAAATTATAAATACCGTTTGGGAAAACTCTGTTGGAGGAAAGGGTTAAAACTCGTGTCGTCGGAATACTGGGTATGTCAAATTCATAAATGACACAACGTTCCTTTGAAACATCATTTGAAAGGACACCAAAGGGCACCTCTAACAAATTAAATTGAAAATCGTAGTGGGGGGGGGGGAGCGCAGTGCAGGTAACAACCCTTTGGTTGTGTCGCAGGCCGTGCTGCCGAGCCCTTCGTTGCCCGTGCGAGCGACGGCGGCGGCGGCGGTGGCGGCGTCCAAGAAGGAGCGAGGCGGCCACGCGGGAGGAGGAGGAGGAGGAGGAGGACGCGAAGGTCGCTCCAGTGACATGAAGAAGACGTGTCGCAAGAAGAAGGAATGGAAGCCCATGGGACGAGCGGCGGCGCTGGTGGAGGCGGCGGCGGCGGGCGCGGCGGCGGCCGTGGCGGCGGCGGGGGCGGCGGGATCCAACGCTGCGGTGGCGGTGAGCGACGATAGGGAGAATAGGTTCATTGGGCGTCGATGCATTTGTTGTTTGACTGTCATCGAGCACTCGTCCTCAGTGAGAAGCTTCCGATTAATCTGCATTCTTTTTGGGAACTGTATTTGTGCTCACTTGAATATTAAATTTCCCAACAATACATTTTGTACCTTTTTTTATTTTGATATTTATTTATTTAAAACCAGGTGTATAGGGATGGAGGATACATTTTGTGTAAGGGAAATTCATTGCATAAAATGTGCAAGAGGTTTATTTTTTTAAAACATGTGCGCAGACCTAGTTAAACTTAAAAACTAAAATAACAAAAATATGACTCAATACTGAAATTACAAATATAAAACATGTTTATATAATATATTGATAGAGGATACTGATACTATCAAAATTTTTTTTTGTACGAATTTGAGATTATTTACTTTTTGCGTATTTTTTTTCTCATCCAGTCTTTTAATTTTTTTTTTTTTTACCATGATCCGTTGTTTTTAGACTTGTATCAAGTATGTTAAAATGTTTATTTTGTCAGGAAATGCGAGCGAAGGAGAGCGCTTGACGGCCGCGTGACGAAACACAAGTTCCAGATCTCTATACAACGAAGTTTTAGACAAAGTCAATTCTATATGCAAATGATCCAAAAGTTCTCTTTAGTTGAATTACATTATAATTCATCTGATGACCTCTAGCCTCGCATTTTCAACCGTCTACATTTCGTCAAAAGATTATTTCAGTTCGATGAACAATTAAATGAGTTATTGGACCACGAACCGTCCGCTCCTGTTGGAAAGAACTCACAACTCAACATTGCATCACGCTTCTCGCATCTTCGGCACAAGACGTCACATCGTTCACTTCTCTTTCTCCTTCCCCTTGTCCTTCCTCACTTGGATTCCATTGTCCATACGTCTTTGGGGAGCTTCCGCCCTTCGTATTGGGGTTTTCACTATTTGTCTTCTGGCACCCAATTAAATAAACTCCGGTGTTTTTCTACGAGTCCTTCTAGAAATTTATTTTCGTTAATCGATGCGTCTCAGAAACATTGAAATGTCGTATTGTCATCGAATGGAAAAGAAACGTTCTCCACTTCTCTTTATTCAGAAAACGTTGTGAGAAGAAAAGAAAGAAAAAAAAATTAAGAGTCGTCTTTCTGTTGTCCGCGTTGTCAGGCGGCGGGGCTGGGCGGAGGGCTGCTGGGTGCGGGCATCGAACGGGAGACGGCGTGCGAGCTGTGCGGCAACATGTACCCGCACCCCGTCACCTACCACATGCGCCTGGCTCACCCCGGCTGCGGCGGCCACGCCGGCGGCAAGGGCTACAACAGCGGCGGCAACTTCTGCGTCGGTTGGGCGGGCAACTGCGGAGACGGCGGCGTCGGAGGCAGCTCCTGGTCAGTAGTTCTTTCACAATGGATTCACTCAATTAAAAGAATTGATCCTACAGAAATAAAGAGTTTGCTTGTATACAGAGAAACTTAATTTTGTGTATTAGGGTGCTTGCATAAAATGAATACACAAATTGCAATACTGTTTCGAGGAAAAAACACTGATAAAATGTCTCAATACAATGAAAATCTTTATTTCTTATCTGATGGAAAAATAGTCGTGTCAAGTCGTTTTTCCTCGTACCAGTGTTATTTGTCAGGTCACGAACTACATGAATGTGAGATAATACAATTGTGTACTAGTATTGATCTAACAGTAAAAAGTTACGAAGGAACTATTGTGTTTCCGTTTTGATAGTTTCCTTAGTTTTATTCATACAAGTTCTAGTAAAGAACATTTTTAGTACGAAAGAGCAACAATAATTGTTTTTAATAATTCGATTGGTTTACAGTAGCCATCCCTCCATCGCCAATTGTCGGTGTTCTGTGCCAACAGGTACTTGGTGTGCGACGCCTGCCGTGAGAAGTACCTGCGCTCCAAGAAGCCCGGAGCCGGAGTGCGAGGCGATCGCGCTTGCCGTCGCAGTGGAGGCGGCGGGGGTGGACGTCGGAGGCCGGTGTCGTGTGGCGGAGGAGCGGGGGCAGTCTCTCTGGGGGGCGGTGGGGGCGGGGGGAAACTGCTGTCTCCGGCGTCCAGCTCGTCGCCTTTGGACGCTCACGTCGTCATGAAGAACAACGCCATGTTCCTGCTGGAGTTGGCGAGTGCTGCGGGCTCTTGCTTGCCTCCAGGCCCTCCACCACGCAGACCTTCGTTGGGGGCCACGAGCTCCTCGGCCGGTGCAGGTGAGACTTCCTTTTATACTGCATTACTTCGACTTTGATACAATTTCATGTAATTTAATTTAAAAAAATTAAAAATTTTGTTACATTAACAGCAAGAGCAAGTTCTGATTTGTACGCTTTGCGATACCACACATTTTAAAGTTTTGTGAAATTAATACCATCGCTTGTTTCGTGATNATTTAATTTAAAAAAATTAGACAGTCATTATACGCACTTTTATCTTTTTATTTTTGTTTAAAATAAAGAAACTTTTTTTGTGTACCAGGCTGGTTTGAAAACGTTGTAAGCTGTGTTACAAATATGAATAATTGTATTGGGAATTTTATTTATCAGAGCAACGCCGAGCCCCTTTGATGCATGCATGTGTGTGTGCTCAGGCATGGCGCCGGTGGCGGAGCACTGCAGCCCTCCGGAGCACTCGGGTCCCTTCGCCGCCCCAGGCCCTTTCCACTGCCTCCCTGCGTTGGGAGCTACGCCGCAGGCACTTGCCAGAGACGATCGCTCCTTGTTGGAAGAAGCTCTACGTCGCCCTCCCGGTGATGCGCACCATCCTTCGCGTTTGCCTCCAGGCACCAGGGTGAGTGAGTGACTGGGCGGATGGGTCATCGATGACTGTCATACCTTGCATCCCTCCTTCTCAATTCCTTCGCCCATATCATTGGTTATATGATGATAATAATAATAATAAATGTATTTCCAAAAAACAGTACAAACTGCAATGTATGACCACGTGGAGGACAATAAACTAATTTACTCTCCGGAAGCAAGCGAGGGACGTATTCCATCAATTCCGTTCAAGGGCCCTAAGGCAGAGGCGGATTCAAAAAAAATCAGCAAAAGTTCCTAGATAAGATAAAAAGTTAGCTACAAGTTATAATACTAATAGAATGTTAATATGTTTGTAATTTAACGCAAATATGTTTGTAAATTTACATGTACAAGTTATTATCGAACTATAGATTATTATGTGTATAGTGTTTAAAAAATCATAAGAGTTGAAAAAAATACCCACTAAATTCACGATTTATTGTTACAATAAACACTTTGCCCCTAGACAAAGCCTAGAGAACCTGTGTAAGAAATCCGCCTCTACCAGAAGAAAAAACGGTGCTTCAACCTCACAAAGATCACACGAAAAAAGACATAAAAAATAAATAAAACTCTCCCTAAGTCAATATCATCGAATCACTCACGGAGGGAGGTGCCTTCAGTCTCTCATTAATAAATCTGCAAGATTCTGTATACTCCTTTAGAAGTCTCCTTTCAACTCTTAAATGTACATTAAAAGTTCCCCCTAAACTTGAAACCTTGAATCTTTGACTCGCGTCCCTTTTGAAAATGGGTGATTTATTTACTGAAAAATATTTATGTGTGTAATGGAAGTATATTTAAAAAAATGTCGTTATGTTAGGTTGGGTTAGGCTGTCGATCGGTGACATTCGTATTTGTATCTATTTCCCTTTTTCTGTCGGAGAAATATCGATCGAAAGATGCTTCAGGACACAAATCCATCATTTAGTTTCCTACCTCTTCTGATTTCTACACTCACTATCTGTTTTAAATAGTTAGCTTTGCGTAAAATCAATACATATCGGCCAAGTTTCAATATGAAAATGGCATTGGAATGAGTAAATATTATCACTCTTAATTAAAGAAGTTCCGTTATCTATGTTTCGTGTGAAGCAGCGGTTATTTAACTTTTTCGTGAGAATTTCTGTTTAGGTTTTTCGTGGATCCTTCGAAATTAACTGCAATCGACAGATCCAATTGAAATAACACTATTTCAACTCGACAGACACTAAAACCTCTGTCGACACACAGCGCAATATCCGAGTGGGATAGCTTTCAGCAGAGCAGGAGGTGCCCAGTAGTGTTTTGCAAATTTTTCTGACGAGGGGGAGAGACTACCGATCGAAGATCAGCCAATGCTGCAATGCAGGTCCGCGAAAATTTTGCCATAATATTAGTAGGGTATTCTTTATAATACCTTTTTAAGGTACCTTATAATAAATCGTAACTACCTAGTAAATTCATTTTGTGTAATAAAATTGTGAAACCTGAAATAATACTGTAAAATAAAAACATATACGTTCTTACTAATCTTACGCTCAGCTTTTCTGCTATCACGATCCGTGTTTCTGCCTTTTTTTTCTTGTCATCTTTTCTGTTCAACTGGTGAGAAGTGTCGTGCAAATACGCTTTCCTATCTTGCTCACTTTTCCTATCAACAGTTCAGTTTCTTCTCCCATATTGAAGAATCCGCTGCCCGCCGCGACAGACCGCGTCCTCTGTGCCCTCCTCAAAGCACTGCTCGATCTAATAGAGGATCGCAGAACCTCTGCTGCTTTGAAGGGGTGAAAGAGAATTGCTCCGTTCCGTGCTTTCACTTGAAAGTAAATAAGTCACGGGGTTTGTGGTGGAAGGAGTCTGGCGTCTCATCCCTCTATCGTACCACATTCACTCGAAGCGAATGCCTGCTAGCAGGGGTCGACGCACGCAATACGTTGTACTGTCGAGTCGCGCGGGAAGTATCGGATCGTGTCGCAGGCGTTCGCACCTAGATTTCCTTTAAATTCACAGAATCAGAGTTAAAAATTTGCGAAACCTATTGATTATTGTCTAATAACTCGTGGATAAATTGTTTGTGTTAAATCCCAAGTAATTGAAGTAATTTTCATTCGAAGTGAGTTCGATCTCGGACATAGTATTTGCACTTGTCAGAATATTTCTTCTTCTTCTCAGTATGCGACATGTGGTGTAATGGTTACCACGTGGTCCCACCACTGCTAGGATGACGGTTCAAACATTGCTTAATCCACGTTGAGATCAGCGTCATGGAGACAGTAGGCTTTTTCCCGAGGTTCTCATTATCATCCTTATCTGACTAAACAACGGGTGCACTCTCTCTTTCTCTCTCTCTCTCTCTCTCTTCATGTGAAGCTGCGTACGATGAATAACAGCAAATTTTGAAAGACAAAGTTAATTTCCACTCGAGGTACCAACTCAACCACCCGAGTTACCTCTACATGTTTACTTGGGTCAACTAAGTGGACTGTTGATTATATCGTGGATTAAATAAATATTTTTAAATAAAACACTTTGTGAACTCCCGACCAAATGTTTTTTGACAGAAGGTGAATTTAAATAAAACGTACTATATATTTAAAACTATGTACATATCCGTTACAGGTATTTGTTTTTCTAAACAATTTTAATCTTTTGAAATTGATGCATGTGAAGAAGACAAACAAAAATGAAAGAAAGTACAAATGTAGTCGGAATCTTCTTATTTCTACTTGATTTTTCACTAAAATAATTTCCTCTCCCGAGAGAAATCCTCTCAAGTACAGACGGTTTCTACCGTAAGCTGGTGGAAGCAATCTTCAATTTGGAAGATATTTCCGAATCGTATATTCATTATTCAACGCTTCTCAAATCAATTATTCCTTACACGAATGTTCATTTTGTTGTGTCGCAGCCGCTGTCGGAAGGGCCTCTGAGTGACGGCGAAGGGGAGGGAAGCAAAGGGCGAGGCTTCCATCGCTCCATCTCCATGGGGCCCAACGGGGCGTCGGCCAGCGCGTGGGGGCGTCGCGACGGCGATGGACGAGTCATCATGTCTCGCAGACGCAACAACAGCAGCAGCGAAGGGGCAGCAGGTGAAGATTCTTAACCAACTACCTCTCACTACACTCTAATGACGACTCCAGTGGCCATAAAGTTAAAATATAAAATGTGCAATAAATCCCACTCTTCACTTTTCTCTGCTTAATTATGTTAACCCGTCGTTGCCTGAGTTTCCTTAGAATTTTTGCGGCCGCTGGGGCCGAATTATTTTTATTGCCCCAGTAGCGCATTCAATTGACAATTCCTCAGGATCGCTAAAATCGTGTTCATTTTTATTTTAACATTTTAAAGATATTTTTTTAATAGAATTAAGAAATAGATAAATTGAATTTACCTGTGTTTTGTTGAAAAATAATTTTTAATTTTTTTTTAGTGTGATGCTCTCCGTGTCCTCTTGCGATTTGTCTAAACCTTCGCTACATTCACTACAAGTATCCTCAATACCACATTGTCCAATTCATTATCACTGTAATTTTAGACTCTACCACCCACTTGACAAACTCACTAGATCCAACAAACGTTTTATTCTGTAAACTCCTTGACTCCGCCGTGATCTCTTACTTCAACCACTTTACTCAAACACCGATATAAAATAAAATATCACCAGAGAACAATCAATATTTAACAATGAATTTCTGAAAGATCCAGAGAACTAGTAGAAATAAAAGCACGAATGATATCTAGTAACAGTAAGTTGAAATCCAACCTCAAAGTACAGGACAGGCAATGGTCGTCTCTCGTCAGGAAGTCCTACAAATGTAGACGACGGGCAGTGCCCGTCTTTCATAACGAATGGGTTAATGACACTTTCTCATGGAAACACAGTGGACTTACTCTATTGCATTAACTTCTTAATATTATTCATAAATTATTTATTGTCAGAAATGCTGTTAGTACTACTATGTTGAAGACAATAAGCATGAGAAAAATATGGTTGGAATAGGACTCCAGAAACATTAGTCATAAATTTTAATAATACATATAATTAGTCATAATTTCATAGTCATAATGGATTATAGTCATGGTTTTTTATTTGTCATTTATAATAGTGATTGTTTAGCATTCCAATTTATTTTCTCTGTCATTTGAACCATTACTGAAATTCTGGAAAAAAAATGAATAAAAAAAAGATTATGTAAAGTCCAAAAATTAGCTATGTTCCGAACAGAAGGCCTACACAATTGTAGAGACTTAATTAAGGTGTCTTACTTCAGTGATTCAATTTCTCCATGAAAGTAAATAAACATACAAAAACTTCAAAATAAAACAAACTGTTGTGGTAAAATGTTCCTTAAAATTTTCTTTACAATCAAAACATGTCACACACCATATTGATAAATCTAATGTAATGATATATGTGTTATTGACCAAAGTGTTTATTTATATTGTTTAAAACACAGTTATCATGTATATCACTCAGGTCATTTCCTTTGTCCAGCAGACGGTGGGTCGTCTCTGCTGTGCTTCCCATCTGCTGCACTGCAGCGACTGGTGCCTGCCATGGAGCAGACGGCTGTGGTGGCCGCCGCTACTGCGTCAGTCGCTGCCACTGCGGCTATGGGCAGGGGCCTCGACCTCCTGTCAAGACCCGTCATGGCCTTCGTGCTGCAACAGCATCCGCTGGAGGCTCTGGCACTTGCCATGCGTCAGGCACTACGCAAAGCCACTTGTCGTGTTTACGCCATGCAGGTACGCCGCTCTTCGTTCACTCTGCTGTGAAGAGTCTGAAGGTTCCAACTGTTTAAATATAAAGAAAGCATTGTTTAAATAATGATAATATAATTTATTTTTTCAATACTATAATTGGATATGTATATATTTTGATTTATAAAAGATCTTTGTTATAATTTGTGCTCATGTGGAGAATTTTTCCAGGATTATTTATGATGAAATCGTAGTTGAATAATCCACGCAATGGGAGCGAAAATTATTTTCAAGTTTTACAAGTGAAAGATATTCATAGGATTTGTTTAAATTGACCACGCTTAATGGTGACTTAAAAAGTTTGAACATGGAAACACATCTGCAATTTAAAGTGTACTGTTATACATTTTTATATAATAAAGTTGTTTGATGTCGGATTTGGTCGTGTACGTCATTCGCAGGCGTTGAACTGGTTGCTGCGCAATGTGACGCAGCCGGCGTCGCTGCACGATCTGCTCTGGTGGTTCGTGGCGGCGCTCACTCCGACGCCCAGCGACGCCCCTCCCGACGCCCCCGACGACGAGGACGACGCGGCGGCAGCCGCCGCCGCCGCCTCTGCCACCGCCAACGCAGCCGTCGCCGCCGCCTCCGCGTCCTCGGCCTCCGCCGTCAACGCCGTCAACGCAGCAGCGGCGGCGGCAGCAGCAGCCAACGTCAGACACGACCGTCGAGACGAACACGTGAGTCGTGTGCTCAAGGTTCCATTACGATCGGAAACATCTCTTTAACCTCTTTCTATTCTTCTTGTATTCTGTTCCCTCGGCCCCAATCGCTAACGTCAATCTTACACTGTCAGTCGGATCCTTCATCTCCCTTCATTAGTCCTTTTCCCTTTATAACTCAACAGAATAGAATAGAATAGAATAGAATTTATTACCGTCGCGGTTGAGTTTTCACTTGGTGGCAGCGTACCTAAAGAATACGTCTATAAATCGGATAACAGATGGGAACAATCCCGTACCAGAAATACAAAATTACAAATAAGATATACACGGAATATAACATAAATGTTACACTTAAAATAAACAGATCATAACATTCATATAGACTCTCAGTGATTATGGTGTGGACGGCAGATATGTAGCTTATGCTTGTGATTTCATTCATTTTTCTCTCTGTGTTTTATTTGTTGTTGTTCTCTTTGTGCAGGAGCTATACAGTGTGTGCGAGCATCCGTTGAGTGATATTAGCATCGCCGGTGAAGCGGCACACCCGCTGCCCGCAGTGTTCCACGCCTTGCTGCAGACCGTCGCCGACCTCATGTTGCTGCTGCCGGCCGGCTCTGCGCTGCAGCAGATGGCGGTGCGCTGCTGGGGTCTACGCTTCTCGCCCCAGGACCACATGTTTCTGCACAGGTAGCGCGGCAGGAGCCGCAGACATTTTTCACTCGCGTGACCGACCGCTAGCAGATGAGCTATCACCTTTCCCGTGGATATTTATTTAATAAGCAATATTGATTTGAAATCTGTTGTGTGAAGGAAAAAAAATATGGTTCATAAAACAATGCAGAAAGTGTTGTAAAATGAATCAAGTGAAATTTAATATTCCAATGATAAGGAGAAAAATCAAAATCAAAAAAATAACTCTTCTTAATGACACAAATTATTATAATTATAACAAATTGAATTATAAGTTAAGGAACACTCTACGGTTTATGAGTGCAAGACCTATTAGGTTCTGAACCAATAAAATATTTGGGGTCCCAGTTCTTTGGTCTATGTACAAAGTTAAAAGAGTATTTCAAGACAAACCAAGTCTGTGATTTGAAGCAGAATCGTTTGTCTTTACCCAAAGTTTAAAATAATTTAAAGTTCTTTCTTGATGTGACTTTCATTTCACTGTACAGTTTGTGCTTTTTTGTTAATTTCTCATACAAGGTAATTAACAACCAATTATGTAATTAACAACAGTTCCTCATTCTTTCTGTGCTGCAGGAGCCAAGTGTTCAGCAACATCAGCAAGATCCTGTCTCGCTCGGAAGAGGAGTCTGACGAGTTGAGCGCCAGTCTACACGAGAGCCATCAGTCGACGTATTCACAAGCGACGGGCTGCGTGGAGAGCCTCAAGGACTTGACTCCTGGCTGTGAAATCAAGGCCTCCAGTCGCCAAGCCATGGTGGGCTCCCTCATCGACAACTCCACAGAGACCTTCTGGGAATCAGGCGATGAGGATAGGTGAGTATTGCTACTCTTTAGCTTATTATATATCTCATAATAATTGAACTGATTGTGAAGTCCGTGAGGTGTACATTTGAGGATTCTCAGAGGGATGACTACTCCCATGCTCATTTTACCATCAAAAGATATACATACCATCATATATGTATTCTTTAGTATGTGTGTATTTGTATGGCTTGTGGGAATTGAGTGCTAAGAATATGTGAAGGAGTTTCACTGATGGCACTAACATATTGTGTTAATACATTCATTCTAATTATTTTTTCAACTCCCAAGATATTTTTGTGAAAACTTGTCTGAAGTATCCAGAAATTAAATTTTTATGTATACGTACATTAAATCATAATGTGTTGTAGTTTATTATTTACCTAGTTAGAGGAATGAGTCAGTCAGTTACCAATATGCCTGAATTTATCCCTTTGCTGCTTTCAAATAAAGTTACGTTTTCCCTTTGAGAAGAGGTGATTACCTGATCTCTGTGACCTTTTTGTCTGCAGGAACAAAACTAAGACCATTACCATTGTTTGTGGCCCTGGAGCATATCCACGAATGGTGTACATCCACATCGATAATTGCCGGGATTTGGCGGTGAGTGCAAACTGTTTCTGTTTCTTTTTCCTACCTCATTAAGAATCAATCTTCTCTGGGTTTTTTCTCTCTCTATGGTCATGCAGTCGAAGCATTAACAACATTTTATTTAAAAAAATACTACACTGATCATAATTTACTTTAAATTTTTTTAAAAAATGTACAAAATTGCATTTCATTTAACGTATTGAATCTGAAATGCAAAAAAATTAATTTCCTAATGTTTGTATAACAAAGTAATGTGTATTTTTAAAATTGAAAAATTTATTTTGTGCTAGCTTTGTGCCGCTTGAGTTAACTTTTGTTCACATTTTTCTAGAAGACTGTTGTACATTAAAACATACTTAATTTCTTATGTTTTTTTCATTGTAACATTTTCAATTTTATTTGAGGTGGTGCCCATAGCCTGTCAGTATTTTTGAATTGTTTGGCTATAGTTTAAGGAATTCACTTTTGGAAAGTAATCTGAATAAATGTTGTTAATTTTATATCAGCTGCAAGTTCTGTTTTCTACAGATAAATATATTAATAGTTAAAAAGTGCAATTTTTGCTGTACATTTCAGTGATATTTATTATATAATGAACAATGAAGTGTATCAGCTGAGAAAACATTGAAGTAAAAGATATAAAAAATAGTTTCTTTCTGAAAACCTTTGAGACATTATCAATTGATGTGTATTCGTGATATTAAAATCTCAAGGAATGAAGGTTTGATGTGTGAATCTTTCATGGGTTATTTGGTTAAAATTTCTCTTTCTTCGCTACACTTACAGAACAAGGTGTCGAGCGTGACCTTCCAATCGGGGCCTAATGTGGATGAATTGTATCGCCTTCGTCAAGTTGAAGTGGAGAACCGAGCCACTGGCTGGATCAGCTGCCCCATTCTCGGTAAGTTATTTTTCTCAACACAATCAACATTGGAAAAGAATAAGGTTGGCAGAGAGATGATCATACGTAGTTTTCTTCCATGCTTTATACTTCTGTTTAAATGGGTTACTTATTGTTTTCAAGATATGTTTTCGACTGTTGAGAATATGAGCAGTTTTATCCTATAGCCAGGAGGAGATGGCGAAAGACTGGTGCTCGAACCCGGGACCTCCTGCTCTGGCTGCCACTGCACCATCTGGCTCGACTCGCAAAGCCGGTAGGAGATTCTGGGTTTGAGTCCCAGTACATCGCCATTTTCAGCCGTCAGTAGGTCATGCAACCTTTTCTTCCCGAGTAGTATTTGGATATTGTGGATTAATGCGATCAACACTTGTTCAAACACTTGTTTTTGGGAGGAGGCAGAAGGGATCTTAATGGTCAATATATAAGCCTACTCATCTGAAAGTATGAAAGGTATTGAAAGATAATGAACAACTTTTTCTTTAAAATTTGTAATTTAATTTATGTTTCTGAACTTAACTCATTTTCATTGTTCTCCATATGTAGAAGGGAATAGTGTTCTCTGCACTCCTCATCTTTTGGTCAGTTTTGATAGATACAGGTACAATTTTAATTCCATTGTAGTGTTATTGTAAATTGGAAAAGTAGGTCAGTGCTATTGAAGCTTATCTACATTGAACGATAGGAGTTAGGAGTTGGGTGGTAGGGACTATTGTTAGTAGGTGGGCCGCTTAGCTGGGTTAACCAACAACTTGGCCCACATGGAAGGGTTAGTAGGAGTTGTTAGTAATAGTTAGAGTTATTGATACTAGGAGCAGTAGGAGAAGGATAGAAGGAGGAGGATGCACTTTCCAGTAGTCACAGCTATGTGAACTGGGACATTAATGTGAAAAGCTACAAATTTTTCTGGTCCCTCCGGGAATTGAGCCCGGGATGACTTGGTGGAGAGCAAGAACATTTCCACTTGAGCCACCAGAGGGGCAGGTACAATTGAAAATTGGATAAGTTATAATATACCCTATCTACGTTCTTCTGTTGTAATTTTGGTCAATGATTTACTTTTATTCCTTAATACATAAGTATCTCAGAGATTACAAGGATTTACAAGGATGACCATTTGTTTTGTCACTCTTTCCACAATTTGATGACTTTGCGTTGCAATACCATTCCTTCTATTAGCTGGAAATCCTTTATCCTGTCATCCCTGTACAAAGATTGTAGATGTGGTATGAAATGGAGTTGGTGTGTGCGTGTCTGTGTTCACAGAACCGTTGCGCCATTGTGCCGTGCGCCTTGAGCTCAAGGGCCCCGACAACTCGCTGCGTCTGCGCCAAGTGCGTGTGCTGGGTGAGGCTGAAGGGGAAAGTCTGCGCGCTGCGCGACAGCATTCTGCACTCACCATTCAACAGCGTAACTGCGAAGCTGAGACGCTCCGTGTCTTCAGGCTCATCACATCACAGGTGAGACAGCGGAGATCATTCCATTTGTTAGCATCAGGTTTATCAAAGTATACCCAGACCCTTATGCCTGCTCCTGGGAGAAAAGCCCTCATCTCTCTTCACCAATATACACTGACTCAAGCCAACTCTAATCTATTGGTAATAAAACATTTCAATCCGTGGAAATCTTATTTGCTAGGACATATCACCGTCAAATTTATTGTTAATGCTAAATCACCAAGAATGAGAGTAATAGTAATAATAATTTTTTGAACCATACTGATCATTACAATGATGTATGGCGAGACATAATACTAACAATAGTTGCAATGACAATAAATTTCACATATATAAGAACAAAAGCAATACAATAATTTTAAATACATTTAACCATATTCATTTAACTTAGGCTAAGTAGAAGTTAACATAAAATATAATTATTTTCTACTATTACACAATATTAATATCTATTTAGACGAGTGCTATTAAATATCTATGGTAGGAATTCTGTTATTGTACTTTTATTTTATTAATTTATGTCAAGGTCTATATTTATGCTAAAACGGTGTAATTTAATGTTGTTAAATCTTTTCCCGCATCATGGGTCACCTTCTGTACCTTTGTTCTAATGATTACCAGCAACAGATTGTATGTCATACATTAGTTATTGCCATTGAGGAGAGGAATTCTTGTACACTGTAGTTGAGTTTCTGTTGTAAGAATTGTTTGAGTTTTGTATTGAATGGGTTCAGTGAATTTAAAGTTTTTAAGGTTAAAAAGAAAAAAGGTGAAACTTTGAACTTGTTTTTTTATTATCCTACTTTATATTATTAACTTGATTTGCATAAAAATATGAGAACAAATGATGGAATGATCTGATTAAAACAAAAATGAAGGGTGCAATTAAACTATGCCATTTTTGGCGCTATGGTTATTAAAACCTTGAACCTGAGAGACCAAAGATTATCATCCGACTTTACACGGAATTATAACAAATATTTTCTTGTTTTTTCCATCTCTTTAATTTTTGTTTTTTCATTTTGTGTGTTTCCTATTTATTTAAATATTTTCTAATCATCTCATTTGCAATACATTACCTTTTTTTACTGTTAAACCACCTGAAGTGATGGCTCTGCATTTCTCTCTCTCTTCCTGGCTGATGCTGATGCCTAACATGATTTCATGTAGATATCAACTCTTGCAATAAAAACTGCCCTTCACAAATTCTAAACATCACAAGTAAAACATTTCTCTACATTATTTTGTCATCAAACCTTTTTGGCCTGAAATATTTATGTAAGTGTCACTTCAACACTTTCTGATACGCGGTTGGAGGAGAACGCTCACTGAGTTGGAGGTAAATAGAGCCAAGAAAATCAATACATAAGGGAACAATTAATTGCAGAAAAAAACAGTTAAAACTGTTTGTGACTACATGGGGAATATATTCGTCTCGAGTCTTGAGTGAAGTAAAGACTTCTGATGATGAAAACCCCTATCTGGATGTTGCAAGGTGAAGAAAGGGTGCTTGTTGTAGGTGTTTGGGAAGCTCATCCTGGGTGAACAAATGGAGGAAGGCGTGGAAGTGGAGGGGGGTGGAGTGGAGGCAAAAGGTGAGCCGGAGGAGAGCAACGACCTCAAGGAGCACATGGTAGGAATCCTCTTCTCCAGGAGCAAACTCACGCACCTCCAGCGACAGGTGAGTGACGTGTGTTGTATTTTATTTTTTATTTCTTCATTTATTTTATTTAGCATGTTGAAATATTAAAAAATGTAGTGTGTTAAAATTTTTTGCTGTAATCAATAAATAGCTTACTTTATATTTTGTTGGTACAGTTCGCGCTGTATGGGAACTCAATAAAATCTTAAATCAACCCAGGCAATAGAAATGATCAAAATAAAACACTTTTTTAATAAAAATGTATCTGAAACAAATACATTGATATCATGATTAATGTGTTAATATATCTCAAAATATTTCATTGAAGTTTTGTTGAATAAAACAAGATGATATGGTAGAATTTTGTACCATGTATGTGACATTTTAGATATATTGTATAGGTCAAAGTTGAATATATATCCAGTCCACTATAGCTCTGCACCTACCATATGTGGAAGAAAAAGTGTGAAACATTTACGAGAGTTAATGATAAAGAAAACAAGCAAGAAAAACTTCTTCTTCTTCTTCTGCTTCTGCTCCTGCTCTATAACATCTTTCCATCTCTTTCGGTCTTGCACCGATATGGGCCAGTTCTTGATTCCAAGTTCTTTGATGTTTTTCAATACGTCTTTGGTCTTCCTCTCTTCTTTGTTGACGCAGGGTACCAGTCATAGATTTTTTTTTTTTTACTGTTCTCTCATCGCGCATTCTACGCAGGTGTCCAAACCAGCCAAGTCTGAGTGCTATTATATGGTTTATTATATTCTTTGACTCGATGAGGTTGTCAATTTCATAATTGTATCTGATTCTTGCACTGGACCACATATTCTCCTCATCATCTTCCTCTCAAAGTCGTCTAGTCTTCTGATATAATTTTCTTTGAGAGTCCATGTTACTGCCTCATAGTCTAATGGGTCTTATGACAGTCTAAGCTTTGCACTTTTTGAAAGCAGCTTACTCTTGAATAGTTCCATATTAGCATAGTAAGCTCTATTACCCTTCACTTATCTCGGAAATCTCTCCTTCGATGGAATTGGTACTTTGATTTAAAATTGATCCCAAATATTTAAAGGAACTGACTGATTGGTACTTTTCATCGTCAAATGTTTCTTCTTGTGAGATAGTTTCACCAGTTTTTCATTTCATGTATTTGGTTTTTCCTTGATTTATTTGTAATCCAAATGATAATGATTCTTCCTTCAGGAGTTTAAAAATGTCTTCTAATGCTTTTCTAGTTCGTGCTGTCAGTAATACATCATTCTGATTAAAACAATTATATTTCCTTTAATTTCTATGGATTTTAATATTACATCTAAGGTAATATTGAAATATTGAATAATGTTGCAGACAGAGGGTCTCCCTTGTTTAATTCCATATTCTATTGAGAGTTCCTCACTCATTTTGTTGTTTATCATCTTGACTTTGGCCTTTTGGTGTTAGATAGAGTTAGTTGTATCAGTTTCCCCAATGTTGCTGGTACTTTAGAACTGAATCAAAGACCCAGATATAATCAATAAACATATTGTGTAATTCGATTCCATGTTCATAACATTTTTCATAGATTTGTCGCATTACAAATATGTTGTCAATCCCTCTTGATTTTCACTGAGTTTTTTCTTTAACTATGTCAACTAACTAACCTCTTATTCACAAAAGCAGCAAAAATGTTGTATGTAATGTTTAACAATGCTATAGGTCTGTAATTTTTACAATCGAACCTATCACCTTTTTTGTAAACTGGGAAGATTATATTCTCGTTCCATTGAGATGGTAACTTTTCTTGATTCCATATTTTAAGTATCAAATTATGTATTGCTTTTTTAAGCGTTCTCTCTCCATATTTAATTAACTCAGTGGGAATGTTGTCAGTTCATATCTCATTAAACGAGGGTTTGGCGATGTCATTTCCTATTTATGTCTCTTGGTTATGTGAATCTTGATTGTCTCTTTGTGATACTTCTATTAGATCTGGGGGATTAAATATATTGACAAAGAAAAAGATCTCCATCTCACTAGTATTGCACTTTCTTGTGTTAACATGTTCCCATGTTCATCTTTACAGATGTTCATAATTCCACTGTTCATTCTCTTATTAATCTTTAGCTCCCAAAGAATTTCCTTGATTCACTCTTCTTGAAATTATCTTCCTATTGATCCATTCCTTTTTTCTTTTACAGACTTCATTTGCTTTTTTCCTCTCCGATTTGTAATTATCATAACTACTTCTAGTTTTTAACTGAAGGGCTTTCTTTCACTCATTGTTTTTCTTGGTTATTGCTTCTTTGCATTCACTATCCCACCATTCAATTTTCTTTCTGCCTTCTTTCCTACCTATGACATTTTCAGCTTCTTTGGTTATTGTTTTCGCAAGATTTTCCCATTTCTCTTCTATTTCTCCAGTTTTGTCCTTATTATTTAACATGTCCTTCATTGTCCTTGTATATCGTTTCAAGATCTTTATATCTTGGGGAGTTTTTGTTGCAGGATAATTTTAAGAAGAAAGTGATCGGAGTCTGTGTTGGGTCCTCTAAGAAATCCTTTTTGGCTCTTATTAATAATGTTATGATCTATTTTGATTTATTGTTGTCAAGTCTGGCGAGATCCACGTACCTTTGTGAATTACTTTATGCTGAAATTGTGTGCTCGCTACTATCAAGTCATTACTTTCTGCAAAACCACATAGCAGTTCTCCGTTTTCATTAGTGGTATTATGTATTGTATATTTTCCTGTTACACTTTGGAAGGCCTTCTCTTTACCTAGTTGTGCATTAAAGTCCCCAAGACTATTAAAACATCTCTTCTAGGTACTTGATCAATTGTTTTTTGAAGGTCTTCATAAAACTTTTCTTTGTTCTCTTTGAACTTTTCATTCATTGGTGCATATACATTTACTAAAATTAGATTTTATTAGACTTTCCTTAGTTTGCTTAATTTTTCTGAGATGGGCGTGAGATTTATTACTTTATTTTGTAGGATTTTCTTCAAAAGAAAACCTGTCCCTGCTTGACCTGTTCTGGATGCGGACCCGCTGTAATAGAAGATGAAATTTCCTTTTATAATTCATCCAATTTCTGGCCATCTCATTTCCTCTATTGCAACAACTTACAATTGAGTCTTCTGAATCTGGTCAACAAGTTCTTGTAATTTTCCTGGTTTCAGTAGTGTTCTAACATTCCAGCTTCCAATAATCAATGTCCGTTTTCTTTGCCTTGGTCAGTTTTCTTTATCTTGGTGAACGTTCATATTCCGAGGTTCTTTAGTCGAGCATTTAGCAGTGTACGCTTTTTTTTATGTGGTGATGGGGAGCTGGCCGAACATCCAACCCTCCTCCTTTTCCCGGGCTTGGGACCGACAACAGCAGCTACTAATCAATCCCCCGAGTGCCCACCGCAGGCGAAGTTAGCAATAAAAACTACATTCTTGAATAGAATTTTCTTTATAACTCAAAAATGTTAGGGAACAAAAGAAAACCAGAATTGGTGTAGAAGGGAGATTTAGTTTATTCTTAATTTGTATGTTTTTACTGGAGATTTTTGGGAGGTGTCAGTGCATTGTAGTAATGAAAAATAATTCTGTCGACGATCGTGCATTACCATATACTACTATATTTTTTAATTTCTTGTTTGGCAACTTCAGTTGAATATTTCAAGTTTCAATGCTTAACCTTTGGTCATTGGTTGGTTTCATTTAAATTCATTTAACAAAAGATAAAATTTTGGATGATGGCGCATAGGATCTATGAACTGCTTCGAACTACAATCGGTTTAATTTGTGTCACTACGTGCTGCCCCAATTGACTTGTTTCATCAGTTTATGAAACTCTTTTTCTTCCATTGTCTTCAACAGTTGTGTCTCCAACCTATGCTTCAAACTGTTTGGCTTGAATAAAAACATTACTTTTTGGCTTGAACGTCACAGAGGTTTCATTCAATAGTTTCAAAAGTGACACTAGCAGACCGTTTGCACGGAGAGTTTATAGTGGCACTATCAATGAGGAATTTACTTCACTTACTGAATGGTTGAGGTATTTTCAAAATCTCTACTCTTCCATATTCGTAGAGGGCACATTTTATGTGCTTAGCGAGCAGTGCGGTCTGTACTGTTTGTATGCACTAATAAACCAACAAAAAAAAGGTATAAGTAGTGTTTGAATAACAAATTAAATAAAGATTGAAATCAATAAATTCATTTCCACATTGCGATACAAACAACCTTCCTACACAGACACTCAGTGTGATCTTAGATGCAAAGAAGGAGAGGAAGCGCTGTTGATGGTGATTTGGTTGTTCCAAGGTGTGTGTGCACATCGTGCAAGCCATTCGCAAAGAAGCGGCGCGCGTCCGAGACGAGTGGGAGGCGTTGCTGTGTTCGGGCGTGCAGGCGGCGGCGTCCACCACCCCCAACGGCGCGTCGTCCACCCCCAACGGCTCTGCTGCCGGTGCAGCGGGGGCGTCTTCCGTCGGCGGCGGCGGCGCCAACAGCAACGCCAACCTGAGCGCCAGCGTTCTGGAAGGCTGTAAGCAAGCAGACACGTACTGCTTCGAGATGCTGAGCATGGTGCTGGCGCTGAGCGGAAGTGCGGTGGGACGCGCGTATCTGGCGCACCAACACGCTTTGCTTCGAGACCTACTCAGTCTGCTGCACACTGGGTCGGCGCGAGTACAGCGCCAGGTGAGTCGTAGATGCAGGGAAGAAGGGAGTCAGCAAAAACCTTCACTTTAACACCAATATAATCTAAAACTTGTTGTATCTCCCAAATAAAGAATAGTTCAGATTATTATAAAATTAATCTTATTATTAATCCGTTTCACTTTTGAAAAATACACTGATCCGATCGATATGCCAAATGTAAAATATTTTTGAATGTGACATGAAGTGGCCACATTAGAACGCTAGTGGCTGACAAAAACTCCTCCAACTTGTTTCGTTTCCCCAGCGAAGTTCTTTTGCGGAGAGAACTATCGACACATTTTGTAATGTATGGGGGGAGTCTTTTGTATACCACCCACCGCAAGGGGGAAGGGGAAGGAAAAATAAAATAAATAAGGTGTCGTCGTCGTCGCTCGTCGCAGGTGACGTCGTTGCTGCGTCGCATGCTGGCCGAGGTGCCTCCTGCGACGCTGGCTGCCGCGTTGGGCGTGGAGCACCTGCCGCCCGCGGACTTCTCCATCGTGAGCGCGGCGGGGGCTGCGGGACGCGGCGGCGCGGGCGAAACGACCTTCGACGAACACCGGCCCGGCGTCCTCGACGTCTTCCTCAGCGTCATTGCGAAGGCGCTCACCGTGCAGGTATAGAGTCTCTCTCCTACGTGTTGCCATCGCGTTTCAATGGGCTCACATCTTAATTAAATATATGTCTGTTTTTTTTAAAAATAAGGTCGTTTTATTCAGTCTTTGATTTTTCTCGGAGAGATTGATTGAAGGAGAGATTTTTTTTTGTCAGGTGAAGGTGAAAGGCAAGGAATCTGGAGGAGGCGGTGGTGCAGGGGGCAAAGCACTCAGCACGGCGTCTCTTGCCACTGCCATCCACCCTCGTGACTTTGTGGGCGCTCGATGGTGGCTGCGTGGTTGCGCCCCACGCCGTCTGGCGGAAGTTCTCATCCAGCTGCTCAAGGACATGGCTGCCGTGAGTATTATGAGGAGATTCTACTTCTACGCACCTTCTTGATTTCTTCATTACAACGGCTCAAACTGTTTGTGTCGTGAGGCGGACTCAAGTGTCCCGCGCGTCAGAAGCGCTTGTCTAAACGATACAGAACTACTGACTGAGCGCAAGCCACAATATAAATACGCGAGACATTGGCGCTCACGAGAGAGGAGTAGAGGGAGCGTAGGAGAGAGAGATGTGTGACTCCACTCCACAGTGTCGGTTAGAATTTCCTTGTATGGTCTCCACCGAACCTCTTCCTACAACACCACTCCTCAGTCAGAATGGATTTTCATGATCTCTGCCGAATTTCTCCTTCCACATTTCCTTCGCTCTGAATTGACTCAACTGACACAGTCGAATCTACTTTCTGACACTCTCTTTACCCAAGTCACGACTTCACAATATTGCACAAGACTCGTCATGTACTCTGTCAGTATTGCTGTCTCCTTGCCGGACACTTCACGCCGCCGCTCACTGCACTCTGGGTGAGTTGGGTAATAAAAGCTACGCCTGTGAATGCAATGAATGAGGCTGTTGTTACTCCTTTTCTCCTGTCGCTAGTTCTATAAGATTAGGGCATCTCCCACCTCCTTTCTAGCCAGCTCCCCTTAAAGTCTCCCCCTCTAGAGTGGGAAGCCGCCGTCGCCCAGACGGTTGAATGGTTTCTAAATTCACAACATCATGTGGATTTGTTGGTTTCCTTGAATGTTACTGTTCTCATTCCACAGAGCTTATTGTTGGAGAGGGATTTTGTCCTTTACAAAGCAGTGCAGGGATAGGCCTTGTCACTCAATAATAATGCTATATTTTTTTGAGCGTATATTTATTCATTCTCCTGATCAGAGTTCCTATTCCTGATCATAGGACCTGCATGCTGGGTATAGTACTTTAACTATCTGAGCTCACCAAACACTGAATTTTCCTTAATTGTTATTGTGTATTACACAGTTCACATGTACAGTGCTGAGAAAAGAAGTTTTCAGTAGTATTGCGTACTATTTTTATTTTTTTCAGACTATTAGAATAGTAAATAATATATCATTTAAAAAAAACAGCAGAGTTAAATTGTTTGTACAGTTCTTAGTTTCAGGAAGCTAAAATGGAATAAATGAGACATTTTTCCCGTAATGGACACCCCTGTGTTACAGTACAATTGAAAAACCCGCTTGTGCATCATGTGTCTGTGCAGGGCAAGCTGTCGGAGGCATGGGCGCACGTGACAAAAGGAGCCGTCGCTGAGAACATCTTGAACCTGACTCGGCTGAGTGAGTCCATGCGTCCGCCTGAGCAGTGTCTGCACACCCCCACGCTGTGGCTGGCTCTTGCTTCCCTCTGTGTGTTGGACTCTGACCACGTGGAGCGCCTGTCGTCTGGGCAGTGGAGCGGCGCCGCTGATGGACAGCCTCCGCCTCCCAGGGTACAGTTAGAAAACACATATGCGTTCATTCAATGTAAAACGTAATTCAGTGAAACTTC
Source organism: Laupala kohalensis (assembly GCA_002313205.1). NCBI lineage: Eukaryota > Metazoa > Arthropoda > Insecta > Orthoptera > Trigonidiidae > Laupala > Laupala kohalensis. The sequence goes on along the minus strand of NNCF01129114.1, from coordinate 389,703 downwards.
TCTAAAATGGACCCTCATACAGAATAAAATCTGTTTGCTATTGAGAATTGTCCTCTTTCAAAAATTTGTTACAGAAAGGTACATAAATGGAACTCGGAGAGTAAAAATACTGGGAAGTTAAGTATTTGTTAATATAATGACAAAAATATAGCAAACAAAACTTCAAAAAAAAATTATTCACTTATCAAAATAGAAAAAAAAAAAGAGGTTTCTTGTACAAAATCTAAACTTTTAGGGAAAATTATGTAGTTGTTTTCTGGAACTTTCTTATCTTTTGGGATGGGGAATGAAATTATTGCTATTGAGTAGTGAAATGTCTGCTATTGAGTAATGTCCATGAAGGTAAGTTTCACGGTACTTATTGATACAGTGATGTGATGTGTGCTACTCACTCCTGTTGCATTATTTATCGACGGCTTGTCTCTGGTGCTTGGTGACGGGAGCAATAGCTATAGCTTAAAGTATTCCTGACCAAATAATGTAAATGGAGTGTGTGACTTCCCTTTTCCAATTAACATTTCATCATGATGTGTTCTATTCAATATTTGGTACTAGACAAGTGAGTCATGTAAAAAGTAGCAATCGAAAGTGGAAGTGTAAATATGCAAAGATGCTTAAAAAACTTCAATCTAAATTACTTTGACTCTTGAAGTAAATATCGTCTGTAAATTAATATTCCTTAAAGTGGCAGAGCTGCTTCTTTACTTATAATCTGAGGAGGCTGTAGGAATTTTCTCAAAACCATGGAACCTTTAGTTCTTTTCACGAAAGTTGTTGTGGTTATAGCTGATTCATTGCAGAAATCAAAAGTACCATTTGTTGAAAGTTAAATACTTAATGAATCTGAAAATCTTACTATTTTTTGATTAGGTTTTTAAGACTTTAAAATGATATTTTCTTTTGACTAGTTTACATTGTACTTGCTGCATTCACATTTGTGCCCTAGAATTGTGTTTTGATGAAACTTGCTTTCAACGGGATGAATTTCAAGTGTGAATCACCCGCGTTTGTGTGTGCAGCCGACGTGCAGCAACCACGACGACGGGGAGACAGCAGCTATCATCCAATGCAATGTTTGCGGAAACCTGTGCGCAGACTGCGACCGCATCCTGCATTTGCATCGACGCACACGCATGCACCAGCGCCAGGTGTGCAAGGAAGAGGAGGAAGCCATCAAGGTACGACCAAAGCGTGAAGGAGTGCGTTGTCACGTTTGTAATGAACACTATTTTATTTGTTATTAAGGGTTACATTCCTTCTTGACACGTATGATTAACCTGGGGATAATATGAATATTTTTTAATGTTTCAATATTTACTTGGTAAGTGATATTATCTGCATATTTTACAATTTTGTAGTGTGATTAGAAAATTAACCGCTCTATAATTGTATAGCGTTGTAAAGAAAGTGAAAGTTAGGTAACTGTTAAATTAATGTTAACTAATTGTATTAAAATCCATAGACATGAGTTTAGGTTGAAACTGCTAAACTCTGCTAAACCAAACTCATGGTGTGTGAAGATACATAAAGTAAATCAATACGGGTTTTTCCACTCTTCTAAACTGCACTATTCGTACAAATTAACCATATTTATTTAAGTTTCCTTCAGTTTTTTTCAATCTTGGAAACCCTAAAATTTCTTTTGCTCACGTACATTCAAAACTGGAGAGATGGTCCTGTATATTGCTAATGTTTCTTCTTTTTGTACATTATTGATTGATAGGTTTTTGTACATAACTGATTCCCCTGAATTGTTGTGGATTATTTCAGGGGCACCTACCATTATCGTGTACTACGCATTCTAATCAAACAATACTATACACTTTGATTGCCTGGTTCTACGCACCCTTGTGGTGAATGAGTAGATACTTCCATGATGGTATTCATCAATTTTTTGTACACTCAAGGACGAAGACAATTAATTCTATTAAAAGAATGTATTTGATTGATTAAAAATGAATCCTGTGACGATAAGTCATTTTAATAGTTTCACAAACTGTTTCTGTGAACTTGTATGTGTCATCAATCTATTTAATCTGGACAATTGCCTTTATTATGAATGAATAAAAAAATATTGTGAATTAGTATCGAAGCTTCATGTAGAGTTCTTATAAACGTTTCCCTGCAGGTGGACCTGCACGAGGGCTGCGGCCGCACCAAGCTCTTCTGGGTGCTGGCCCTCGCTGACGCCCGCACCCTCAAGGCGCTGGTGGAGTTCCGCGAGGGGGCGCGGGCTCGGCCCGTGGGCGTCGCTGCGGGAGAATGCCGCTTCTGTGGTGCCCAAGGATCCTCTGGTCTGCTGGCCATCGGCAACGTGTGCGCCGACCACGAGTGCCAGGAACACGCCCGGCACGCGTGCGCCAAGGTGAGAACGAGGATCGGGAACTCGGAAGAAGAGTAAACTACCACCTCACTCTTATTTAAATGTGGAATGTAAGAATTTCACTCAAACGGTAGGAAGATGGGCGCAGGTGCTGCTTCAAGTCACCTTAAATGTGTGAGAAATTTTCATCGAAGGTTGGAGTGAAAAGTTTCAATAAAAGGTTTGTAATTCAGTATTTGAAATTCACTCATATGTGAGGACTTTGCATATTACAAAGTTGCGCCGGGGCATTTGAGGCAGTGTTTACGTGCAGTGTAAATTCTCATTTTCTCTCTGGCAAAGTAGAGGAGTTATTCCATACATTTGGGTGCAAGCAGCGTACGGAATAATTTTGAGTCAGCACTCTGATGGATAGCTATGTAAGTCGTTAAAAGCATTGTTCAGGTTGATATACAAAACGCTTTGAACTTGTCAATATGAATAATTTATCTTGTTTCATTATATCTTTGTTTCACTTGGGTATTGTCATTCATAGAGATAACCAAGGTTTCTTGTCACAAGGTGTAAAGACTGGATAAATAGTCGAAACGTTGATGGTCTTGTGGATTCATTGACCATGTTTGCTTTGTAGGTTCACCCTTGTGGACACATGTGTGGAGGCATTAAGAGTGAGACTTGCTGCTTGCCGTGTCTGCATGGCTGCGCCAGGACGTCCGCTCTGAAGCAGGATGCAGACGACATGTGCATGATCTGCTTCACTGAAGCTCTGTCCTGCGCTCCTGCTATTCAGGTGACTTTCTTCAAAACGAATCATCTGTAATGGCTGCAACTTAATGAGAAGTCTACAATAGTAAATTTCTTTTCAGCTGAAATGTGGCCATGTTTTCCATCTTCATTGCTGTCGTAATGCCTTGATGAAGCGATGGGCAGGACCCCGCATTACATTCTCCTTCTCACAATGCCCTATTTGCAAGGTAAATCCAAAAATCATTTAGTTTGCATCTGCTTGACAAGAGTTTTGGTGAATCCTAATTTTTCTTGGTGTTTGTGGCAGGCGAGTATGGACCATCCGTCTCTGTCAGAGTTGTTGGCGCCAGTGCGTGAGCTGTTGGCTGACGTTCGACGCAAGGCACTCATGCGTTTGGAATATGAAGGCTTGCATCGCGCTGAAGCCATCACGAGCCCTGGTGCTCGCTTCCACAATGACCCAGCCTCCTTCGCAATGGACCGATATGCATACTATGTTTGTTACAAGTGTAACAAGGTAATTTATTGTAATTTATTCTCAGTCACACATGCACGTCCTCCGTGTATTTTTTGGCAATTAAAGGAATCGAGAGAATCTAACGTTTCTTTTTAACAAACACTGCTGAATCAAAATTTCAGGGAAGAAGGGCATTTTGGCATGCATAATTAATATTAGCATCTTCAGGATAAAATTATTCCGAATGGACAAACAATAGAGAAATATAAGATTATTTCTATTGGAGTATTTTCATCACAAAAATCTATTTGGGTGGAGGTTGAATTACTTTTTAACTCTTGTTTGACGTACGTTAATGAAACAGAGAGAAAAATATATAGACACAGATAAAGATAGAACCTGCAAAATGTAGACTGGGTGTTAATTATATAATGTAGATACTCACTAAGATAGCATTTTTTGAAATTCTGATTGACAAAGTAGGGTAAAATGTATTTTTTCAAACTTTCACTACATTTCATGAACTACTAAGATGTTGACAGAGCAGTTTTTGAATGAAAACATGTGATTTAATAGAATATTCAATTATAATTACATTTCAACTGCATCACAACTACATAACCTTCTATATGAAGCCAGGTAGGGTTGGCTAGTAATAATTAAGTTGAATGTAATACTTTTGTGTAATCAAAATTTTTTAAAATTCTTTTAGGTGATGGATCTCCCCTTGGTATAAGACACTCTGAGATGAACAGTTGGTATAAGACACTGTATAAAGTAGGGTTTATGAGATAGATGTAATGCAAACAAATCTTGTCGTAGGCATATTATGGTGGTGAGGCACGCTGTGACGCAGAGTTAGGTGAGCAATACGACCCTGCGGAGCTGGTGTGCGGTGCATGCAGTGACGTGTCGCGTGCACAAATGTGTCCCAAGCACGGCACGGACTTCCTCGAATACAAATGTCGCTACTGCTGCTCCGTTGCTGTCTTCTTCTGCTTTGGAACGACCCATTTCTGCAACGCTTGCCACGATGACTTTCAGCGCGTCACTAACATTCCACGTCTTGAGCTGCCCTCCTGTCCGGCAGGTGAGTGGGCGTTTTAGAGAAGGGAACCAAGTACAAAAATGTTACTGAATGAATTCTCAAATATTTTCTAAACATACATATGAAATACTTGTGGAATAAATGTGACAATGGGAAGAAATATGTTTTTAAATATAGAGCCTCGAATTGGCCTCGAGATTTACCACTTCTCTATTACCAGCTATAAGCAATGGCGATAAGAAATATTCTTCAATCCTCCTTACAATTCTATGACATTTCTCTTCATACCCATAATGGGGACAAAATGTAATCATAGCTACTTACTAATCTTTGAATGTTAAGAATGGACCTATGGAACTCTGTTTATTGTGCAATATTCTCCTCTGCTGAATTAGTTAAGTATTTTATGCTTTTTATGCTCAGGTCCCAAAGCGAAACAACTGGAGGGTGATGAATGTCCTCTACATGTGAAGCATCCGCCGACAGGAGAAGAATTCGCCTTGGGTTGTGGAGTTTGTCGCAATGCCCATACGTTCTGAGGTGCTTATGTCATGTCTCTGCATATGTGAATATTTGTCTTTCCATTGAGAGTGTGTCTATCCCTCGATAAATGAGTTGTACGTTTAGGTAAAAATGTTGCTAGAATCGGGTCTCCTGCTAACGTCTAGAGCTTAACCTAACACATGTGGCCTTTGCATTGGGTCTTAGACCTTATTTCATAGACCCTTTGTAGGTCATGTAATTATAATATATTGCTCTATGACTTGGCTTTTGTCTTGTATATACAGTATGGATCTCTTGAGAGCTTTCTTGGATCAAGTTGCTTTGCCTTTGCTCCGAGTCCTTGTCTCTAAGTCATGTCTGGTAGTTTGTTTGTTTGTTAGTTGGTGGAGTGAAGGCATTCCAGATCATTCTGATAGTCACACAGCCCCTGAGCTCTAATATGTATACATTGCAGCACTGTATTGTATGTTGCACTGTGCGACAAGCACTTGCTTTGCGCATTGATTGTGAGTGAAAAATAAACAGAAAGCAATGTTCAGTTGTGTTTTATTTCTCCAAACAGGTGTAATCTGGAAATACCAGTTGAATNTGCACTGTGCGACAAGCACTTGCTTTGCGCATTGATTGTGAGTGAAAAATAAACAGAAAGCAATGTTCAGTTGTGTTTTATTTCTCCAAACAGGTGAAATCTGGAAATACCAGTTGAATTGACTTGTTTCTGAAATAGTATCTAGTCTTAGTCCTTAGAAGTCGTGAAGTCACTTTATCATGTCATTTCTTTAGAAGAAGAAATTCATGAAGATGTTGTTACGTTAATTGAAGTAATGAGTTTCCATAGGAAATAAATTTTTATTCACACTATCATTGTTACCAAACGTGTTTTGATACAATTTTCTCATCTTTGTGTTTCCATAGAATTTGTACATGTGAAGAAATTTTCTTTGTTGTGTGTGTGCAGCTCACACTTTATTGTGCTTTTGTCTAAATACTCCACCGAGATGCTAGAGTGAAGATATTTTGGAAACAGTCATTGGGTTAGATTCTATTGCGGGAGAAAACAAGGTTTGAGTCTTTCTATATCCTCAAAACAACTGTTACAAATGATGTCAACAGCAAGGTGAAAATTGGGACAGACTGGGAGATGAACACGGAACCTCCTGCTCTGGCCGCAGGTGTGCTATCCACTGCACCACCTGCCTCGACTCCCAAGCTCGTAAGCAACTTCCACCTAGCCTGTTCTGGTGAACCTGGGTCACAATGACCACAGGCGGCTCCAATGCTGGTAGCTCTTAAGCCTGATTTTCACATGCCTACACGTCGGATGCATATTTTAAATTCTGAGCACCTACTCGTGGAGAAGTGCTTGCAACGTCAACAGTCAGGTGGAAATTCCGACGGACCGGGACTCGAACCCTGAGGTATTCGGGGTACTCGGAAGTTGTGAGTTAAAATGTTACAAATGAGTTTATGTATTATGAGCTTATACTTTATTACATAATAGTTATTATACAACAATGTATTACATTAACAGTTCATTTATATTACAAGAATATGTGGAATATTTGACATGATTTATAAAAGTTAACAAAAGTTTACTTTTTCAGAAACTATATACTGTAGTATATATATAGTAAAACAACATTGTCATATTAGCTTCTACAGTGGATCATCCATATTTCTTGGATGATTTCTCTTTTATTCATTCGTATGCTTACTACATGAAACATATAAGTATTAAAACTTTTTTCATGTTTAAAACAATGCTAGAGGTGGTGTCGCAGTTTTATAATTGTTCTTTGATAACACCTCATTTAAATTGGATTTGTTAAAAAAGTAATTGTCAGTTTCAGTAATTAGCATCTTCACACACAATAATAATACGTGCTATAACCCCAGAAACAAGAAACTTTTGTTACACAAAAAAGAAAAATAATATCATAAAATATTTTGAAGTAATAAACTACAATATTGATAATTTTCAAAAAAATATTTCGTACAAACTTTAAATCTACTGGAAACATAAATTAGTATTTCTTCCCCTTATCTGGAAACTTACCTTATGTAAAGGACTTTCAAAAGTTTCCAGTTGTGAATTTAACATTTCTGTGAAATTAATACATTTTTAAGCTTCCTGAAGTTGATGATTCCTTGAAATGATGAAATAGTCATGATTTTTTGAGAAAATACCATGAGTTTATCTACTTCACCTCTCACAAGTTGCTGTGACTTCCTAACACCTAGTTCTTAATTTGGCTGTTCATCTTAAATATTGTANAAAAAAAAAAAAAAAAAAAAAAAAAGATTATGAAAGATGTCTTTTCAAATAAAAAAATCCTTTTATATAGTTTTTTAATTATAGTAAATTTTACAGATCTCTTTTGTTTGAAGTTATGCTTTTAATTTTCAACAAAAATGTTTTTAAGTAGTCATGTTGGAGTTGAGTACTACCTGATGTTATTTTGGAGCCACAAATGAATTTTACTGTTAATATTTAATTACCTCACAAGAATTAAAGTAAAATTCACCTTCCCCCAAAAATGCTCTCAAGAAAATTTGATTTAACCAGTCTCCCAGAATCAAGCATAAAGGAGGAATGGGAGAAAGAACAGGCAAACACATGGCAAAAGAGGAATCTCAGGAACTCCTCGTACACCTAAAGAAAGAGAAAAAGCAAAAGCAAAAGCAAAAAGCATATCCCTGGTGGAATAACTGCTGTGAGAATAACTGCCCTTAATACTCGCAAACTGGCTTTTCAAAAATATCTGAGCAAGGAAACACCTGAAACACGACATAACTTCCTGGAAATCCGGAAACAAGCAGCCAAAACCATCAGGCACACCAAAAGAAAATAACTTAACCAGAAACTAGAAAAACTAGAAACTGATTTCAGAAATTATAACACCAGAGACTTCTACAGAACATTCACAAATAGAATTCAGCAGAAACCCTGGCACAAGAAGACACTACTGGAAAACATAAAATAAGAAGAACGTAAAATAATCAGAAAAATCCTTGGACCGAGAAAAACAGACGATGGATACAGACTACAAACCAACTAAACGACAGAGGAACGCTCAAACATTTCACCAGACTTCAGAAAAACAAGACTTAAATTCTACGGTCACATACACAGACTTCCGGAATATAGGCTCACACACCAGATCCTCAAAGCAACGGAAAACCTCAAAAGGCATGACGTGGGCCGAAAAAGTGAAAAGAGATCTTGCTGACGCAAATCTCACTACTAGGGACATTGAAGACCGTGACGCCTACGGAAGAGGAGTTTTTGAATGGCAAGTCCAGCCAAATACAACACCCAAAAAGACCGGCACGACTTGGACGGAGGAGAGAAAGAAAGTCATAAGTGAGAAAATGAAGGTCTCGTGGCAAACCAGAAGGAGAAAACTGTAGAAACTTCGCGTGATCCAAAAAGGGTCTACAACGTGTCAAATAAATTAATTACTGAACATTTTTATTGATTGTGAGTCAAACATACAATACTGTTCAGTTTAATAACAGCAGCAATTACACTTTCAATTTATTTTAATCATTAGAGTATATTTTATTATTTGTTGAGTTAATTTCAGCAACATTATGCAAACATTAATTATACAAAATATACCAATTTAACCCTTCACTAGTATCAGAGCATAAACAGCCTCCTAGAAAAATTTGTATTTATCAAGCCAGTTGCATCAATATGACTGGATAGAACATCATAAATGGTAAGTTATGAACCAATTTCTAAAATCTGAAATCTTTTTTAAAGCTTTTAATAAAAAAAAAACTCTTGTTTCTTACCAAATAGAAAATAATTTAAAAAAACAACAACTTATGTGTATCTAATTAACATTTAATGTAAAAAGAACACTTGCTCCATAACTGATATCGTGGAGGTCATGCTGCCCCCAGCACCTCTATCCTTGAAAGTGCTGCAGCGCCAAACATGCGGCACCTGTTTCGAGTTGATTGTGACATGATGAGAATACTCAGAACGACGGGTGTGCACTATGTTGAGATTGTGAGAGAAGACATGAGAAATTCTGTGTAGCATAACACACGGGGACAACGTGATCTCCACAATACCAGTTAAGGGCTAATATTTGTGTCAATCTGAATAAGACTGTTACTTAGTGAAAGAATGCAAGTATGTAAAAACAGAATCCAGTAAGCAAACACAGCCTATTCCATTTAGTTGTCCATTACTTTAGTCGGTGCTTAGTGCTACGCTGGTTGAATGGGCAATTGAGGAGGGCGTCCTGGAAGGAAGGAGTCTAGTAGACTGTAATCATCCTTACAATCATCTCCACAGGCAGCAAGAGGTATGACGGAACCCAACGCTGCTAGGAGCATGAGTACTATGACGGCCAGGATGATCACTGTCACCAACAATCGACGTTCCGCTTGGGTCTCAGGAGCACACTTGCAATATTGCTCTCGAAGAACCCTGCAAACATCAATATTCGTTATATGTATGAAATGAAAACAACAAGAAAATTAATTGCGCTTACTCCTCCCCCGTAAGACATTTTATTCTTAATACTTGATTTTAGCTTACAAATGGGTATTTGTTGTGCTCTTCTTTGCATTAAAAATAATATTTTGACACTTTCATGATAGGAGTACAAAAATAATTATATTGACATTACTTATAGCTGCAAAAGTTTTAGCTGCACACAGTGTAAGCTTACATAGTTTATAAAAGTAATTTGTATTGTCTTTTAAATTTATCTCAGATAGTAAATGATCTCCCTGGATTATGGAATGGTTTCTGGTACAGAGGAAGAATGATCAAAGTGACAAAATGTTAATTTTACAGGAGAGCATTTTGAAGTTTGAAGACTAGTTTAAACTATTTAAAAGTATTCTGTTTACATGAAATGAATTTTGTTTGTTAAAATATTCTTTTCATACACACATACAAAAATATCATTAATTTTTTTTTTGTGCTTTCATTTTTTTGTTTCATGTTTTAGATGTTATCATTGGAGGAACAAATTTTTTTTCCCCTGAGTATTACACTTTCTCTTATATCAAATATTATTATATGTCTTTTACCTGTTAGAGTTCTGTAATGTAATTTTATGAAATTTACAAGTTTCCCAAAAGGGTTCTACTCATACTATTATTTTAAAAATTGTTTACAAATTAATTTAAAGATTTTGTATGTGATATAATTTTTTTTCTTTGAAAGCAGCCCTCACTATAATAGCCTATTAAATTTTTTCTATGATCCGCTTTTAATGAAAATAACAATATAGGCATGAACCAGAGGGCATCTTGCTATAACTTGCATGTTTTCGATCTCCCACTGATCACCCAAATTTTATAACAGTTTATAACCACCGAGTGTGGACTCTGACTGTGTAACTATGTGACAAACCACTGAAAACACTGTTGCTGTTATCTCAATATTCATTATTTTCCCCGATATCCTTCATATTGTAATTACCATTCGATTTTTCCTTGCTTTGATTTGATGCAAGTAACCCAAACTACTTGCACAGTGCTCGTGTCTACCCTCGGTACATATGAACAATGTGTAGAAATGGTTAGGTTTGTCTTCATTACAGTACCTCTAATGCCACTTTTGCTCAATATCTTAGCAAAATAACAAATTTTTTTTTGTAATTTCTGATAGCTAACAATGCACATATCTATGTAATCAAGTAATTTATTAATATTTAACACTTTCCGTTAATTATTTTAAAAAATTAAAAATTGAAAGTCTTTACCTTCTCCGAAATACCGCATTTAAATCCTAAAAACTACCATCCTTTTTTTGTAATCTGAAAGTTTGGATGCTGTGTTGAGAGGCATCACAACAATGTTATATTGTAAATGGGAAAAAACATTTGTAAAATATACACTCCGGGAGTCGGGTGGACTTACAATATTGTCTAGAATTTGGAATACATAGATGGCTCAATGGGTCGAGTTGGTATCATTTGAGACCGTCAATCAGTTGATGCCATTAGCGGTTGGCATGATGAATACGACGTTTTTATAAAATACGAATAGTTGTATTCATGTTACGTAGGAAGCATATATTTTCTAGTGGGGACAAGTCTCGATATTTATATTTCGTGAGTTTTGACCACTATGGCGCGTACTTGGCTTTGAATGACGTGATCGTCGTCAGACACTTGTTCACTTTGCGTATTCGCATTTGGGAATTCGCTTACGTAAAAGCAGACAAGAGAAAGTGTTAGTGTTCGACGATTTCTATTGGATCACAGTGATCGCGTCATTATGTCATGGAGTAATCTAACTTATTCACCGCGGTAATTTCGTTTGAACTAGTGTTTCGATTCCGCTTTTTCGAGTTAGTGAAAGTTTTCACAATATATAATATCGTAAGTATATAACTCATTTGATACGATGTCCATCCTACTAATAGTTGTTTATTGTTTTCTCATTTATTGTACGTCTTAATTATAGCACATGAGAGGCGAGAATTTTCAACGTCACGGGAAGGTGTTATACCAACGTGGACCATGCGTGTTATACCAACTCAGTGGAAGGTAATTATTATACCGTTCTACTAACTTTAATAATTGTTTTAATAACTCTGCGAATTTTATGATCACGTACCACTGTTCGCCGATGCATTGATTGTTCAATAAGTATTTTCGTTACAAGATCAAAATAACAAGTATTACTCTTAGAAGTTATAAGTGGTGTGTTTAGTGAAGTGATGAATATATGACTAGTGAAGACTAAATTAAAATTTTTACCAGCCATAAAGTCAGAGCATATTTTAAGAAATCTTCAATGGGTGACACTGGTGGTTGGGCAGGAAGGAGTGGGGGGAGGGGCACAAGGGGTCTGGGAATACTCGTAATTTATTCCGTCATAATAATTAATGCCTTTGATCAAAAAGCGCAACTTTCTGATTTTAAAATATGCTCAGCATGAATTTGAGCTATTACCGTACCATGTTACTTCTGTAACCACCAATTACACTGAGAACTTGATTGATCCCCTTAATAATCTTATTGAAATTCTGTTCAGGAAATTTTTCTACCTAGTCCCACAATCCATACATTCCAGTAATTTTAATTTCGGGAAAACATGACATACCTCTCACATTAGCATACATTTCAAGCTCCTGGAAGATCCTTTAAATCAGATAAAAATTTTCATTAAAGAAAGAGAGAGTGAGCAGTGCCTCTTGTGTGTTTCCCCAGCGAAGTATTAATGCAGGAACCCTTTCGAAAGCTTATCCAAGCTGCTGTGGTCTGCCCCAGACCTTATTATGTAAGGGCCACCCAAAATAATGTAAACAGAAATGTCTGTGTGATACTGGAATATATGGAGATCTTGAATAAGACCCTCGTAGGTAAAGCCCAGTCTCCTGGCTCGGTGGATTTATATTGTCGGTTATTTTTTAGATTTGTAATGATTATTATTCCTGTGTAGTTCTATGTAATACTTATATTTTGTAGCTGATATTTTAAGTTTGTGTGTAAATACCATTTTTACCTATACAGTGACTAAGTCACCAAGAAAGGAAATAAATTTTTGAAATAGAATTTTACATGATAATGTTATTTTAAAATAGTTTGGTCATTGATGTAAACAATGTTAAAAACATCATTTACATGATTTTCTTTTTAAAAAATTCTGTTAAAAAAATAGCATGTCAAGGAATTCACACATGATATTTGAATGAAATCATACTTTACGAATGGTGTAGAGAAAATAGTGGGTTTCGAAAGAAGAGATGTAACTTTCATCCTAATAATATTAGTTAAAATAATTATCTATTAATAATAATTAATTAATTATTATTTATAATTAATCATAAATAATTATTATTAATTATTATTTATGATTAATTATCTATTAATAATAATTAATTAATTATTATTATGAAATTAATTATTATTATTTATATCACTAATGTACTATTCTGCCCCATTTAAGATTAGAATGTGTAATTTAAAATAACTATTAAATTTATTTGATTGTAGAATACATCCCTTAATAATTTTCATTTAGTGGTTTTAATTCATTACATTTAAGAAAGCAAGGTTAAATGAACCAAGTAAAAAAGTGAATATTACTGTGTCTTTAGGTACTTAGGTGTGTAGAATAAGGGTAATCACATCATTTCTACAAACAAAAATAATCACAAAACCCAAAGTTTAACTGAAATAAAACTATAAGATTAAAGACGATAAAAACTACAATTTTGACTTCATTTCTGTATTGAAACAAAATCATTCTCATTGCAATGCTCTGCTTTTAGAAAAAAAGAAAAGAAAATACTCGTAGGTGACAATGAGACAGTTGTATTTTTGAATACAATTTGGAATACAAGTTATTAATATCCTCACAAACTTTCAGTGGGTTGTCTTGTTAATCCGAGAAATTGAATTTTTCTTCCCATGATGTATTTTGTTGATGTTTTCTTCTCCTCCTCTGCGAATGGGTCACTTGGTACCACACGGAATCAACACTTTCTAGCCTTCCTTTTGGCCCAGTATATTCCTTCATGCGCAATGAGTGAGTGGGTGTGTTTCTGTTGTGCTGACCATGATGTAGATTTGGTGGTCTTTCTCTCTCGAAACCCCACGTACGAGTGATTTTTCTGATTTCATTTCGGTCTTGTAAGTTTGGTGATCCTAATCCTTTCAGGTCCTTTTCTGTCTGTTTGTACCAATTTGGTCTAGTAGCCTTGTTCTTTAAGAATGTATGTATTGTGTACGTTAGTCTGTTCGGATCCATTCTTTCTAAGTGAGCCATGAACTGAATTCTTTGCATTTGCATTGTGTCTGTGATTTTGGAAATTTTTTGATATATTTCTGTGTTAGGCTTTGGATAATGTACTCCATCTTTGGATCTCGGTCCTAGGATTTTTCTCATTATTTTACGTTCTTTCACTTCTATTTGCTGTTTTAATGTTTTGTGTTGGAGATTGAGTGTCTTTGAAACGTAGAGAGCGTCAGGTTTGATTACAGTTGTATAGTGTCGGATTTTGCAGTTCCAGGAGAGACTCTTTTTGTTGCATATACTTTGTGTTAACTGAAAAGCGGTCTCCATTTTATGGAGCCTTGATTCAATAGATTTTTTTTCATTACAATTTGCTGTAATCCATTCACCCAAATATTTAAATTTGTTTACTTGAAAGATCCTGTTGTTGCCAATTTGGAGTTCATCTGGTCCAATTTTGATGTCTGTCATACAGTTTTTTGTTTTTTTTCAAATGAGATTTGTAATCCAATTTTCGCAGCTTGTTCTCGTAGTAGTGAAGTTAGTTTTTGCTCGTCGGGGATGTCTTGGGCAATTAATGCCATTTCGTTGGCAAATGCTAAGCAGTCTAATTGTATGCCTTTCAGTTTTGGCCCTAGTTGGTGTGTCGGTGCACCTTTTCTCCATTCCCGTATAACTTTTTCAAGCACACAATTGAAGAGCACCGGGGATAGTCCATCGCCTTGTCGTACTCCTGTGTCTATTTGAAATTCTGTGCTCAGTTCTCCCATAAATTTTACCTCGGACTTGGTCTGCATGAGTTTTTCTTTAATAAAGTTTGTTGTTTTCTGATCAAGTTCAAATTCTGTTAGTACTTTAAAAAGTGATTTTCGGTCTATAATATCATATGCTTTCTTGAACTCGATGAATGTGATGACATAATTCTTGTTTGATGAATTGTGGAAATAATTCATTGAGTGTTTTAGATTAATAATTTGCTCTACACATGATCAGCCTTTTCTGAATCCGTCTTGGTATTCACCGATTTCTGGATCCAGTTGAGATTCTTTACGGTTCAAGAGGGCTTTGGATAGAATTGTATAGGTTACTGAAAGCAGTGACATTCCACGATAATTGTTGGGGTCTGCCTTGCTTCCTTTTTTGTATAGTGGGTGAATGATCGCCATCTTCCATTCTGCGGGGATTTTTTCAATTTACCAGATTTCATCCATAATTTCTTTGAGTTTTATGATGAGATTTTCTCCTGCATTTTTCCATAGTTCTGTAATGATTTGATCTTCTCCTGATGCTTTGTCATTTTTCAATGAGTGAATTATCTTCTTAATTTCCTGTACACTTGGTGGTTTTGTTGTGCACGGTAGAATTGGAATTTTTCTTGTGGCTTTCACAATTTAGTAATTTAGAAAAGTATTTCACAGTTTTCAGTGTTGGTGTGAGCAATTTCTCCATGTTCGTTTTTGAACTGGAGTGATGGGGGGAAGGTACTTGGTTAATTTCTGATTGAATGTTCTGTAGTAGTTTCGTGAATTGTGTTTCCTGAAGTCAACTCTTCTATTTGTAGTAATTCATTGTCCTCATGTTGTTTACCAATCGTTCTTATTGTTTTTCTGACGTCCTCGAGGTCTTGCATGGTTTTTGAATTTTTGTTGCATGACCAATTTTGCCATGCCTGTTGTCTGAGTTTCATGACTTGATCACACTCCTCTGTCCACCACGCGTGCTTCCGTGTCTTGGTTTGCGGTGCTACGTTTTCTGCTGCGTTTACATGTCCTTCTTGGAATGTTGCCTGTTTTGTGGATTTAATTTTTGTGTTTCTTTTCTAAATTTGTCATTGCCTTTTTACATTTTGTATGTCGTATTTGCGGCGTGGGGTTTTCTGAGTGAACTTTCTTTTCTGGAATGATGTCTTAACAGAATTTTGTGGAGTAATGATCAGAATCTAGATCTATTCCTTTAAGAATTTTAAGGTTCATGATTTCTACTATATTTTGACGGGAAATCATCACATGGTCCAGTTGATATTCACCTAATAGTGGATTAGTTGAGATCCAAGTTTTGGTATTAGAAGGTTTTTTCTTAAAAAATGTCAATTTGAAAAACAGGTCATGGGTTTTACCGATCTCAATGAGTCGCATACCATTGATTTATATTATGTTTCTAGTTATTATTTCAAATAAAAATCTTTCTTGTGTTGAAAACATTTAATAAATTTTGTGGAAGTATTTATGGGCTTACCTTTAAAATTTAGGTGTCCTTCATAACAGTTTATGCCCTTACTCTTAAACACGGGAATCACAAATAGAGTAGAGAACGCCTACATTTTTTGCGTTTACAAATATTTTGAATATAAAATTTAAGCTTCATATTAACAAGAATAGAAGTTTCCGTAACCTCGTTTGGATTTCTTGAGATTTCAGGTTGCTGGGTGTCGGGGTCTACTGTATTCTTCCTTGTCGACTCGCGACCTATTCTGACAGCTTCTTGACCTATTTTTATTTTGCTCTCCAGGAAACCCAGCAGACAGTAGACCTGCAGCAGACACTGCGGTCAGGACATGAACTAGAATACGTTGTACTTCCCTTTAGCTAACTAGATGGCGCTAGTACCGTCTCTAGCACCTTCGCTTTCTGTCCACGATATCACAGTGTGACAGACACTCGGATCAAGTTGGTCGTGCATTATTGAGATGAACTTCTGTTTCAATAATTCAGGGACAGTGTACGTTACACAAATAAACAAACTTTATTGTCAAAAAAAGAGTTGCAAACTGCGTATGACCACTAAGTTAATCTATGAAATAATAATAAACTAAGTTTCTCTCCGGAAACAAGTAAGGGACCATCTCATTAATTCCTCCGATCAAGGGCCCATGGGTAGTGGCGCATTTAATATTTACAAAAGAAATTATTTAATAAATCCATTTATTATTCAAAATAAATTAAAGATATTAGTGCAGTAAAAATTCGAGATTAATAAAACAAAAGTAATAATGACATTCCTGCCCAAGGAAAATCCGCTACTGCCCGGAGGAAAACCGGAGAAAAACCCGGACCGGGATGAAAGGGGCTACAGAGATAATGTACACAAGAGTGCCAAGGTTGCGTACTATTAGAAATAAACTATTAAAAAACAAGAAGAAGCAAAATCAACATGCATGTAAAAAAGAATTTAATAAATATTTAGAGTAAAATATCAATGGCGTGATAAAGTTCAAGAGATATTAATATCACTTACTTCATCCGGAGTCAAGTGGAAAAAAATATTTATTAGGAAATTAAAACTCTCATTAACCTAAATGATACGGGCCTCTTTGGCATAGAGNAGTTGTTGCACACGCCAGGACGATGAATATTAGCCTTATTACGAGTGTTGTGTTCGTCAACTCGACTATTTCTTTTAAAGCAGGGGTGGGATTTTAATAGTTCTGCCTTAACAAACATGACTACTTCATAAAGCAAGGGTGAGGGAGAATATTTAATTCTCTAAATAAAGGTTTACATGAATTTCGAGAGTGAGATTTACATATAATCTGAACTATTCTCTTTTGAATTCTAAAAGTTTGAATGCTCTGAGTGGATTGGCCCCAGAAGATAATTCCGTACCGTAAATGAGAATATACGTTTGTAAAATACACGCAGCGAGAAACGTGTTGACTAACAATGTTGGCTAAAGTTTACGTGATTAATTAATTGACGAAATTGATTAATTGACGTTACGAAATTAACTGGCATTTACGTGAAATTGTACTTTGAGAAATTACCATATAGTGCACCCAAGTTTGTTAGTGTTGAAGGGTATCCAGTTAGTTGACGAATTTTAAAGTTCTGCTTTGTAAGTGAAAATCATTGAAGTGTTCTTCAGGTTTAGCGGATAAAAAGTATTTCGTGATGATCAGATATGATAAATACTCTCAATGACTTTTTTTCTCGGAATTGCGAGGAAGTCATGTAAACTAAAGCTTAGCCTTCATGTTTTTTAATGAATTCAGAAGATAATTTTCAGAAGATAAATTGCGTCCAGTTGAGCGTTGATCTAACGGGGTGACCAAGATTAAATAATTTTAATTAAAAATGTCTCATTATTCGTGCATCCATACCGAACGAGTAACCAAAATTGAATATCCCAAGGCAATATCCTTTCCTCGAATTTTTTTCTTTCCTATTCTTTACATTCGCTCTAGAACTTGATTTATTTGACATTTTTCTTCTCAGTAAAACGTTGAGATTATGTTAGAGGCGTGATTTTGGGATGTTGTGACGGGTTCGTTAGATGTTATACGATAAATGAATAATTTGATAAAATCAATCGGAGGAAGATGAACTTCTTGACTCTTTGGAAACGAAGAAGGGACCATCCGATCAATTCAAAGTGCCCGATGGGAATCCAGAAAAGAATTTTAAGTACGGGACAATGCATTCAAAAGTGCCCAGACTGAGTACGAATGAAAATCAACTATCGTGAATATAAAAAAAAGTGATGCAAATAACGCAATAAATTATTTTGGTAGTTTCGCGTTTTTCAATCAATGAGTTAAATACTAAAACAATGATTCGATAAAGTGTAATAGAAATGTACATTATTTAATATTAACGACAATGAAAAATAATATTTATTATTAATCGATGCAATGTCAATCTATGCTACAAGAATAAGATACGTGTGGAAATTATCAATAATACGTATATTTAATAACACGCTGAACGGAAATAATAACTCTTTGAGGATCGACGTGTATTCTCCACGGCCCTATCGCTTCCGTCGATATCTTATCGAAAGAGACATGAGGAAGGATAGCGAATGATAATCACATGTTGAGAGTATCTTTCACAATTGAATTATCCTCGAAGTATCCCCATCTTTCTCCGGTTTCCCCCGGGCAGTGACAGATTTAAAACTTTTGTTATTATCGATCTCGAATTTTCGATGTACACAACAGTTAAAACAAGAATAACAGCTAAGTTATAGATTAATTACGGTTATTCATATATCAACTTTTGCAAATTCTTTTGAAAATACGTGTAATCTTCAAATACTAATGTAAATTCTACTCCTGGTAACAAGAGGTATTTTTTCCCCTGGAATTATTAACATAACGAAATTGCGTAGGATGGGCTCTAATGACCTCGATGTTGACGAGCCCTAAAGCCCCACGAAAAAAAAAAGAAATTGCGTAGGAGACTTCAATCCTTTCCTTTGAATCAACTCGAAAGGAAAAATAAAACGTTCGCCTTTCTAAAATTTCCACTTTTCAAAACCACTATCTTATCATCTTCGAGGAAATTCTGAAGAGTACGAAGAGGGGAAAATGTGAGTAAATATTGTATAAATGTATATAAATATAATCTATAGTTCGATAATAACTTGTGCATGTAAATTTACAAACATATTTGCGTTAAATTACAAACGTATTGACATTATATATGTATTATAACTCGTAGCTAACTTTTTATCTTATCTAGGAACTTTTGCTGAAATTTTTGAATCCGCCTCTGCCTTAGGGCCCTTGATCGGAATTGATGGAATACGTCCCTCGCTTGCTTCCGGAGAGTAAATTAGTTTATAGTCCTCCACGTGGTCATACGCAGTTTGTACTGTTTTTTGACAATACATTTATTATTATTTTATTATTGAACTAAAATGCGTGCGACAGTAGTTTTTCAATGTACAGAACTAAGAAATCATTTTATATATACACACATACACACACACACAACAGTCTTATGCGCCGGTTGTCCGAAAGGAAAACTGAGTTTGATGTGTCCTCCGTCTTCGTACTATTTTTAGCACTCGATCTCCCCCCACTGTGGCTGCTGCTGCTGACTGCTGCACACAAGTCGTTGCACCGTGACACATTTCCTCATCCTCCTCCTCCTCCTCCAAGCGGATGTGCGAGCGAGAGGGCGACATCTCTCGTGAACATCACGGACAAACCCACAACAGAAACGGGGTTGCCTCTATTTATGTTTATGTCTATGGTTGAAACGACGAGTGGCGGGACGTGGAATTCTAGGGAAGCATCCAGGAAGCACCTCTCTGCTCTCCCTCCACACTACTCGACGCTCGGGGATTCCCCATCGCTCGATCGAGTTATATCGACAGCACAGATTAGTTACAATAAGGTGCTATAAAGGGGAGCATAGGCACGACGCCATTTTTCTGTCACAATGGAAGTTTGACGTGTAAAGGACAACCGTTAGCGTCGCGCTTCCCAATATTTGTTTGTTATTGCAATTTCCTAGAATACAACTTCAAGATCTTCAGAGTTAAGTTCAATGGAAAACGTGTTCGTCATTTTGATGTCACGGCAGAACTTATGAATTAAAAGACATAATTACTTCGAAACGTATGTTAATAAACTAAGGTTATGTTCTTTTACTGCAATGAAGCAAATGCAAGTGCATATTAACTATGAATAAAACACTTGTTTTTAATTCTTTGAACATTTGTTTTTATACCACTATTGAAATGAAGAACACAAAAATGCATTTATTGTTGAAAGTGACGATGTCAAACGAACATAAGAAAATAATCACATACGTTTTCCAGAGTTGGAATTGGCTTCCTAATAATGGGATATAATATTCACAAAATGATGAAAATCTTAAGTCGTCTCTCTGCAATCGTAAATGATTATTTTTAATTTTTTTCGAATTAAACTAGTAATGGACAAGTTAAGCAATACACTGAATGCAACACAACGGCACAAAAAATGGCTGCGTATGCCTGCTTTTATGCAGCCGTAGTTACAGTCCTCGAAACCAAAGAAAATTTATGAGATATGTAACCAATGGAACGAAAGCGCAGTATTGCCATATCTCTGCTGCGGGGGTTGGCCTAGTTTAGCTCCACCCACTCCAGACGGCATGCCGCAGCACCCACACAAAGGCTGCTATTACCTGTATCTAAAGTTAACTTTAGATATTGATGTGTCCTATCGGCCAAAGGTTAGTTCAAGCCCGCTGGACGTCGCAGGTGGTCCACCAATTACTACCGGTTCAATGATGGGTTTACTTCATTAATGGAAAATATACTAATCAATATTTTCAACAACAGAAACTAATTTTCCATGTAAATGGTTGTAATTTTATAAATATTTCAGTCTTTATCTCATTTGAATCGGACAAATATTATAGAAATTATAGGCTACACTATACCTCTTTCACTTCATCCTCATATAGTAACGAAAATGTACGTTGAATATGAAGTCCATTCCCACAAACACTTCATCCCTCCGTCCATCCATCCATCCATCACTTGTGCCGTTTAAATCTAAAAACTTGCACTTGGAAAACGTCTTGTTCGCGAGATGGAGGCTACGCACTTCCTTAATTAATATAGTGCGGTGCCACTTCTTTTCATTATTTTTTTTTTTTTTTTCATTACTTCTTCACAGTGGGCGACGTTAGTGTGTTCACTTTCGAGCAAAATTAAATAAAACCCAACAGAAAAAAGTAAACACAGTAATTCTTTAGAAAGTCCCCCATTCATAATATATTGACATTTCTAAAATTTGTTTTCTATTTTCGTTACTTGTAGTCTACCATTAAAACACTTCATTACTTTATGTAGTTAGTGATAAAATATTATGTGTCTTTCCGACATAAAATAGTGAGAAAAACCGCTCATAGAATTTTCAAGACTCGAACATTATGAAATGAACAGTAATAATAATAATATTCATATTCTAATTAGGCACGACGTTGTAGTCGGCAATCTCGCAATGCTGGCATTGGTTTCTCAACTTTCACGTGGTCTTTGGGCTCATTACTTTCCTTTGGTTGCGAGGACTGTACGAAGAAAGTTTTCTGTATAACGTTTCCTCATTCTAGAATATTATGCAGACACTTAAACTCACGATCGTATTGTGTTTTTGGTATTTGCTGTACATGTAACAATTCCTATGGTGATTCCAACCATTAGCAAAGGAAACGATGTTAGCTTATCCATTCTTCAGTCGCTCTTCCAAACAATTCGGTCTTGAACTTTCCAGCGGTGGTTGTGGACATGAATGATATATGAATAAATAAACTTTATTGTCAAGAAAAAGCAAAAGTTACAAACAAACTGCGTCGTATGACCACGTGGAGGAGGGCAATAAACTAATTTACTCTCCGGAAGCAAGCGAGGGACCATCCCATCAATTCCGATCAAGAGCCCTAAGGCAGAGGCTAAGGATTCAAAAATTCCTAGATATGATAAAATGTTAGCTACGAGTTTTAATACTAATAGAATGTCAATATGTTTGTAATTTAACACAAAAAAATTATTTTACACGTACAAACTATTATATACCGGTGTCTGTCTGTTTGCTGTGGGAGCGAACTGAACGATGCCATTTCGCTTAACTCGAGGAGCGTAGATACTAATCATCCAGGAAATGTAAAATCGCCTTCGCAGACAGATGCATATCTCAAAAAACGCCGTCAACACAGCAATTTCCTGTACATTTTAATTATCCTACCCTTTTCTGCGCGCAGGAACAAATATTTTAATGGCGGCGGCGCAGAGTGCCAGACATTAAGAAAAAAAATTATTATTCCTTTTTATGTGTTACGCTTACAAAAATATTGTCTTAAACGACGATCCATCCTCGATCTTTGATTATTCTGTGATCTGTATATTGAAGGGAGCTTCAATCGTCTCGCAAACTTCTCTCTCAATGTACTAATGTTATATTAAAGATATGTCTGTTTAATTTGAACTAAAAAGTGAGAGAGAACGTGAACCAGGAGTTTCCGCAAGTGAGGAAGATTCACGAACTTTGAGTGAATGAAGCAAAAATGTCGCCTTTTTACCTCCCCAGGATCAAAAGTATAAACGGGAAGCGCTGGAAAATTCATAAAACCTTTGTTAAATGAAAGAGGCAAAAAATATTAATGTTTTGTGGTTTATTTGAAGCAAATATTTGTCGCTTTCCTCCGAAATTTAATGTATCAATATGAGTTGTTCAGTAAGTAAACGACGCGCTCTGTGATTATACGGAAAAGTCAATAGGGTTGGCAACATTGACTGTGGCCGATTGATGATTAGCGCATTTATCTCTCGTCACTCAAATTCGCACTGATGACTTTGCTAGTGTTGCCTTCCCGTCACAGGACGTCACAGGTGCTGAGCGTAGATAACGATTTCATATCATTCGCTTGCGTCGTATCACTTGTGTCTGAAAATGATAGCAACCTCATCTCGCTGTCCGAAACATTAAAAAAAAATCCTTCCAAGAACCGCTCTGTGAGATAGGAGGTCAAGTCAGAGGAGGAAACAGGTTGACCGGAAAGAACGATGAGATCTAGAGGTATAGTTACCAGATAAAAATTAATGGTTCTCAACGAAATAAATAAAACGACAGCTCTATAAATTAAATACTCGATTATGTTATCTCATTTCTATTTTGTAACGTCTTCTAAAACAATCATTTCTTATGATTTACAAAACAATATTGTGCGCAGTTGTGTCCCGAGTTCACGAGTTCATTAATTTGATGCTACCTTCGACGTAAGGAAGTTGTTAACTGAATGTTATCAGGTCATTCACCTTTTGTACCGAACCTGACGAGCCATCTTCATTATCTTCCCAACTTTCTCTCGCTGTTACCTCCTGCTAGCGACATTTATTCTCGATTCTTGCAATTTGCACCGTCACTTGCACGTAACGATGGGTTCGTCTAACGATTAGTCCAACCAATTTTCTCTTATAGTACTTTTTACATGAGAATTCATCAAACAACTTTTAGTGGGAATTAATCTATGTAGTCAGAATTGGTACTTAAAGAGTCGTGTCCTCCGTTGAGAGAAAATACAAAATTGTGTGCGGAATTAACCCGTGGTACTTTACAATATGAAAACATTTTATTCTACTACTATTAAACATTATAAATATTTTTAAGTCAAGATACGATTTAATTTTCCAGCTTGAAATAATATAAATGTATTGATGAGAATCAAATAAATAAACACGAGCTATTAATATTATTCGCCGGGTCACATTTTGCGAAACCTCATCCACGGGAAGAGTGGATTGAAAATGCTCTTGTCCATCCTCATATAAATGACTCCACAACGTGAAGCGTGACTGCTTAAGTATCCATTTCACGTTAGAATTCGTACGATCGTAGTACGAATAGGAACTTTCAATAGAGTGGACATTTCAGCTCCACAAGGAGGGTCGAAAGCCCTCTTCGAAGTACGTGTTTAGGTGTTGACCGGTGTTCGTTCATTCGAAGCTGTTAAGTGTACGTCGTGTGTATACCCTCGTAGTAATAATGGCTTCATTGAAAAAGTTTTGGATGTAAAGAATGCTGTATTTTACATTCTGAGATAGTTTAGACGTACACGTTTAATCATCTTCTTGCTGTGGAAAGAAGAATAGATAGGTGAAGAGGAGATGTTCTACATTATTTATTATTCATCACGGGAGTTTTAATATCTCTTTGACAATTCGGGATTTAGTTCTGCGTGAAAGTGATTTCTATCAAAAATTATTTAATTATCGTAACAGTTGTGAATGGAAGCACGCATGAGGAACAGAGCAAAGAATCTTTCCAACTATAAATAGCGATGAATTCTCACTCATTAACACTAACGAGGGAAATGAACATTGACAGATGGCGATCCACACAATGATAATTTAATATATTTTCATAATCTTTTTTTTTTTTAATAAACTGGCTGATATTTCTGTACCAAAGAACACAATAAGTCTTTTTTCAGTTTTCTTCCAACCAAATAAATTATTTGTTTCTTTCCGGTTGCTGCAGGTTTTTCGTTTACCCGCATCGAAAGTTCAAATTTCTCTTTTATAAAGTAGAAAAACGAAGTACGCACGAGCACTTTCTCCTTCAGCGAAGTCTCCTCTGTTGAACACACGCGGACGAAAGCTTCGAGTTGTTCAGAAATCTAGAGAGATCACTTCTATCTCTACGAAACGTTTTCTTAGACAACTGAGAAGATGAACTTGTTCAAACTCTTCGAAAGTACCGAATCACTTGACTTTTACTTTCTTATTAAAACACAGGGTTCTTTTACCAGACGAGGTAGAAACGACGCGGGGGGGGGGGGGGCGAAGATTACGATGAAAATTATATGAATAGAATAGAAACGAATATCACTTAACTGAAGTGTAAACTTTGTCGTGACGCATTTGATACCCTTTCGCTCTCTGAGGTAGGCGACGACATGTTTACATTGTTTACATCTTGTCTTGCGTTGAAGGGTTTTGGATCGTCCGAGTCTTTATACTTGAAGGACAATAATTATGCGAATATTATTATTGTAGACAATCAATTTTAATGTCACTATAATGTTTAATACTACTACTACTAATAATAATAAATTAATTGTCAAAAAACAGTACAAACTGCCATGTATGACCACGTGGAGGACAATAAACTAATTTACTCTCCGGAAGCAAGCAAGGGACAATCATCCCATCAATTCCGATCAAGGGCCCTAAGGCAGAGGCGGATTCAAAATTTTCAGCAAAAGTTCCTAGATAAGATAAAAAGTTAGCTGCGAGTTATAATACATATATAATGTCAATATGTTTGTAATTTAACGCAAATATGTTTGTAAATCTACATGTACAAGTTATTATCGAACTATAGATTATTCTGAGTATAGTGTTTAAAAAATCATAAGAGTTGAAAAAGAAACACACTAAATTCACGATTTATTGTTACAATAAACACGCCCCTAGACAAAGACTAGAAAACCTTTGTAAGAAATCCGCCTCTACCCGAAGGAAAAACGGAGAAAAACCCGGGCCAGGATAAACTATTACATTAAAATTGATTGTTTATAATAATAATAATCGTATAATTATTGTCCTTCAAGTATAAATAATATCAAGGCAATCAGTTTAGAACCAATATTACATCCGTGACTTTGTTTGTGTCAACATGGTGAGTCTGCTTCTTAAGCTACTCGCAGCGCCCGGTGGATTCGTTGTAGCGGAGAAGACAATTCGCACACCTGGTGCTCGTAGATAAGAACGATCAACACTCGAGATAACGTTAGGTTACAGAGGAGGGTAGGCGACGAGACGAATCTCTGCCCCATCGGTCCCAATACGAGTGAATTTCAATCCACTGTCTCTTCTTGCAGTGAAAATGTTCGCTTCAGCCCTTTATCCTCTTCGTTTAAAATCGCCTGAATCCGTGTTAATCGGTTTCTTAACACAATTTTTATCGACCGAGAAGTAAGTGAAGTATCTTTTTGCAAAGCATTGCTAAAAAATATCGAAATTAAGTTTTAATATTTTTTTTATTATACAATTTATATTTAATATTGTAACTGATTAAATCCCCGGAAGTAATGAAGGTAATAATTTTTGTATTATTTTTCAAAGATACGTCGAGAAAAGTGAAAGAATGCATTATTTATTTGTTCTCTCTGTAATTAAGAAGTCAGCCTAATGTCTCTTATCGGTCTTCTCTAAAAATAAGCTTAATTTTGTTATCACTAGTCTTCATGTACGTCTTGCGAATCATTTTCTATTTTTACTTACCAGATAATTATGAATATTTACATTGTAATACAATGGCGACAATAACATAAAAAAGTGCCTCTTCAAGTGCTTAACCTCTGTATCTATGTTCTTTTATTTTACGANTAGATGTGTATAAGAGACAGGTTCGATGGAGCGCCTCCGATGTCTACGACGTGTCTACGACGTGTGTGTGTGTCTGCGCCGAGATCAACGTGTGTCTCCTCAACTTGGAGAACTCCTCATTCTTCGTGGACATGTTTTATTCAAGACGTAGCGACATTGCGATATCATCTAAAAAAAAAGAAAACATGATTCGCGAAAACCGGCAACTTGCTTGTGAACACGACGCGACAAACTCTCTTCAAGCGAGACACTTGACGAGGGACGGAGAAATCTCTCTTCTCTCGAATCATGTCGACGCGTGTGGGGGCGAAGAGATCGGCGTCTCCCAGTGCGGGCGCTGCGTGACGGAAATGACGCCCTAGAGTCACGACGCTGATCTGTTCACGCGAAATAAATTCATAATTGTTTAAGATGTACAACCGATAGTGAGGGTGGAATCTCGCAAGATCAGTTATTTAAGAAATTCTTTATATTATTAGAATATTATGCGTTATTATTATATTATTCCGAAAGTACTACAAAATAAATAAATAAATTGTAAAAAATCAGTAACAAAATTAATCTCGACTAAAAAAGTTATTCTTTATTCGAGATTAATAAAAACAATAGCACTTTTACCTACAAACGCTGCCGTTCTGAGACGTGAGCCTATCGCCAACGTATCACGAATGTAATTATAGATTGTGTTTACGGGGTTAGTACAGCGCATGCTGTGAAACTTGCTTCAAACACAAGAAATAGAACTTGGATATCAGTATGAAATGTAGTGAAGCAAGAATACTAATTGTTCTTGTGCTCTTTTGGACGTTGAATCGTGAATCGTAGCCGACGGTTTTCAATGCACTGGTTGTGAGAGGTTGTGAGAGGCAATCGAAACGACCGGTTCTACGACCCTTTCTCTCTAATATCGAAATATTTCGTGAAGGTAAAAAGGAAAAGGAATGACGAAGAGAGATGGGATGAAGTGTTGCGTGGGAGGGGAAGGAAGGAAGGAAGAAGCTGCTGCTGCTGTCGATATAACGATCTGTGTGGGACCTGCGCACTGTGTTCATACATAGAAGGTACACAGGGATTTACCCCTTCCATCCCTGGATCAGGAATTGTTGAGGTTTCCGAAAAGTGTACAACATTTATATATATATATGTGTGTGTGTTACGTAACTTGGACTATTTACCTGTACCTTAACTCCTTCGGAGATAGGGATAATATGACAGGGGAATTACAAGGGTACCGGATGCGCTTCCTGACCCCCCTCCCCGAGGCAGGGGAAACGGGAGTACTTGGATCAGACAGGGACTTTGAACCAGCCTCAGCTGACGTGGAAGGCGAGTACGCCGGCCACTACGCCACGGGTCGCCGCTCCTCAATGAATTTTAATCTGTTTATTTGGTCATTTTGGGATGATCCTATATGAAAACGTATCGAAAAGTTTTTCGAGGAGAGAAAGTTGTACATGAAGGGAAAATGTTTATGGAGATCTCTTGGAGAAAAAAGCCCAGAACCCTAGGAAGGAAAAAGCGATTATGCTCTAATGCTTTTGGCCCTTCAGTCATCCATCGCTTCGTGTGATGCATTTTAAATAGATTTTGTCTCTACGAGTTCGTTTCTCTTCTTCTTCTTCTTCTTCTTCTTCTTCTTCACATGAGCCTCTAAGAGGCCTATAACTTCTTCTTCCTCCTCCTCCTCCAGATCATTCATCACGTTCCATTCTCTCTTTTTCTCGTGGTATATGAAACGTGCTTCGGCATTTTCTTCTCCTCACTTCGAGATTCAGAACATTTTATGGGGGAGAGATGGGGGACAATTTGTACAAGGATGAGAAAATTGACTATTACATTTCAGATTACAACGGATGTTTAATGGACATGCTTTGAAAAACTAAATAGACTGATCAAAAGTGCTCCATTAACAAGCCGGTGTCGTGATAATCCAAAGATAGAAATTGGTTCATTCTTAACCAACTCAAATGAGAGGTTTTAGATAATTTGTGTTGATATATCGACACCGGAAATCAAAGTTATCAATTTCACAATAAAGAGATAAGCAACCTCGCTTCTATTTCCCTGTTCAAGACAGAGTGTAGACTCTCACATACAATTCAATATTTATTGTCTTCCATCTTCTTCAAAATCTCTATTGTTGATGAAAATGAAAATTGAAAATAATTTTTTTATAACAAAATGAAAGTACATTATTGAGTGTTGGGGGTTCCAGTACCCCCCCCTCACCCCTTGCATCTGTGATATTTGCTTAAACCAAACTTTTTTAAAAGAATTTTTGTGCATGGTGGAGTTGAGTAAAATATTATTTTGGACAAAAAGACATGTTTTTTTTCCTATCTCATAAAATAGTTTGGAGCATTGAAATTGAGGTGGTAGAAGGAATAATTTTTTCCGTCGCTCAAATTAAAATTCATGCAACTGAAATATAAAAAAAGATTTGGTGGAATTGATTCGACCTACCTGCACGCCAAAGTATCACTATTAGATCTTTACACTGGTCACCTGCCTTTCCCATACTCTTATTTCTCTGCTAAAAACGCTTTTATTATGTTCATTTTTTTCCTTTGTACTATGTGTTAGTTCGCAGTTTTTTAACTTACTTAAATGACAATTTTTACGATGAGTTTTAATATTGTCGTAATAATAATAAAAAGGGCTGTAGAAAACTCTCCTTCCCTCATTTTCCGTTCGTCGTAACTCTAAAACATCTGAATGAAATCAGCATTGTAATGATTGTAATATACATCGGGGAGATAAGTTCCGTTACCCTATTTTATCTTCAATCGTTACAATTTGTAAAGTAGCTGTCTCGTTCTCGATATACACATGCAACAAGAAACAATTAAACATCTTTGTCATTTCAAGTTTCCTGGGTTGTTAGTATTTTTGTGTGGAAACCCTTTGAATGATTTATATGTCGTGAACCAAAACTGATTAATTTAAAAGTATCTTCTGTTTTGTTTCTTATTACCCCACTTCCCCCTAAACAAAAGTTTTAAAGGGCTCTCATGACCTAGAGCCTTAAAGCCCCTTATTTAGAAAGTGAAGGAAGGCTTAATACTTACGGCTGAGGTATGTAGACCGTGTGGTGGTGATTCGTGAAGACAACGTTGGGGTTCACAGCCCCTGGGGAGGAGGTATCCTTAGCTGAAGAGAATGATTCCGGAGGGTACGGGTCGTGGAGGACGAACGCGAGCCCCGAAGGGTCCGCCACCACTTGTGGGTCCCTATGAAGGGGCCCTCTGGAGGGTTCCTCTCCATAGAACGCCTCATTGTGCATCTGAAAGAGCACATTACCATTTTTGAAACTTTCAATAACGTTATCTATTCTCTTCACATTAAAAAGAAGTCATTATGACATTAATGTACTTGAAGAATGGTCTCTGGTTTGACTTACGTTGTCCGGTTTTGCCATTGTTTCCATTGAATAACATTTTCAGTTACCCCGTAAAGCTGCGAAATTGTTTTACTGCTCCCTTCCATACTAAATTTGTTACATTTGTAATAGTTTTTTTATCGATTCTTTTAGAAATCACATGGTAATTAATTAAAAACCATCCCACCGGAGTCTTGATTCTTAAGAGCACGTGCAACTTCAAGATTGTTTTGTCCAAATATAAACCTCACAGTACTTAACAAATTCTATTCAACGCGTTGATACATAATGGTTCATTCTTTCATTTAAAAACAATTCAAAAGCAGTCGCCATATCTTTTTAGCCACTTGTTTTGCATCATTAGTTTTTATGTAGCTTATACTTAACAATGAGTGCTTTGCAATTGTCTACTGTTGTATCCGTGTTAGGAAGTGTAGTGGTAGAGTGGGGTCTTGTTATCCCACGTGGTGAGGAAACCCTTTAGATTAGATTTGCTAAAATCTTTTTTTGATATTATACGTGTCAAAACCATCTTATCTGCCTGAGAGAACTTGTCAACTACATTACTGAACTAATCTTGATGAATATCTGTTATTATAACATAATGAAGTAGTTTTAAAAATAAAATTCTTCGTTGTAAATTTGACATTTTGTAGACTATAATTTAATTTTTCTTCCAAAACGTAGGTACGAGTCTTATTCTACGTGCATGTTCTTTGCTAATTCCTTGATGGGATATGGTCGTCCATTTTGCTTTTGCTTCCGAGAGGAAATTAGTTTTTATTGTCTTCCGCGTCATGATACGCATTTTGTAACTTTAGCTTTTTTGACAATAAATTTGTTTTTTAGAACCGTTTACACTTTTATAAAATTCCTTTGCCTCAAAATACCTCGATACCCCGGGGCGGGTGAGACTCAAATATAATAAACTTGTTTTAGTGCTCTAAGTAATCAGTATCATAATTCATGTCACTCATTTCTATCATGCTGAAGGCAAATAATATATATAAATAAATTATGTTTCTATTTTATTAATTTTGATACTTGAAAGACATTTTTAGTAAATGAGGGTAGGATAAAGATATACACTTTCCAATTTTTGAGACATACGAGGCTTGAAAATATTTTGAGAAAATCAAATTAGGTTGTGATTTGATAGAGTATATTCTCTTTTACCTTGTAAACAAAATAAGAAATACTTTACCCATTTTTAAATTTTTACAAACATGTTTTTCCAGACTCATGCTCCATCAGAAATTTGCTCCATAAGAAAAAGAAAAATGATTTCCTCATCAACAACAACCAAGTTAAAAATAATTTATAGAAGGAAAAATTTTATTTAAATAGTAACAACAAAATCGCAACATTTATCGTCAAAATAATATTCTGTGTGTCATAAATTTGATACAAAATTGAATATTGGGTGTCAGAATCTCGAGAATCGGGAGAGTGTGGACATTTCTTATAGAAGGGATTCTTTTTAGTGTGGAAAATAAGGAAACGCAGTCATATTGCTATGTTGTTGTATCTATATCTGCAAGTCTTCACTTTAGAAATGATTGTTAATAATAAGTTATCAATAACCGATCTGAAACTATACAAGAAAATGAAAGAGAGAAATATACCGAAGTGAAGGAACAGTCAGCCCTACAGCGTTTCTCGAACTCTGAATCGCAAGAGTTGCGAACACCCTCGTGGCATCGTCGTATTCCGCTGCTTCGGTTTATGTCTGTGAGGAAAGAAAGAATAAAACTGTGTGTCTGGAGATTGAAGGCTATATCCTAATCGACTGAAAGGCTTCCGTGGTCAGAAACAGGTTAAGGTGTCTTTATCTGACTGTATTGTTCAATACACTATCCTTAATTTTCAAATTTATTCATTTGCTAACGTGAAGAAGATCATTCTCTTTTAAATATTTAATAAATTATAAATAACATCTTTTATTTGAAAAGTAACGGACTATATCATATTAAATAGAAGTAAACATAATTGAGAATAAAAATACTATTTCGTCATTGGTGGATTTTTATTTTTGTTCTATATAATAAATTGTTTTGTTATTCACAAAAAAATCAACAAATCATAAAAGAGGTGCAATAATCCGCGAACACGAAATGTTATCTTTTATTCCGCAATAGTAGACAAGATAAGTAACCTTCACCAATTAGCTATATTACCTAATGTTATCGCTGTGTGATCAAGTAAAGAGAAATCCTGATCCGTGAGAATTTATTGCGCCCCGTGTTCGTACACGCAGCCTTCGAGGACGTCGCGAGACGAGGAAAACGACTCGACTGGATTATAAAGCTACCTCAACTGAACAACTATACTTCTGAACAACGGGGATACATAAGTAAATTATTGTTCATTTATATTGATTATAATTGATTCAAAACATTTGATTAAACTACGAGTTTGTCATGAACATTTCATAATCTTCACTTATTTGACTCGGAAAGGTGATCTGGAATCTCCAACTGCAGAACATCCACATCTTGAGAAGAAGAGAGAGCCATGAACTATTTTCCCATTTTACTTCTCCAAATATTTAGTTGTTTATTTCTTGGGAACTCCTTCATTTGCTTGTATTCAAGATGAAATAACTGACAATTAATGACAGCTTGTATTGTAATATTTATCATTATATTTATTGTAATAAAAATATTTTCTATTTATAAAAATGAAATACTTGTCACTTTCGAATTCGCAATATCTTTCGTAAATATCGTGACTTATTCAAAGAGTGTTTCGGTAGTCCGTACTTTTAATGTTGTTTCAACAAACAATTTTTTCCCCAAAATTTTTTTAAATTTTGAAATCTAAGTGGAGTACCGCAAATAAAATGCGTCGGAGTGAAAATGAGTCCAGAAAAAACGACCAAATAAAACAATATTTTCTCGATAGGTTTGGTTCTCATCTTTCGTGTATGGGCGAGTCATTAATGATTCTCACTCTCATTCTCTTACGATTGGAAAGTAAAGGAAATTTCGTTAGACTTTTAGTGTGCGGAGTAAAATTCGATTGCAACCTTGTGGATCGATTAGATTTTATCAAAGAGTAATGAAACAGTAAAAATCGAAATGTGTCCTTTTCGATCGAATTCTCAGCTCATGATATTGTCATGTGGTTGACCCAACTCTATTTTAAATTTCCCTTGAAGACACCAAATATAGAAGTATGAATTTCTTTGTTAATGTTGTCCTGCGCTTTTGGTAAAAGACGTCAAAGGAGGTCTTACTATTCGAATGAAAAATACTTTAGTGGTGACATATCGTCTCCGTTCATTTCGTTTGGAGCTCGCGAGATGGAATTTTCCTTCATGGTCAGCTCTTGAATAAACTGAACATCACGAAGAATAAGACAATACAATTACTCAGATATAAAAATATGGATAGATGTTCATTAAAAAGTATCGAATAATTAATACAATGAAATATATAACATTTAAAATGCATTTGTATGGTATCCGCCCTCATTTCTATTATTTTTGCATTTAAAATCTTTTCTAATGCCTGTATCAATGATAATCACCTTTTTATATTGTACATCTTTTCGTAATATTATATCGATGTAATAGTATTGTCTTTTATGATTTGCATATTGTGTGTTTATGACCTGACAACGATGAAACTTCCATCGAAAGAACTCTCGCTCCGACTTCTAATAAAATAAATGCAGACGATATGTCGTTCAAAAAAACTGTTCCTTCGTGACAGTATTCGACAGAAAGAAAAGAGAATTAATTGAATGTTTCATACCTTACGATGGAAGAGTTCCCAGATTCGCACCCAACTGTGAGTCTTTGCTGAGAAATAACTGCTCGTAAATCGTTCGACGTCGAAGTGTAGACTAATTCCCTGGCAACATTTGTATGGGCGCTTCGCAGATATTGATGCGATAGCAATATGCTGCTGCTGCTGATAACGACGACCCGATAGACAGAATCGCACGGAGGGAGGGAGGGAGCATCAGTGAAGTTCAAGGTAGGCTCGTGATTGGAAGACGGATCACATCAAGTCCTTCTACAAATCACATTGTGCAGTTCTTGCTATAATGTGTTGTCTCGTACCTCTTGCACTTGGGAAGCTTTCCAGATAATAATCACTTTATTGTATTCTATTAAAAGGTAGAATTAAATCACTAAAATATCTTAAATCCGCAGAAATAAACACAGAAACACGAACTTATTGTGGGTCAACGTTAGAAAAACATACTTCACCGGCCATTTAAATGAAACAATTGGAATTATCATTGTTTGTGAAATACATTGCGTCTTTTGAGGGAAAGATTTATTTACAAAATAAAACCAACTTTTAAGTCACGAAAGTGATTAAAGTTTACTTTGACTTGCATATTATGTAGTATTTTTACACCACTTTTATCTGTAGGACATCTGAGAAAGATTTTTACCTTTTCCAAGCTGAAATGCGTAAATCAAGAAATTGTTGTGCTCGGCCGCTTCCATGTTTTTACGTGCTCTAGTGCATTTCAAAAGCGTCAAGCGTGTTATTGAATATTATTTGTACTATGTTATGAACTGATAGATAGAAATTAAATCATGTTTTCTCTTCGTTATTATTCCTAGTGTTGTGTCTTATGACAATTACAATAAAAAGAAAGGAAATAATTATATATCTGAGTCATTTGACTAACTTGAAATGCTTCTCCCAACGTAAAATGATCGAGACTTGAAATTACAACAGATGAACCTCATCTAAACATTTCAAGCGAACTTTCCTAAGTAGCACCTCAATCACATCCCTCTAATTGGTAATTGAAAACAATATACATCCTGAAATTCCGGTCAGAGCATTCAAACTTTCAGAATTCAGAAGAGGATAGTTCGGATAATTTGTAAAACTCACCCCCGAAACTCTTGTAAACCTTTATTCAAGGAATTAAATATCTTAACACTTCCCTGCATTTATATTTATGAAACGGTCGTGTTTGTTAAGACCGAATTACTGAAGTGCCACCCTTGCTTCATACGAAACAGTCTCGTTCACGAACACAATACTCGCAATAGTAATAATATTCATCGTACTAGAGTGTCAACCACTCTTTGCCAAAAAGGACCTTATCATTCTGGAATCGTTCTATATAATTCCCTGCCCAAGAATATAAAATACATTTTGAAATTGAATCTCTTTAAATCCGCGGTTAAAAACTACCTCCTGCACCAGTGCTTGAACACTGTAAAAGAATTTATTGATTTTAATAAAAGTTAAATCCGTCTTGTACTTTATCACGCCATTGCTGTAGCACTTTTTAAACAACTTATAA
>NNCF01129114.1:340354-353566 GCA_002313205.1 Laupala kohalensis | reverse complement strand
GTTTTGTCAGTGTTTACAATGAGACGATTTGCATGGAACCAAGTCGAAAGGTTAGACAAAACTTTTTGAGCATTGGCGTGTTTACATAGTAAATTAGTGTCATCAGCAAAAAGAACCATTTTGCAATCTGATGTGGATGATGACATGTCGTTCACATACAATAAAAACAGTATAGGGCCGAGAATTGAACCTATGGGGTACTCCGCAAGTAAGTGGCTTTGTTTCTGAAAGACAACGCTCAAGTATTTTATTTTTAGTATAGGATATTTAGACCTGTCGATATCTATCTTTTAAATAAGAAGATAGCCATTGATGTGGAAGTGCACGAATGTCTAAAGAATGCAATTTGAAAGGAGAATTTTGTGATTGATGACATCAAATGCTTTGGATAAGTCAAGAAAAACACTCTGAGAATTTTCTCCACGGTGAAGAGATGTGGTAACATCGTTTAAGAAAGAAAATATGGCGCTTGTAGTGAAAAAGGATTTCCTAAAACCGAGTTGATCGTCAGAGATAATGTTATTTTTTGACAAAAATCTAGAAGACGCTTATAGAACAATTTTTCTAGGATTTTTGAGAAAGTGGGTAGTAATGGTCAATAATTTCCAACATCAAGTTTGTTTCCTTCCTTGTGTAAAGGTTTCACTTCAGCTCTCTTAAATATGTTAGGAAACACCCCTTCGGATAAAGAACTTTTAAAAATATTTATGAGTGGATTTAATATAACGTGGGACGAAAATTTAACTATAAACTCGGGTATATAATCTATTCCTGTTGAAAATTTGTTTTTTAATAAGCTGATGAATCTCATGACTTCACTGGCGTTAGTTTCGGAAGTGAACATAGAATTGGGTACGTGGGTGGATATAATTGTAGGACATTGATTTGGATATATTGAGTTCGTTATTTTACCAACTTCTGAGAAGTAAGAATTAAACAAATTGCGAAGTCCTGTGGATTTTGCCATCGTTTAGCAGAGAAATATTTTCTTTGCGATTTTCAGAAGTTGACGTGTAATTTATAACAATATTCCACATGGCTTTCGTCTGATTTTAGTACCTGCCTGTCGATTTCCATAAATTTAGCTGCATAGACTACTTTTCGAAGAATAGTCTTATATTTAGGAAAATAATCAAGGAATTCTGGTGGTTGGTTATAGAGTTTTGAAAGATAATATAAACGACGTTTGGTTCTTCAAGAATTTCATATCCCTTAGGTGATCCATATGTTGTATTTGTTTGTGTTAATTAACTTGCGTTTTACGGGAAAACTAGAGTTGTGATGTTTTAGGAATATTGAGATAAATACATTGAATTTCTCGTCGATTGTTTTGGCAATTGTAAACATCTTTCCATGTTTCTTCACGCAAATAATTTATGAATATGGATTGATTTGTGTCATTAAACTCTCTAAAAAGCTTGTAAAGGATTTTAAGTGGTTTTAGTTTATTTTTAATAGTCAATACTTGAGCAAGATGATCACTGTATCCGGCGATAAACACTTCAGAGAGATACGAGATTCCATTGTTGACTATAATTTGATCTAGCAATGTTTGAGATGAGCCGGAGAGGCGAGTGGGGTCGTTTATCGTAGTAATAAGGTTGAAGGAGTCGATAATATTCTTGAATCGATTAACTGGTAAATGTGCAGAGTCGGATGTACTCGGGAAATCGATGTTGAAATCGCCACATATGACGATAGATTTAGTAGATTTATGTGTAGTATGTTTTAAAATAATTTCGAAGTTCCGAAAAAATGTCAAGATCTGATTGAGGTGGTCTATAAATACACTATCTACGCAGAAGTTCTCGTAGCCTGGCAGTGGAGAAGATAAAATATCATTACGAACGTAGATACAGATACCTCCGTGGGGATTTTTCCCTTTAAAATTTTGCCGACAGTAAGAACTTGCTAAATGATAATTAGAAATAGCAGTATTGTTGATTGATGTTGATAGTTGAAAGCCAATGTTCTGTGAGGCATAGCAAATCGAATCGACTTTCGTGTACCAGAATTTCAATGTCTGTCAATTTGTTTGAAAGGGATTGGACATTATGATGAAAGATAATTGTTTTATTTTCGCAAGAAAACATGGAATCGAAGTTAGATTGTGGAGGGGAAATTTTGGATTTGGTACAGCTTCTAGTCCCGAACGCGATTGTCACCTTGTGTGTGTGTTCAGGTGGGCGGGGTGGTGTAGAGGGCACGCGTGCGCGCCTACCGTCGGGGGTTGGAGCGGCTGCGTGGCGGGGGCGGCGCCGGCAGCAGTCGCGGTCGAGGCGCGTCCACCGACGGACGTTCGACTGCTGTTGTTGCTTTAGCTGCTTCAGCTGCTTCAGCTCCTGGCTTCGGCTGCTCCCCGCTGCGCGTCCGCCAACCGCTGGCTGCTTTTGGTTCTGTGACGCAGCAGCTGCTGCCCTCGTGCAGGTACAGTAGCGCTACGGCGTTCCCAGGCGGAATACGAGACTCGAACCGAAGACGAACGACGGCCGCCATGATGAGACAAGGGTTTCACATCTCGTTTGAGCACCAAGTGATGACTTCTCTTTAACCAGACTCAAGATACGGATGAGGAAACGCACTTTGTTTTTGCCAGTCGCTACTTCGATATCACCAATGGTTTTCCAAGATTTGTTTTGAACAAAAATTATTACAACCATTTCTAGTATGCCAAATTTTCGAAATAAATCTGCAGCACCAAGCCAGTGTAGATATTTGCGATTTTTTTTAGTTACTCCGGTGTTTTATGGAGTTTGGAGAAATACGAATTATAATAACGAGTCGAATGTAGAACCATTGTCTGAGAAACCATTTTGTCTCATCGCGGATTTCGTGTCGTTTTTCTTCCGCGAGCGCACTTCGAGAGAAATAAAGCCGCGAGCTCTTTCTCCCCCCCCCCGTCCCCAGCCCTTTTTTTTAAGCAGCCACCGCTGCCGCCCCCGCGCCGCCTCCGATGGCCGTCCGAAGGCGCGGAGCTCCAACGGTAAGGCGCACTGCACGCTTCTACGCTGCTTGGCATCGCCGCCCCCACCCACCCACCCCCGCTTGCCCTCTTGTTCTTAGAGATAGACGAGAGAAGACTTAGAGCGTAGACATCTAGAGCTTCTCCTAGACGCCTTAGTTCAATCAAACAACTCCTCGACAGTTACAGAAATATTGTGGATGCATCTTCAAACGATTTTCACACGCGATTCTACAGATAGATATACGATTTTCTCTTTTCTCTTGAATCGTCCAAAACGACTGTTTCAAATTAGATTTTTTTTATATTTCTGCAATTCATGTTACGTGTAGAATCTTAAAACATAACAAAAAGATACGCTTAATAATGGAATTTTAATAAAAGCTGATTTTTTAGACTGATTAAGTTCTCGTCAAATAATAAAGTATTTGACTTGAGTCCATTTCACACGAAGTGTAACAAGGGGACCAAGATGTAGCGCTTGAAAAGAAACATTTATATTCAGTTGCCTCGTTGATATACAACATTCAGCTAATGCCGAGAGTACGACTTCCTTTGTAACGAAGCAAAGATGTAGTGGTATTGTTATATTTTTTAAATTTTTCATGATGAATTACGTACATATTGATTTATTTTCTCATTGCAAACGAGTTCGTTACACACTGAAATACGGTGATTATTTCTCACTAAAATTTTATTATATTATATTTAAAGGAAAAATCGTTTTAAAAATATTTGGAATTTTTTTAGTATTTATTTTAGTGCCTCAATTGTTCTTACGTCCATTATTTCGTTTTTGTTGAACGCAGTTGTTTTTAATTCTTTTTGGTAAGCAGCACCCAAGTGTAGGGATAGAAAACAGATAGGTAGGTATTTCATTTCGCTAAAGTTTAGATTAGACGTCTTTTCAGTACTACAGAGTTGTACATTTTAAGACTAGTATTGGCATGATGGTCTTCACGTTGAAGCATTTTAAATTACACTCTTCCGCTTACTTTGATATCAATTTTAAATGTATAATTTAGTTTTGAGACATCGTACGTTAGACAAAAAATTATCTTTGACTTCTTAGGGAATAGATTTTATAGTATATTAGTTAATGTGTCGTAGAAGATTTTTATCACTGTGTACCAATGTAGATGAAATTTTTTATTGATGATCCAAGATATTGGCTTTAGCAATTGCATTAAAAGCTTGAAATATTAGTTCTTTAGAAAATCGTGTAGTGTGTTTCTAATAGGAAACAAGTTTTCAGTATTCTTCAGAAGGTTAAGATTTTTCTTTGAACTCGAGAGTCTAATAGGTAATTTTCAATCTCACTTTGGAGCCAAAATACGAAGGGACATTGTGTGGGAAGTGAAGGTTTCATCTCCATACATCTTGACTGTAGGGCAGTGAGAGATTCATTAAGAGAGAAAATATTCTTTCCTCATTTCGAGAATCTTTACGAGTCTTCATCTCGACTTTTATCTTCGATACAATCAAATGGAGATCGATGTGGTATAATTCTAATCCCTTCCATAGAGCACACACAATTCACATTATACTCAATTTCCAACATCATTCACGCTGTGATGTTTATGAATCAAGTGTATCTTATATTACATGCAAAGTATCGAAAGCTCTCAATCTCTTTAAGCGAACGCAAACTTAATCAGACCCAAAGCATGAAAGTTTTTTTTTTTTGAACATTCACAATTGATTTGGACTCTCAAGATTCGCCCTCTGCCGTAGATTGTGCGAAACGTGCCTCACTGAATAGAATAAATGACACGCTGAATTTTTTTTGTGTGTTCGACATACAGTATGCGATGGAATTTGCTCCCAGGTTTTAATTTAACACGACCAATTTGACATAATTTAATTAAAGTAGATTTATTTGTTCTATTCCTTATCCAATATCTTTCCACGTTAAATAAATGCATTTATTTTTACTTCGTTTTCATCGTTTATTTGTTAGAAGGAAATTCAACAAACATAACAATACAAAAGCATGTAAAAGTGAGAAAATGGTGTATTAGTTAGCATTTGCGGCAAGTGATGGTGGTGGAAGGAGATGAAACTTTTGAAGCATAACTTGTGGGATGCATCATGAATCTCTTTTCTTGTTTCTGTATCATTTAAATGGTCTTGAAGCAAATTAATTAAGTACACTAGCTGGATTCCTGCAACTTCACTGGTGTTAGGGACTCAATTTAAAAAAATCCCTTTTGATTCTCCATTCAAATGAATTGAAATTTTTCGTTTTCAGTAAGACCATAAGAACATTTTCATCACCAACAGGTTCATATACTCTGTCGAGGTTAAATTTTATCTTCAGGTTAGATGATCCTAAATGTAATAGTTCGAACTTTAAGGACACTGTAACAATCGTTTATTGTATAGGAATGAATAATAATGCAAGTGACACAGGAAATAAGAGATGAAAGGAAAGAACAAATAAGTGTTTATTGAGAAGTGCAATATTTATTCAAAAACTGTTCAAAATTGCAAAGTCCACCAACAGTGATACCCATGTGCTTGACAGCGATTGGCGCATTTACACATTCAGAGATGCAAAAGAAGTATTTTGCATCTCTGAATGCAACAGCTACGGATATTCGAGCGACGAGATAATGTATTTCCTGTGTTTGCACCTCACCGCGTCACATACGTCCATGCACGCATTCCTTTACAATAAGTGATTGTTACAGTGTCCTGTACGCTTCCTTAAAGTTTGTACCATGAATTCGGGATCATCCTGTACACTTCATGCATTGAAGTGCGGTGAAAATAAAACCTAACCTTTTGTAAGTCGGGATAATTCTGTATCACTTACCAAACACGTTCGAAGCACTTGCATCGCAACACTCCGTAGAGAAAAAAAAAAACTTTCCAAGAATTAAAAACTTATGTATTAATTATCAATGGAAAACGTGCTCACTAATAGATAATGGAATAGTTGTCATTGAAGAAGAAAAAATGTTGAAGCCAGACCACGTATGATCATCGAAACAAGGAACATGGGAAGAAGTTGGCAATTAACAAATCTCGATGCTCATTGGTGAATACCAGGAAATTGAAGAAGATAGTAAACTGTATCATCAATGCTAATTTAATGCCATTTTCGTAATATATAAATAAAGTGGGTGAAACCCGGGATTTTATACTTGTTAGGTGAATCTTATCAATCAGGGGGAAAAGAATTTCTTATCTTTCGTGTTATTTGGAAGATCAAATAATCATGTTTACTGGGTTTTTAATACATATGAACAGCTTCCTAATTTTCCAAATTCATAATAATACAGATTTAATACACCATTTTGAATTTGAAAGAATCCTCGGATGAAACCACTGTTGAGCGAGCGACGCAAAGTAGTCCGTGAGAGCACCAGATCAATCGATAAATGCCACCAATTAGCCTAGCAGCACACCACTTCACCCTTATGAGAGTTAGGCACATTAAACGCCCTGATGAGCTGAAATTGTATTTGTACGGTATTATTTCACAGTTTATCTGAAAGATCCCGAAATCTATGGATTATTCCTGTCGTTTTCGATGACCCTTTCCATTATGACCCTATCAAGGGTTCTTCGGCTGTTTACCCCAATGGCGGCCCAACTCTGTCATAACATATTCATTTCAGCGTCTCAGATATATAGAACGAACCTTTAACGAACGCGCGCCGGTCGAATTTTCGCTTCTGAGACGAGATACAACGGCGGCAGTGCGCCTGCGCCATTTTAATAAAAGCTTGTAAAATCGAAACTGTTCGTCCTAACTCGATGATTAAAAAACAAAGGAAAAATATAGAAAACATAGAATGTATTGAATTTGAAAATGAGTGATTCTTTCTTCTTAAAATTATCTGTTAAATTGATCGGAATTGATAGAATACGTCCCTTTGCTTTTGCTTCCGGAGAGTAAATTAATTTATTGTCCTCCACGTAGTCATACGCAGTTTGTACTGCTTGTTTTACTACAAATGTATTATTATTATCGGAAGCATTCAACTACTTCTATTTTTAATATTTTTTTCGATAATTTATGTTTAGCCTTTGTAGTTAAGACATGCTGTCACGACCTTTTTTTTTTTTGTAGAAATTTTTGAGACGAACAATATTATCATTCATAGTTGTCACCTATCTCTAAACTGTTTGGGCAGCGTACGTGATTTTAACTCTCTCTCTCTACCCCCGATTTTATCAAAAACTTCCATCCTCTATCTTTCTTTCATTCACTTTAAAAAGGAATGTTAACTTTTATATTCATCCTGTTCAGGCGACAACATTTTAACTCTCTCTTCTCCTTTTGTCAACTTTTTCCTCGCAGCAAAAATCGGTTCTCAGTGGTTTTTAGTTGTGTTTGTATAGGTAGCGAACAGACAGACAGACGCATTATTATATTATTAGTATAGATAAGTTAATATATCGATTGCGAAGTAAATTTTAGTCTTAAATGTTTCTTGGAACCATATATATATATATTGTATTGTTTATTTCCATGTGCTCAAAGTTTTCAGTTTTGTTAAAAAAAACTTACGTTAAACATTTGAAATTACGGGAAATGTAAACTTTTGTAATAAATCTATGAAACATTAATTAAATCGATTTGCATTATTTTCGGCAACACGAACTAAATATAGAATCTTTCGTGTGTCAGGGTTTTCTCAATAATTATGAAGTCGCAAACCTGTTTACGGAATGTTGTGATTTAAAAGCATTTTAAATGGATCAAAAAATCGGTCGTATTTGGTCAATTTATTTATTAGCTACTAGCTGATTACCCGGTGGAATTCTTCTTTACTTGTTAGACCTACCGTCTTGTACTCAGGAAAAATAAATTAAATTGATCTACATTTTAGGTCAAAATAATTTTGTTTACTTGTTTTAGAGACATATGTGCAGCGTCTTAATTTTACGAATTCGTAACAATACAATTTTAATACAAAACTTGATTGTATTCTCCATTTTCAGTTTCATTTTGGCAGCGGGAATAAATAAATCCTTGAATGAAACCAGAGACACTCTTCGCATG
The DNA here is from genome assembly GCA_002313205.1 of Laupala kohalensis. NCBI lineage: Eukaryota > Metazoa > Arthropoda > Insecta > Orthoptera > Trigonidiidae > Laupala > Laupala kohalensis. The sequence continues at coordinate 345,587 of NNCF01129114.1, read as the reverse complement.
TAGTATTTATTCATTAGTAAGGATTTTGGTGGATGTTATTCACTGATGTTCACCTGCTTCGGCCATTTTCGGCGAAGCTTCTGTATGTTACTACATATCCCGGAATAGAGACAACTGTATCCACTTGTCCTACGAAATAGTCTTATCTACTTGCTATACCACATACACACAAAAACACAAAGCAGTTCACACGAGTAACAGAAGAATCGCATGTTTTGTGTCTAAGAAACGTGACCTGCGGCCGGTTCTGTCAAGGAAGTAGGGAATTCTGTGCTTTAGGGCCTGATCCAATTTGCAAATCCTCATTTTATATACTTCTGCGACGTACCTGTCCTAATTCATAATAATTGATAATCTTATCACAAGGCACATCATGATGTTGATAAAAACAATTTCAAAATATATATCAGAGCAGAGAGAAGAACAAAAAAACAAAAAACAAAAAAAAAACTTACACTTGAGTACTAAAGAAAGTACTCGTTATACTTGAGTACTAAAAAAAGTACTCGTTATACTTGAGTACTAAAAAAAGTACTCGTTATACTTGAGTACTAAAAAAAGTACTCGTTATACTTGAGTACTACAATGAGGATTCACTAGCACAATGGCCGTCGAGACCTGAAAACATATTGTAAGGTAAGATATCCGAAAATAAAATATAACATCAATGTAATGTATGTTCGTTAAATTCATGAGGCAGAAGTATCATGAAATGACCCAAAATTAATTCCAATTTGGGGTCATTTCAATAAATTTTATTATAATTGAATAAAATTTAAAATTTTTGGGACGCTTCAATAAAATGTTAAGTTTGGGAACGTTTTTACGAGTCGTTTAAAGAAGAAGTTTAGTATTAGTTTTAACCTTCTCATACATACAGTACGAAAGTAGTATCGGGAATATTTTCATTGTTTCATGTTGAAACTAGTTAGATTATTTTTTTCATATTCCCTACAAACACATTCTGTTACTAAGTCCCATCGCATTACAAGTGGATTGATAAAGACATCAGTGGAGGGTGTTTTTAAGTAAACTAATTTGTCTACTTAAAATCGTCATACATCAAGTAAATTTTCAACTAAAAAAGGCGACAGAAATATAAAAAAAAATTTAAAAAAATATTGCTCGGCAGCAAAAATTATGAATATAGATTTTTTTTTCAGAAAAACTACAACAAAAAAACAACCAAGTAAAATTTCGTCTACGTAACAATTTTTTTAATGAAATCATTTTCTTTTTCTTGAAATTTTTAAGAGCCGTAATTGTTTAGTGTTTTTGGATGACTGTCACAAAAATTCCAGGAATGTACTGCAATCACCCAAAGATTCAGATTCTTTACATGAACCTGTGGTGAGAAAAAGAAAAAAACAGTGATTTTGCCCCTTGCGACGGAGGGGAGGGGATAATAAAGCTTTGAACCTTGAAAAAAAAAATCGAAGTTTATGGTAAATGTGACACTTTTATCCGGTTTATTCAACAATTCAAAGTTGAAACATTTCACTTTTGTAAATGCGAAATACTCTTTTTAGATGGGCATCAACGTATTCAGGATACCCGAGATTCTGAAAGATTAAATTGAATGAATGTATACCGATAACATTTTGAATAAGAGTTTTTTCTGTTATCCGAGGATTAGAAAAGCAACACGTGCTCCATTTCTATCTGAATGTTCTAAAAATCTTGTAAAAAAGTTTATATCGGGAAAAATATTATTTTTGTCGATTTAATTCACTTGTAGAAGAGTTGGCTTCCACGATATGTTTTTTATTAGACTCGTCTTAATTTTTGTGATGAAATATTGATGGAGCCATTAAGCACCCGCCGTCGTATTGAACTTTTACTTCCATGCAATAGATGCAACAGTCGCTTGACGAGAGCTGTCGTGCGGAAAGTTTCAAAGCTCCAACTTCAATGAAATGAAAATGCGAAGTTATTATCGTCATAATATAATGGCGCATTCTGTTTAATTACTTCTCACACGGGAGCTAACATCTTTACAAAAAGGCCACATTCTAAAAGTAGATAATAATTCAGCAGAGTCAAATGAAACAGAGTAATCGAGAGCTGTCGTGCGGAAGCTGTTTACTCACAAACGCCGGCAGATTCCCTTTCCTGTTGTTCCATTCAATTTAATAGGAATACACACAATGGCCATTATATTTAATGCCATTATATTTGACACTTTTGGCGATCACACGAGACGAGTAGAATGAAATTTAAAGAATAGAGTGAAAATCTACTTTAGCAAGAAAAGGGTAGTCTCGTAATCCTTTGGTTTTTCGTAATGATACTAAATCCTAAGTTGACGAAGGGACAGACAGTGTGGATGCGACGCTGCTTTTGCAGGACTCGTGAGGGAAGGCATGCGTCTTCCTCGCGCCCCCGCAGCCGTTTGCATGGCCTGAGCCCTTCGAGGGCTGCACCACCCACTTCGACTGCAACCGCCGCTTCGACTGCTGTGGCATGGCGCAGTTTGTGACGCACATCCAGCCCACGCTGGCGGAGACGGCGCACCTGCATCACCATCCGGGCGCGGCGCACCATGGCGTCGCCTCCCCGCCGCAGCAGCACCACCCGCCGCCGGGCCTGAGTCTGGGCCTCGGCGATAGGGGTGGGGGCGGCCCTTCCATGCAGACGCAGGTGCAGGTGCAGACGCAGGTGCAGACGCACAAACATCGCTCGCCACATCACAAGCATCAAGAGGTAAGTCACATGGGGCTGGAGTTGGGACTGGTACGACATCATTTATACAAAGCATCACACTGGAAACAATTCCAAAGATGAGTACTTAAATTATACAGCGGGAAAATAATTGTAAATGCTAATGAAACACCGCAAATTACTTTCCAATTAACGTCCATTATACAATCATTTCCATTATTCAAATAAAGAAAAAGTTACGACATTTTATGGACTTTGAATAATATTTATATTTTCTGTGGAGAGCTCACTATGTTTCGACTTGGGTTTGTCAAGAAATAAAAAATTATGACAATAAACAAAACAGGACATATGAACATGATATACACATAAATAGAAACACAAAATATGTTTACAAAATATTATTCAAAGTCCACAAAAGGTGGAAAGTTTTTAATTATTTACTTTCATACTCTTAGGTTGAGTTTCAGAGAACGCTGGTCATTAATAAATTTCTAGTAAACATCGTTCTCGCATTTTATAGCAACATGGCTTCTTGTCGTATATTGAAAACTAAATAAAAATAAAATACTACTTGAATTAAAGTCAGATTTTAAAACGATTTTTATCAAACTTTTATTGAAAGGTGCTGTACGATGATACGACTATAGTATAACTATAAACTACCTTCAGAAGTTTATTTAAGAAATAAAACAAAAGTTAAGATTCAATGTTGATTCACTTGTTAGTACCATCCATTAAAATGAAGCTTACGATACTAAAATATCGAAAGCAAAATCGTAATTGAATCCCCAGTATAAATTTCCCTCCCGTAAATTACTTATGGACTTGTCACATGTCCTGTTATGTAAATGAGTGAAACATTGGAGAAATAAATAAAAATATACAAATTACACCTGTCCTTGTGGAGCCCTCAACACTTTTCCTCCTTCATCGACGTCGTCTCGAAAGGTGAGTGTCCGCAAGAGTGAAGGCGTCAAGATTTCACTCGACCCATAAAGATATCGATTTTTCATAATGCGAAAAAACTCTTACGGAAAAAGTGAACAAACAATACAATGGTAAGAAAAAAAAGACATAATAAGATTGACAACAAGTATTAATTACATAAAATATAGCAGATATGTTTTACATTTGAAATAATAAACTTTACTGTCAAAAAAGCAAAAATTACAATCTGCGTATGACCACGTGGAGGACAATAAACTAATTTTACTCTCCGGAAACAAGCAAGGGACCATCCCATCAATTTCCATCAAGGGGTCTAAGGCAGAGACGGATTCAAAAATTTCAACATTTAACTCCTAACGATAAAAAAATTGTTCGACACGTGTTGTAGCATTAACAAATACCAGCAAATGTTGTATTTAATAAAACACAAAAATATCACATCACAAGTACGTATTATTATCAAGTTATAAATCATTCGGAAAGTATTGTTGATAATTCGTAACTATTAAATAACACTAAATTACTTCAATAGATGCCGCCCCTAGGCAAAAGAGCCTAGCGAGTCTTTATAATAAAAAAAAATCCGCCTCTACCCGAAGGAAAACCGGAGAAAAACCCTGGCCAGGGTGGAACTACAGTATTTCACTTATTTATTATTCCTTATTAAATGAGTGAAATATGTTTCTATCACGCTAAAATGACGTCTTCATACCTTTATAACCAATGAAGAAAGGAACATCGCTATTCTGCCAAACGAATCAAAGTAGCTTTGCATCGTATAAATAATACAGGAATAATATTTACATCCTATTCCGTGAAATGTTAAAAATCCGCGGAAACCGGTTATAAAGAGTACCAAACTCTTGTGAAAGTATGTCTTGTTATTAATGAGACGTTTATCGTTTTAGAAGGATCGCAATTGAATTCACGCATTCTAATTATTTTTATGACGAATTATTTCAAATTGCTACTCAAAATCTTGGAGAACTAAAAGAAACCGATCGCAGAAGAGAAACGTAAAGTTAACGACTGTGCGCCGCTTGGCACTCTAATGTTTTTTACCACAACTTGCAGGTGAAAAGTAATAAGTGAATAAGACAAGAAATTTTGATTAACTTAAATTCCCCTACTTGTATAAAGTTGTTAACCACTAAACATTTTCACACTTTCTTAGAACACATTCCTCCTCGGGAAAAGATTTTTCCATAGTCATATTTAATTCAATTGCCAATCAAAGTTGTATAGATTAAGCGGTGTCATGAAGGAAACACAAGGATTATTGGAATGACTGATTATAATTCTACAAAAATAAGACAGGTTATTCTTTGAAATGAATTTCAGGAGCATTGAGTGAGTCAAAATGTACGACAATATTTCCTTCTTTACATGATGACAAATGATTTTAACCGTATACATATTCTACCTTAATAAAACTGGGCTGACTGCATTTCAGAAGAGCATTTTACGGAGAACGAATGAACAATGGTATTAATTCCTGGCGTGTTAAAATATTCTCGAATCCAAGATAAAATTCTCTATAGCAGCTGAGTAACGGCGGCTGTGTTTACGTCAGTTTTAATAGTGCGGAATGGTGAATACTCACTTATTATATTCGCAATTC
>NNCF01129114.1:317594-338793 GCA_002313205.1 Laupala kohalensis | reverse complement strand
TATATATATATATATATATATATATATATATATATATATATATATATATATATATATATATATATATAGTTCATTGAGAACTTGTTCCCCCTCTGTTGTAGATAATTGTTTTTAATATAATAATAGAGAAATACTGAAGAATTGTTTGGGGTTGTTCGCATGAAGTCGCAGCCTTGGGTTTAGCTTCTGCGACGCTGGTGCTTACACACGGCTCCGATGGAAGCGTAACGAGGAATTCCGTTTCAGTTCAAAACGTTAACTAATCGTCGTGTTACATGTAATATTGAAGGTTCGAGAAGATTTTTTGAACAACCGAATCTTTTCCTCTCCTTTGTTGTTGTTGTAAGGGTTGTTGTCTAATTCGCCTTTGAAAATCTTCACCAGAGATTTAAAAAAAAGAGGCTCTGGTAAGAGGCCAAATCCAAATCTGTTGTTAGAGGGATACTCTCTATTTGTTCGGCGCTAAGTCAGAAGTATATTTTAGTAAAACTGAAACCCTTGCTCTGCTTATCAATTAGGTCGAATTTAACCACTAATCTTAGATTACTATACGATGACTCTAACTATCTGTAATAAGGACAAATCCCGTTTGCTAGAAAAATGATAGTTCACTACACCCAACTTGGGTGGAGGACGGGCCTTAATACCTAAGTACCGTGGCACACACGTGTAGTCAGGTGATTTACATAAAGAAATATTTGATGTATTGTGTTATAAAATGTATACAAAGTATCATTATATTAAATCCCAAACCTCGCCGTAGGACATAGAATGGAAAAAAATAGATAAAATATCCTATTTGCTACATTACATTGCAATAAATTTCTTATCTCACATTATTTAGTGACAACCTATTTTTCTCGTATAAGAGAGACGAATAAATATGAATTCGAAGCAAGCTCCTGAGATATCTTTATTGGAATAGAAGCGCATCAAAGTACATTCGAAGGACGAATGACTTCTGTGGTAGGGCGCTCATACGCTTCGTTTATGGAACGCTGGGCTATTCCGGTGTTTAAAAAACAAAAAAACGTTATTAATCTTTACGAGACGAGAAAAATGAGCCATCACAAATAATGTGAGATAAAAAAATTATTGCAATGTGAAGTAGCGAATGAGATTTTTAATTTTTTTTATTTCATGTCTTGTGGCTTCACTATATTGATACTTTTTATACAATACTTAATACTTTTCTTTATGTAAGTCACGTGGCTACATCTGTGTGCCACAGTCATTGCTAAGTGCTATAAGGCACTAAGCGCCCGTCCTCTCCTCCTCTCCACGGGGGGTGGTGGGTGGGTGCGGGGAACCACAGCATAATGACATCCTTATTTCAACTAGTATCGGATTTTGAAGAGGATTTCAGAGTTCATACCTGTCGTGTTGGCTCTCGGTGTCGAGGGTCGTCATGGACGTCCATTGATGTGGTGCGATGAGGCGTGTGACGCATACACGCTTCAAGGGACTCGCACTCGCCCCCCCTCTTCTCAATGCTCACCTCTACGGATAGACGGGTAGATAGTACTCGTGCAATAACGAATCCCTCATCGCAGGGATTGCGAAAGTAGGTCGGAACACTTACATGTATTGGAGGGATGGGGAGACAGTTATTCTTTTTACTTTTATATATAGTCTAAAAGAAAATTTAATTCATTCGATTAGTGTTGAAATGTGCCAATGTTTCAACATCATGTATGTTATCTCTCGTATTATGTCTATAATACCGTAAAAATTCGTAACGATTTTTTAGAATTGTCAAATTATCTATTTACAAATTATGCTTTTCAAGGTTAATCATGGAAAGAAAAAGATATTCTTTTCCAAAGATTCCTTTCACAATTTCCCCTCCATTCGAAAAAAACAACAACAAACAAACAAAAAAACCACTGAGTTCACGCCATTCATTGAAAGCAGAAATGGATATACATTCTGATGTTTCTAAAGGTTCTAAAGGACCGTCTTGCTTGTCATTTGTTGGTGTTACAGAAAATTCGATTTAAACGAAACAACGAACAAAATAGAAGAAGAAGAAAAGAACTCGTGTAAAAATGTACCATGAGGCAATCATCAAATATTAATGCACCTCATATAATTAATAAAGTTATTACTATAACGAGGTGAACAAAACGTATCATCCAGATATTGTTTATCGAGTGGCATATGTTTCTATAATAAATTTTGTTGAAGCGCAGAGTAATCATCCTTCAAAACTCAGTATGAACTTTCTCGTCAGTGTGAACGAAAACATACTCAATGGACAAATACAGTTGAATACGAATCAAGCTATGAGGTCTATTTTTTTCACTAGGAGATACAAAAGGTGCATAGAATGTAGAAATGAATGTTTTAATAATGTTTACAATAATTTACCCCGAAACTTACATTAATCACCGTGGTATTCACATTGGTTTTCGGTCAAGGATAACCAGCGAAAACTAAAATGATTAAAATGGCTGTTAAGACCTGAATAGTTACGTGGAAAAAAAATGACTGAAGAATATTAGAAATAAATAACTCGAATTTTTAACTGCACACAAATAGACATAACTAATAAAATATGAAGATATTAATATTCATTCTCTTCCCGTCGAATAAATAGAGCTGAAGAGAGCGCGAAAAGACTATCATAATTACAAAGAAACTAAGTAGTTTATTTAAATTATATTTCTATTTTCCTAAAATTATTTACATATGGATTTGCCAAATCATCTTCCCAACTTATTTGCAGTAAAGATATAAATTTGTGTTTGTATCTCAGGTTGTATTAATATTCTTTGTATATGAAAATTACAAGAACATTCTTGTTTCGGTCGAGCGTGTGCGCTTTACCCGAATCCTACGAAATTGGATTTATTCTCGCTTAAACAGTTCAAAGAGAGAATGACACCCCGGAGCGAAATGGACATTGATTCGACTCAATGAATAAATGCCTTCTGTCCTCTGCCAGAACTGGACGACGAGAAGTTCAGTCGAGTATTGAACTAATCAGGGTGGAGTTGAGAACCAAGGGGTCTGGATACGAAAATTTAGTCTGATAATTTTCCGTTGGACATGCATATTAATTAATTATTTTCCTATTGTTCAACGATACGATTTACAAATATATGAAAAAGGAGCGGAAAGAAAAGTGTTTTTAAAGAGTCCTGAAGTAGTTTTTATAGAGGTGTTAAAGAGACGTCCGCATGTGAATCACACTTTTTTTTGTGGTGAGCGCGTGGGAGAACAATGTACCATCCATCGCCTGTGGTGTTAATTGTCGACGAAGCGTCTAGGAGCCGCGCCGGTCGCATCCAGGCGCCTCCGACGCACAGGCCCCGGCGGCGTCCGTCGTGGCAGCGGGGGTGGGAAGGAGCTCGGCGTCTCCCAGAGCCGGCCTCCGCCGCTCCGGTCTCATCCGACCGTTTCCATGGCGACCGGGTGGTGGCGCGGCGAAACGCGATCGATGGGACACGGTCCCTCCTCCACCCTCTCCTCCTCTCGCTCAGTGGGAGGGGTCGGGTGTGGGGCGCGCAAATGTCAGGGGGAGGCGGAAATAGCCAGGGGCCAATGGCCCCGCCCTCGCTGCCCCTCGGGGTCTCGGGGACCCACCGATGCTCGATATGGGGTCTCTAACGCTCCGAAGGCGAGGCTCTGTAAGGGCATTAGCAAAACTTTTGTCGGGTTTTGTTCCACACTAAATTGGGAATTGACTAACTGGTGCTGGCGGAGGGACTCGTTTTATTGCGTGGGACAGCTTTCAACTGTTTCAACCCACATCCTCCCGTTCATTAGCGAGAGATACAGGTTCAACGGATCAAGAGGACTTGGTAACGCATTGTCCTCGGATTTCGGATCGCATTTCATCACATACACTACTGGAAAATGAAAACAGCACACCATGAATTCGTGAACCTATTTATTGACACATTCTCGAGGACGTATACAACAAACGATCTCACCGGCACAGCCACGCGCATATGAGTATAGGGGGTGCGAAACGTCAGAGCTAGTACCCTGTTTACCCCTCTTTTGCAGTAATGCAGGCTGCAGTTCTCCCATGGAGACGATAGTAGAGGTGACGAATGTAGTCTTGCGGAATGGCCTGCCATGCAATTTGTATCTGACGCCTCATTTGGGACAGATTTCCTGTCAGTCTTGCAGAGCGCGCAACATGACGTTTCATCCAGTCTCAAACACACTCAATGGGAGGAGGCAGATCTGGGGATCGTGCTGGTCAGGGTAGTTGACGTACACCGTGGAGAGCACGTTGGATGTCTCGGGTTGCATGTGGACGTGCATTGTCCTGCTGGAAGAGGACATCGCCTTGTTGGTGCACGAACGGTAGCACGACTTGTTAAATGATGTTTTGGATGTACGCTGTTCAATGTTCCCTCTACGATCACCAAAGGAGAACGGCCAGTGTACTCCCCACACCATGATGCCAGGTGTTGGCTCTGTGTGTCTCTGTCTTATACACTCCAGACGTTGGCGCTCATCTGCACGACGCCACACACGCTCACGACCGTCTTTGGCACCAAGGCAGAAGCGACTGTCACTACTGAAGACAACAAGTCGCCATTCGTCCTTCCATAAACGCCTATCGCGACATCACTAGAGGCGAGCTGCACGATGTTGGGGCGTGAGCGGAAGACACCCTAACGACACGCATGATCGTAGCCCTGCTTCCCAGAGACGGTTGCGAATGGTTCTCGCTGACACCCCCGGAGTAACAGTACCCATAATTTGTTGTGAAGTCGCCGTGCGATCCGATACCACTTCGTAAGATGCGACGGCCTTAGCGTGCAATCTGTGCGTCGTAACTGTCCGGACCCAGGCTGACGGGCACGTGCGCCTTCCGCTGACCACCAGCGACAAATCGATGCACTGTAAAGACCTCTATTCTCACGTGTTGCAGAATTCTGCGGTGTGACCACCCAACCTCCTGAAGATCCATTATACGCCCTCGCTCAAGCTTCGTCAATTGCACAAACGGAGCACGTTTACGCTGTCGCGGCATGCTAATAACGTTGCAGACACAGACGGAGGTCCGTTTGGCCAAGCAAACTGGCTGCTACTGGCTCTGAAGGTCAGCAACTGCTGCGAAGCTTGCAACATTCCACGGCTGATAACGCGATTCCTCGATTGCTCGCAGCGCCGCTCTTTCGATCATCGCATTAACTGCCCTCTCGTAGGGTTCTGTGCAACTTTTTTTGTTCGTATCACAAGAGAATAGATGGCGCTTATTGCTCAATTAAGGCAAAGCTACTGCTGTCTCTTGTCTTGTTAGCCGTTCATTTACAGGAACCCGCATTCCGACCACTTTCTTTACATCAGAAAAGGAGGATTTGCATGTGAATGTGTCACTCCATTTTCGCAACTTAAAAAGAGACAAATGTTTTTATAATTTTCACGATCGGCAATTCTATTGCATCGTATACCAAAATACCTATATTCTGGGTTTGTAGAAATCGTGCATACATTACGTTCAGCCACTTTTCGAATAGTATACGCTTCCACTAATTTATCAAGTGAAGTTGAAGGTACAAAATATGCAGATTTCAACGACTGGTTACAGTTACCCATAAACCAAAATTATTCTACATTTTAGGTGGCAAAACCCCTTGTCTATTCGAAGTCGACCACTGCTACTCATGGTTTTGGCTCTTCTCAAGCCATGGATCAAAAGTCATAGTTTAGCGCTATCTAAAAAGCCGGGCTAACCGTGGGGTTTATTGCGAATATTTTGGTTATAAAAATTGTAAATCTACGATGGCGAGTTTGGGGATTCACTTTTAAAAGTTCCCCTTTTTAACTCTTTTATCCGGCTATATCAGTGGTAGATTACGATTTTTCTATTCTTTAGACAACTCAGAAACGGTTCTAGCTATACATTGAAATACTGAAACTAATTTAATTTGTGCAAACTATAATTAAACCTATAAAAGTAGGCTTCCGCGGCCGGAGTCGGTATGAACTTGTCTGTCCGGGACAAACCGCGTCTTAGTAGATACAACTACCAACTGCCTGGCAGAGTACGACAGCGACTGTGACATTGCCCTGAAGAAGGCCACAGCATGATGGCCGAAACGTTGATAGTTTTTTTTTCTACTAAGACGCGGTTTGTCCCGGACAGACAAGTACATAATTAAAACTGTTCAAAATTGTTTGCTATTAATTTGTGTGAAATTAACTTTTCTTTAAAGTCGATGAATGCCATCAACTTTTTATTGCGTTATTGTGTCAAAATAGACAATAGAAAAATAATGAAAAATCATCAATTTTTTTTTGTGTACGTGTTTGCGTCCCGTATATTATGTCCCCTCAGGTCATGGGGGATACTGACTCATGCATCAACGTCCAGATTGACTCCCAAACCCACTTAGTCTGCTGTTCAATGAGTAACAAGTCGAAGTGAATTGAGTATGAGGCGGACGACGCTGTTCCTTCTTCGGAACGCAAGAGTCTTCGGCGTCAGCCTGAGCGATGCAGAAACTTAAGGTCAGAGGTGACCAACGATCTGCGCTTTCTCGAATGCTACGCGCAACTTTGCAGTGTAGAAGGAAGTGGGGGGAGGGGGTATAAATTCCCCTCCTTTGAAATAAGGGGTAGCAGATCAAATACGGAAACAGTTTTACTCAACTATGCAGAGTAAACGAGAATAACAATCTTTAAAATCTCTTTTTTCTTCACAAAATTATAAAAAAGATGATATATCACGCGACAATATTGATGAAAGTTAGAAATCGAATATACACTGGATCTTCAGTTACAGTATCTTGGATTCTAGGTTGTAAGTCACGAGCAAATAGAAATGTCATGAGATTGATCCGTGGAAGAACTGCCCACCGCCGATAGAATTTCGCCAGCAAACGCACGAAATTATCGATACTTGGGGACAAGTGTTATATAAGAATAATATTAGACTGTTTTGTTCTCAGATAAATCTATATCAGTTACTGTAACTACAGGTTCCATTTGTTGGGAGGGAGGAACATTTTCAACATTCACATCAAAACGAGTTAAAAAGAAAGTGAATTTGTCTTCGACATCTTTGAAACGTTAGGTGAATGTTTTCTTCAAATTACCAAGTAAACTGTCATACTTCGTCGCATTTACTTTGTCCAAGCTTCTTAAGCGAGGGATTTAAAAAAAATGTATTTTCTTTAACTCTCATAACCCTGTTCCATAATGATAATTCCATTGTCGTTTTTCCAGTTCCAATAAATTATAGAAATTGTTTAAAACCCGGGTCTTCCAAAACTGCGAGCGCATTTAAAGAGGACTCTACTGTTGAATTCAAAAGCAATGATCCGGTTCCAATGACAAACGTCATGATAATTTTTTTCATTTTATTTGTTGCATATCACAATCGTTTTGCAAATAGTACATTGCGCTTCATTCCCCTTCTACTGACTGAAGTCATGTAAACGCGACTGAAGTCATGCAAAAGCGCTTTGCAAAACTTTTCCTCGTCTCAGACAAATCCAGGAAACAATACACAGGAAGAGATGAGTAGCGCTGGCAAAATACCCCCTCACCCACACACCCCACCCCACTCCTACAATTGACGGACATTGCGTGTACACGTAAATCCATGGCGCGTGCAAAATGTCCGAAAGGGGCCCATCCCTTATCTCATCTTTAACATTCATAAGGAGACGAATTTGGATGATAATCATGCAACTTAACTTTTTTCTTATGAGGCATTTCCGAAAAGAGTACATGACTCATTTTTTTTATTGCATTTGGGAAATAAACTCGTTTGTCTCAAGAGACAAAGTATTTGATCCAAATACTTAACAGTTGAGAGGTATTACTTAAACTGCTGGTGTGTTTAGAAAGCTAATATTGGTATGTGAGACGTTTGAAATAGGCAATAATGAATTTGTGTAGGAGAGATAGGAAGAAGAAGAGGAAGCGCGGAAGGAAGTGGTGCGTGTGAGAAAGCTAATGCGACTGTGTAGACGCAGGAAGAGAGAATGCGAAAAGAGATAGAAGAGAGAGAGGAGCGTAGGGAAAAGAGAAGGAAATGTGAATTTGCAGCGAGAGGGAAGAAAAACCATTTAATGGCGCAGAAAACGAACGAAAGGATAACTGAACCTGGAGATGAAGGCGATTGTAGAAACAAAGCGGAAATGAAGAAACACTAGGAATTGAAGCAAAGAATAAAGCTTATGGAGAAGGAAACGTCTCTTAGATTGCGTTCTACACAACCAGGTCACTAGCACGGTACTGGAAAATGCGAATAGAATCTTGTTGCTTGTGGAGAGTATCGCACCCAATAACCAGTTGTGAGAAATTTTACGTACCTTGCAAAATGTAATTGTTGAAGGATCCGACACTAGTATACCAATTTCGAAGCTCGTGGAAGAAATTGTATAAAAAATGAAACATTAAAGGTTTTGAAAATGATGTGATTTCATCTAATGTTATCGGTCAAGTCTTAATAGAAAACTAATTTAATAATGGGGACATAAGTCAATTTAATTTATCTCGTATTCCCTGCGATGCAAATGAGCTAACATTGGGACATAACTACCTTTAAACAGGAAACACCCAAGGGAAAAAAGGTGAAAAAAATTACGGAAAGCTTCGGAAAAAGATATAAGAAGAGATTTTAAGAGCATATGCTTCCAAAATTCCATTACTTGGGCGAACCCCATTTCGAGGACTGAAAACAGTTAGTTGCATTCCGTCTCAAGATCCTCCCTGTCAAAAGTAATCGTTTTACCAGGATTCGTACGGTGCTTGAAAATTTAAGAAAGTGCGTGTTTGTTACCCCATTTGCTAGGACTGAAAATCTATTTTAAATGTCCTTATTTTTTTATCCACCGCCACTTGATTCACTGGATTGAATGTACACCTCACTGCGGAAAGCTGCCTCTGACGCGAGATTTTCAAACGAAAGGACAGGGTTTCCTACTGTTACCTTGAAAATAAGGGGGGGGGGAATCTTATCTTTCTTTTGGAAATCGAGGATAGACAGGAATCATCCTTCATAAGTGAATGGTCGTCTAAAAGTGTTACTTTCAATCGGTTACTAATATAACTCTATAAATAAAATAATTAATGCGTGATGAATTACAAATTATGACTTTTCGTGTAGATAAAAGCAATTATACAGTTAAATAAGTAGATTGTATAGACAAAAGCACGCAACTTTACTGCTTATGTCACAAAATCGATACTTAACCACTAAAGAAGAGGTGCTTATAATTTATTTGAGGTGATTAGTATTATTATTATTATTTTTGCATGCAAAAAGACAAACTATGTATCTCCCGAACAAAGTATTACGTTATTTATATTTTTGGCTGAAGTATGAAATATTCGAAATAAAAAATTGCTACCACCCCTTTCGTTTGAATATTTTCATAATTTTCGTTCATTTTTAAAGAGTTATTTTTAAAGAGCCAAAAAGGTGATGTGAGAATAAAACTCTTTTAATCTTCCGCTGAACGATGATTCGTGGATTCTCGTTACGTCTCAGTTCGCTTTTAGGAAACTTATGAAAACAAAATAAACTTCAAGAGGTTTTAACGAAAAATCCAATTTCATTTTAAGGACAACATTTATCCACTAGATCATGTTCCTAGATAGGAAAAATATTAATTCTGTAGGATTTCTAAGGAAAACGAATATATTTTAATGAATAATATTAGCGTTAACTATTAATTCGTCTTACACACGACGCTTATTTACTGTTGAATACACAAAAGTAAAATAGAAAAATTAATTAGTGGTCATTTATTTAAGTACATATGCGAAAGATGAACCAGTTAAATATATTAATAAATCAATGTCTCATTACATTTTAAAATGTAGAAAGAATTTAGCTGAAGGTAGAAAGGCTCTTGAAAATGATAACTAACGTCTGAGTGTAATCGTAATCAGAGTTTGTCATGATTGGATATTTCTTTCCCAATAGACCATTGTGTGGTTTGATTTCTTTACAATAACCTAACGGTGTTCAGAGTTGCCGTTCGATATCAATCAGACTGATGATTACAGGAAACGGAGCGCCTTGAGATAAAACTATCATCGTTGTTCCGTCTGCAGTGAGAATCTGAAGGTCTTTGGATTGTTTAATATGGCATTTCGTAACTCTTATTAAGTTCTCCATAAAGTTAAAAACCAATAGCGCCTGAAAAATAGAATTGTGGTTGGAAGGGAGCCAGGATGTTAGTATTCATTCTTCGTTTGTAGCCCAAAGAAGTGCAGTTACAAAAGTTATTCGAACACACTCAGGTAGCAAAGTTTTATCGTTAAAATCTTGTTCTTTTTGTTACAATTATTCCGAGGTTTCCGTCATATTTTAGAGAAATGAAAAAACTCAACTTAATAAATGGATCCCAACTGATAGTTAAATCTTATTTGGTTTCATAGACACGAACTTGGATGTGAAGGTCAAGTACAGCACTCTACCTGCATATTCTGTATATTTTCTTCATCACTCTCAGGTAAATTACTACAAATAACTCGATATTATCTTAACAAATATTCATTTTTGAGTTGATGAGTGATGGAATTCTCTTAGTGGTATCTACAAGCGCGATTAACGTGTTCTTGAAAGCGATTCTGCTTCTGAAGTCGTTTCGTGATTCTAGAGAAGCTCGCTTCCTAATCTTTACAGAACTCTCCGCATCACTCTCTAAAAGCTTTCAGAGACACTAAAAAAACATTCAGTCAAAATATCTTCATCTAGTTTTTTTAAAATTATGGAGTGAGTTTTCTCTCCACGGAATATCTGTGATTTTACGAAAGATACGTGGAATAAGAAATTAAATCTAAAATACATAAATTATATAATGAATACAAATGTTACACTTAATTAATATATTATCAGAATATTCATAAATTTTAAATATATAAAGCAAGTTGCAATTCAAAGAATTATACTACTTATATTCAATTGCTAAATTTCTTTTTACTTAAACACATTGGATTCCATACAAAATATTCCCTGTGAACGTTTTACAGAGCACTACGTTTTCGTTTCTTGATTACAGTAAATTTTAATTGAAATATATCATATTCTTACGTACTAATTATTGTTGATTTAGTAACGTATTACGAAATGTACAATCATTGTAACATTTCTTTAAAGAAGAAACAATAGGAAGAGGAATTAGTAACTTCGTAGAACGATATGAAACGTACACTTCCGAATGAGTTCATTGAATGAAACAAAAATTGACTTTGAAGTTGTTTCATCGCTCATGAGACATCTTTCAGGTGGTTCCTTTCCACATTTTGCCGCAACGGAGGTGTCCCTCTCTAGTGGCAGTTCGATGCACTAGAGGCGGCCATTGTCTTCGTTGTCTGTGGCGCTCGTGTCGGCCAATCGGAGAAGTACTTGAGAGCGCTGGTGGGATTTCCATTCTGTTATGTCACTCAAACGAAACAAGGAGGAGGGTATATTACGATATTTGNTCAAACGAAACAAGGAGGAGGGTATATTACGATATTTGGCGAGTGGCGACGGTTCCTTTTATGACAAGAAAAACTTGTCCTCTGTGATCTAGTGTTCTTCAATGAAGGAGATATTCTAAGGCAAACGAAATCATTACTGAAATACTCGGGTTTTCCTATGGGAAGTGGCGGATTTTCCACAGACGGGAATGTCATTGTTTATTATTTATCTGAAATTGTTAGTGCATATAAAATAACTCGTAAATGTTACTACATAATTCATTTTGGAACAATAATTGGATAACAGTACGTATTTATTAAATAATTTCTTTTATAAATATTAAATCCGCCGCTGCACTTGAACCTTTGATCGGAAATGATGGAATACGTCTCTTGTTTGTTTCTTTTTTTTACTTTATTTCCCCCCCCCCAACGCACGTAGTCTCATTACGCAGTTGGCAATGGTCATGCTTTTTTTTGACAATAAAGTTTATGAAACAAATTACTCAAATCCAAGGCCCCATCGAATCTAAATAGAGATAATTTTTATTAAAGTGAGTATTTGTACTTAGGAGACCGAACGTGGTGAAACGTGGGTCTTCGGTGCGTGGCGTTCATTGTTCAGGTGAAATGTGTGAAATGATTGAGATGGTCTTCGCCTGACGTTTAGAATAACACGAGGATATATTATCCACTTATATCGATTGTTACTAAAAGCTGCGAAAACAACTTTCTTCATCTACATCCCCTGCCGTACAAACTAATGATGCACTTACCGTGCCGTGCTTCCGATGCAAACTACTCTTCGTAGTAACTTATATTTGAAAGAACTAGGCTGACTAAATACTCCTAACTCGTCCGTTCTCGCGTGCGAGTATTGCAGACATTGCGATTGCGCATTGGAGGACGATTTACGCAAAAAAAAAAAATTCATCTCGGAAATACTTCTAGAATAAATAGACTGCCTACAAAGTTGGCAAAAGTTATAACTCTGCGTGGGTCATATCAGAGCTGCACATTCATGAACTGTGAGGAAAATTCGTGCTGACTAAGCCAGCCACACACACAGAGGTTTGGGAGTTGAACCGGGTTCATGTCGAAGCGTTTGCGTTTGCTTTTCAAGGTTAGGAATACTGCAGAAGTCGTGTTTTCCCATCAGTAACAGTTTAGTACGAAACAATTTAAATTACGATGAAGGGAAATAATGAAATTTGAATCGTATTGATGTGTCAGAAGGCAATTATTGCGTGACCTACAGTCTAATATTATCTAATCTAGCGCTGCAGACTTATGTTATACAATCATGTGTGCCCGCATTTATTTCCTCGGGCTGACTTGCTGTTAGCGACATTCACGCTTCTACCGGCCGGCAAGTATAACTAACTCACCGCCATGTCTGTTGAGAAAAACCCGAGACAAAACACAAGACGCCAAACACAATATAAGATTCATCATAAAGAAGAAATTCCTACTCACCACTTGAAGACGGCACTGTGTGTCCGGCGAAGAGTTTTTTGGCTTATTCGTCTCGACAAACGTTGAAGGAGAATTTGGACAACCTCGTAGCTTTGTGCGAATTGGCCTACGCCATTTATTGTCTTAGCTTTGAGGAAGGAGGAAGTGATTTTAAAATCAGAGTACGTAGGATTGTCAGCAATTTGTCAATTTGGCAGTCAATTTTCTTATTTGGTGCTAAAATTTTATATTGTTAAATTACCCGATTCACAAAACCAAGAATTATAAACTTTATTGTCACCGAAGCAAAAGTTTCAAACTGCGTATGACCACGCGGAGGATAATAAACTAATATTTGCTCTCCGGAAGCAAGCAAGGGACCATCCCATCAATTCCGATCAAGGGGTCTAAGGCAGAGGTGGATTTAACATTTCAATATAGTCCTAACAATAAAAATAGTTCGACACGTGTTATAGTATTAGCATAACACCAACAAATATAGTATTTAATGAAACACAGAAAAGTCATTTCACAAGTACGTATTATTATCAAACTATTATAAGTCATTCGGAAAGTATTGTTGATAATTCGTAACTATTAAATAACACTAAATTCGCTAATTATTATATCATTTGATGCCGTCTCTAGGCAAGAGCCTAGGGAGTCTTTATAAAAAAAATCCGCCTCTACCCGAAGGAAAACCGGAGAGTAACTCGGGCCAGGATTAATGGGCTACAGAGTCAGTCAATGCACACAACCATAGTGCCAGGGTTGAGTACGCAACTGAGTATACAACTGAGTTTATGTGAATAATAAGACATAATACTGGCATGAACGAGAATGGTTTTGAAATTGTTGTCAGAAATTTTGAAAATACTACAACAATGGCGTGATAAAGTACAAGACGGGTTTAATTTGTATTAAAATCGATAAATTCTTTTGCAGTGTAGAAGCACTGGTGCAGAAGGTAGCTTTTAACCGCGGATTCGAAGAGATTCAATTTAATCATATCTTTTATATGTTTGGGGAGGGAATTATAGAGAACGATTCCCGAATGATACGGCCCGTTTTGGCAAAGCGCGGTTGACACTCTCGGACGATGAATATGTACTCAATTCTTATTTCATGATTATTTTTATTTGATGTACGTCACATGAGCTACTCGAATATTGGAATAGAATATGCGTCCTAACTGTCAAAGGACACTCTGATTCTATTGTGTAACTACTTCCACAGTATTGGATCTTGGATTCTGGGACTCTCGAACACCTTCCCTTAAGAGCAGGCGATGGCTGATTTTATNTTTATGAGCTCTTTGCTTCTCCCGCTGAGAGGATGTCGAGGGACGGACTAATATATATATCACTACGGCGATGCCTCTTAAGTCGCGCTCTAGTGGCCATACAAGAGGACCCTATAAAACGAGTTTCCTTCTTTGCCAAATACGGGAGATTATTGGTGATCTGCCAAAAGCAATGGTAGGTCATGCGCAAGAGAATTGATTTTTCTTTCTTCCTCTTGCGAAGATACTTCAACTTTTCTATTAATTTTTACTTTTTTTATTTCTCTGGAAATTTTCCATTATCGTTGAATTACAAGAAACTCAACACATAACGAATTTACAACTTTGTTTCATATTGTTCGATTTAATTTAATATTTCTCAATCTAGAAAACTTTTATAAGAAAAGTAGCGAACGGAAAAGAAAAACAATGGTCATTCAATTCCCGCATCACAAACAAAACAAAGAGCTAGAACGAAGAAAGAAGGTGGCCGACAATGAATCGCATTGCATGCTCATTGCTACTACGTGAAATCTAGGAAAATGAAGAAAGGCACTCTGCAATGTTTGCCGAAAGTCATATAATTCTTTTTCGCAGATAATTTATAGCTAATTTTTTTTACCGAAGTCTATTATAAACATTCTCCACTTTCTTTTAATAGTATTTTGTTCGCTTGTGTTCGCGACCTGAGATTTAACTTTCGCGAGTTATAATTTTTCCTTTTTATATTCGTAGCAGTATATCGTACATCAAGATGATTTACTTCAAGAACTCATATTTGTGTGAGTTTTTTCCTATCGCCCGAGTTTTACAGAACCAGAATATGCGAAAGAGCACAATGAAACCTTCAGCAATTCGTGTGACCGAAATGTATATGCGTTATTACGCATTTTACTTGTTCCTTTTTCTATGAGTTAATAAAGATAGAGAACGGTCCCCTAGGAAATATCTCTGGTTAATAAATATCTAAATATTTAGAAGATTATTTCTTTTTTACGTTTATACATTGTCGAGTATCAATTACACTCTGATATAGGATGAAGTTGATATTATACCATTACATTCATTCGAAAATCACCAAAGCATTAGTCATGTGGAGAATCCTTGTAAATTCATGCAATTTACTACGAGAGCCGTCAATTTTCCTTCTTGCTCTCCTATTGCCTGGAAGGGTCATATATCTTGACCCTCGCGCGCCATTGTGCAAACGGAGCCTTCCTTCAACCTGTGCTCCTATTTGATTGCATAGAGAAGGCATCCATCCAATCGCGTCCTAGCGCTGAAAAAAAAAACGATGCTACGAAGGCGCATGAAATAAGAAACTCTACGAAGAGGTGCATATCTCATCTCCCCTCTTCCGTCACGGCGCTCGCTGTTAGACGTGTGAAGCTTAGGAATATGGAATTGAATAAGTATATTTCGCCTTCAGATCTATGGTTTTGTTAATCCCATACAATACGTAACATACAGAAATCTTAAACAAATAAATGGAAAACAAAACGAAGTTTGTAACATTCTATCAATCTTGTTCTTGAATTGGGAATTCTGCAAACTGTAATTAAATAATCATAATAGATGGTCGACATTGTTCAGAAGGGACCGTAATGATTTAGCGACTAAAGGATCTTGTAAAGAGATTGATAAAACAAGGAGAAAAAACTATAATATTTCGCGAAAATAAGAAAGAAAATTGAGAGAAAATAAACTAAAAAAAAAGAAAAAAAAAAGGAGCTTAATATAATGTCTGAAGTATTCACAAAGCACCAGGGGAAATCATATTTATTACAAAATATAAAACTTTATTAGTGTTTTACTTATGAACATTACTTTCTTATTTCGCGCGAAATAAATAAAAAAAATTATTTAATTCCTGAAATTGCGTTTTTCAATTAATCACGAGACCGAATACAACGTGATGAGACAAAAGCCTTTATGTAGATTTTCAGTTCCATTCTATTCCAATCGTTCTGAGGATTGATTTTTTACATTAAGATTTTATTGCAGTTTTTTGTGTTAGTGTTGAAATAATGGTTTGAATTTCCAAACTTGAAAATGTGAAAAATATTTACCAAACTTTTAAGAAATCGTATTCTCGCAGTCGTAAAGACTCTCAAATGATGTGTGTGTGTCTATCTGCGGTAGAGCCGCCTCTCAAAAGCTGAGTGGAATCAAATGAAGATCACTTCCATCATCCGATGGATGGAAGCCTACGTGGGAATCCCATAAAACGCGTGCTTCGGATAAAAGTCTGCTTCCAGATGCGAGTCGAACCACGTGACTTACGACTCTGCTACGTCAGGGATCCGTTCGTTGGCGAGAGATTCATTACCACGCAGCGGAAAGCGAGAGTAGAAGGCAAAGAATTCAAAAAACTTGCAAAGTCTGGTAATCCGTCGACGAACCTCCTCTTGGGGCAGAGTCCCAATTAAAAAATGGTTATATGTTTCTTCTTCCGTGTACCCTCTCCACACGTGGAGAAGATATGTGATACCTTTCGGTTTCAGGTGAAAATGGGTCTAAGTAGAAACAGTTGTGTAGTGGTTAACACCCCTGCGATTAGCAGCAGGAGTCACGGGTTCGATTCCCGACTCGTCGCCATTTTCACCTGAAAGCGAAATTCATCGAATGAAATGGTGTTTCCTCTCTCGTTTGTAGTACGCTATAACATTTATTTCTCTATTCATAAGAAGTGGCTTTGTCCTGAGTGACTCACTTCTTATTTATTAAAATAAAAAACATTTCGATGGGATGTTGCCTTGGTATCAGGATTTTTCGAAATTCGTATTTTAAAGGAATGATTTTTGATTTTATCACGTTTTCCGTAATTAATTGAGACGTTGCAATCTTGGTTTTTGCAACAACAAACAACACGCTGTTTCTTGTCTACACAAAATTATAACGAAGTTAACCTTTTGCATAATAATAATAAAAGTCCTCGGAGGAGCCGCGGACGAGTGAGAGTTAGTCGCAAACGTTTAAAACTAATAATATAGTAAATAATATTTAAAAACGGACATGTGGGAAATTTCTTGTGTAGTGAGCGAGAGTTGTACGTTCTGGTCTCTGAATATTAGAACTAAAAGCTTTTCATCTCGCATTCTAAGAATAAGAACTCGGTCGCTTTTTTAGCACTTAGATCCAATCTGCTGATTCTTCTTTTTATTACTCCCCGTCCCAAATGCCCAGAATTTCTTCCTCTCCTTTGCCATCATATACTTTTCTTTCAGATAATTTTCAAATTCATTCTTTGCATTGGAAATTTCTGGAGGAATCCAAATATGTTAATAACACTCTCATCAGGTTCTTACAAATAGAACAAAAACGCGCACCGAAAGAAATTATTTTTGATTTTACTGAGAGACATGTTACGGGTTTCGTAGGGAACAACATTGTTCTATGATAATTGAGAGAAGAGTTCAGTTATTTTTCAAATTCAACAATTTCACAATAAAAAATATATATAGCTAGTTGATCAAAATTTTAAAAAAAATGAAGTTATTTTGTGCAAAATGAAGTTTTTCTTATCGAGAGGAAAATAAAATACAGACGTAAAAAAATAATAATTGAGAAATCAACGAAGGATTAAAGAAGTATTATCTCCCGTATTCAATACAGTTGAAGATTTTTCAATCGTTATTTCTTCAAGCAAGGGGAGCGCGAAATAAATGTTGGAATTTTGTCTAACGAATGCGCACGACAGAAAATTATATTAATATGTATTGATATATTGTTGCTTTTTTAACATTCTATATTTTGATAGTGAAGTATGAAAAATGTGCGCAATTTGTAATGCAGACGAGACATATTCCGGAAAGAAATAACTGAAGGGAAACCAGAATGTAGAGAATCTTAATGTAGCCTTATGCAATGAGGGAGAATTTATATTAATGCTACTGAATATTAGAAGTCTTAATAAAAATTTAAATTCTTTAAGACTTCTCATTTTCTCGTTTGATAAAAAAAAACCCTGATATAATAGCAGGCACGGAAACACGGGAACTAAAACATATCCCTCTTTTTACTAAATGTTTATGATTTTTGCATTTTACTTGCAATAAAAAGCTTTTTAAACCAATCTGATATGGCGTCTGTGTTACACATAAAGAAAGATAGAATTGCAGATGTTGTCACGGTCTAATATACAACGATCCAAAAGTTTTAAATGCTGTAGTTAGAATTAAGGATTTTTTGATAAAATAAAAATAAGTGCTTCTGTGTGTATAGGAGTTACGAACTAAAGAGGGAAGAATTTATTTTGATCTTGCAAAATAGACCTCCTTCAAGAAAACAGAAAATCATTTCATTGTAGGGGATTTCAATATTGATTTTCTGAATATGGAGGATGAAGATTCCGAGAAATTTTATAATTTTCTGGAAATTCAATATTTACCGAAATTCTCGTCAGTGACCAGAAGTAACCATAATGGTAAAAGTTCTTGTATTGATAATATACTCTGTAAGTCTAACAGTTTGCAAACAACAGCTCATAAAGCTTGTTTATAGAATAACGGACCATGAACCGCTTTTTGTTAACGTAAAAGACGAATTACTTCGTGGGAAAAAAATAGACAAACTAATTCTTATGTTGATTACCGCAAACTTGTTAATTCATGTCATTATGAGAATTGGACTAATTTCCTTACCAACGACACAAATCACTCATTAGACAGTTTGATGAATTTAATGAGCAAAATGTTTCATCCAAAACGCGTGTCCAAATACAGATCTTAAAAAAAAAAAAAGAGCCAAGGAATAATTGGATCAATAAAGAACTGATCAATTTTACCAGAGAAAAACAGATGCTTTATAGAAGATGGTAAAGCAAACCTCATGACATTGTATTAAAAGACAATATACGTCAAATTTTTTAACAAACTCGACAATAAATTAAGACAAGCAAAGAGAAATTTCAAAAAAGAAAGGGTTAAACATCTTGATAATGACAACAAAAAATTATTGTCTTTCGTAAACGAGGAATTGGGTAAACACATGACATAAACAGGAAAATTGATAATGTTGTTGATGGAAAAGAATATGATAAAAAACTCGACATTGCAAGTCAATTTAACAATTTTTTCAGCACTCTCGGCTTAAATCTAGCTAATGTAATGTTACAAGCAAACGCAGAATTTTCTTCTCGCAAGGCACAGCCTAACGGCCGATCTATTTTTCTGTATCCAACTGATGAAATAGAAATAATTAATACAATTAAATCATTGAAGGATAAAGCTTGCAGTGATGATAGTATCGGCCCTACTATATTGAAAATGATTTCCGTTTTTATAAGTAAGCCCCTGGCTCACATTTTTAATTTATGCATGGTTAAGGGTATAATCCCCAAAGCTCTTAAGAGTGCAGTTATTGCACCTATTTATAAACCAGGTGATAAGTCTAATGTGTCAAACTATAGGTCACCTTTACCAGTTTCATCAAAGATTTTTCTAAAACATGTTATTTTCAATAATCTCTAAATTCTTAGACAGTTCTACTTATCTTTCTGATATGCAATTTGGCTTTAGAGAGGTAGAGGTACTGCTTCAGCCCTTGCATGCGTTACAGACTTTATATACTCCAAATTAGATAAATGTAAACCTGTTATTGCTGTTTTCTTGGATTTAGCAAAGGCCTTTGTCACGGTTGACCACAGTTTACTAGTAATTAAACTAGAGAATTGCGGTATGCGTGGTCCAGTTCTAGATTTATTAATAGATTACTTAAATGGTAGAACGCAAGCAGTAAAAACTGATAATACCGAAAGCAATACGAAAAGGGTCGCAACAGGTGTACCACAGGGTTCAATCCTTAGTTTCTTTATTATTGCTCATCTATATTGACATCATTTTCAATGTAGCTCCATATGGTCACATTGTATCATATGCAGATGATACTATAATACTAGTTTCAGAGAATACATGTGAAGAAACTGCGTTTGTTACCACTAATTACTTTAATATGGTCTTTAACTGGCTTGTTTTAAACATATTAACCCTTAATATAGATAAATCAGTCTACATTACTTTTTGTAACTACATTGATCGCACCCCACATAATTTTGATATCATATTAAATAACCGAAACTTAATCAAGAGTACCATATGTACAGTTTCTAGGAGTTCTCATGGACTGTCATATGAGATGGGATATTCGCATCAATAGTATTGTTAAGAGACATAAGTACCGAATATATGTATTTGCTAAATTAATAGACATCTTAGATAGGGATTCACTGATGATTTTATTTTATGGGCTCTTTAATGGATTAGCCACTTATGGAATTGTAGCATGGGGCGCAGCGTACGAAAGAAATATCAGACCTCTTAAAATATTGAGGGACCGAATTTTAAATATAATTACGGATAAAAATGTAAACGCGTTAAGAAGAAAACCTCTGAACTTGAGACAAAGATAGAAATTTAAGAATAAAAAGTTCTATATATAAAAAGTCATTTCTGAGTTCAATAGATTACCAAATGCACTAAAATCTCTTAATTTCACTCAAAGTTCCGCCTATAAAAAACTTAAAGATCACATTGCGCTGCTTTAAACTCGCTAAATCACATCACATTGAACAGTCGTTCTAATATTTTAATAAGGCTTTTACTTTTTCTACATTTGATTTATTTTAATTTCACCCCGGACTTTGCAAGTGTACATCTTTCTTAGTAAGAATGAATGTATTTGACAGATTTTGCAAAAGCTGACTGTCGGTTGCATTTCATTCAGAATCTTACTTCATATGACTCGTGTATTTTTGTGGTGTGTTTCGTCGTCTGTATTGTTATTAGGTTTGGATTTTTGAACTAACTGTTCACGTATATCATATTTCATTTTGATTTATCTAAATTGTTGACCAGAATATCTATCTAACTTCAATTTACATTCCAATTTTTCCAAATTGAATGTCAATACTCGCAATAGTAATAATATTCATAGCACTAGAGTTTCAACCACTCTTTGCCAAAAAGGACCGCATCAATCGGGAATCGTTCTATATAATTCCCTGCCCAAGAATATAAAAAACATTATGAAATTGAATATCTTCAAATCCGCGGTTAAAAACTACCTCCTGCA
>NNCF01129114.1:304054-315170 GCA_002313205.1 Laupala kohalensis | reverse complement strand
AGAGACAGCATATCCTCTGTACTAACGTGAAGTTCTTCCATGTCTTTCTCAGTCTCCTTCAACCAGGTATTATCCATTTTCCAACTTTCCAAAGTAATTAAACGATTTTTTTTGTCAGTCTTTTGAGGTGTCCATAAAAAGGCAATTCTCCTTTTCCTAATTGTGTCTGTAATTATTATTATTATTACTATTATTTTGCCGTTTGGTAAAAAGGGATTTCGTCATTTAAGACTTAAAAACGCGTAACCGATTCTTCCATCCGTTCGTTTTCGTTTCCGTGCGTCGTTCTTCACACGGATGGGTGTGTTTCGCTGTTGGTGTTGCTGCTGCTGCTGCTGCTGCTGCGGTGCCTCCACTATCGATTGCCTGCAGCGACTGTAGGGAAGTCCCGAGGCGGAGGGATCATTACACGCGGAGAACCACACTTAAACTCTGCGACGCTTCCGCTAATGAAGTGTGCTGCACCCGCGACGCGCCCTCCGCTTCAATAACCAATATAATAAACTTGCTTTGTGCCGCAATTTTAGGATGTTCAATTTATTCCAACTACAATATAAATTGATTCACTGTCCAGCTCTGTCCTCGAAGGTGTGCCCCATCACAACTTGTTTTATACGCGGCTCACTATTCCACGTTCAAAATAGAAAATCTCCTCGCTTCTTTATGAGAAAAGTCTTGAAATGCCGGTTGCGACACTTGGAGCCTGCAATGAAGGCGGAACCGCGAATGGGGCGAATAGATCCGATCCAAGCCATAAAATGTAGTGGCGTCAAGAATAATGAGAGGCTATTTGCACATTGCTTTTCTCCTATATTAATAAATATATTTAAAAAAGTGTATTTCAAAAATTTATTATAATCGAAGAAATTTCGAGATTTAAAATACAAAAAGGAAATCGAATGACTCTGGACTCCCGAGTACACGTTCTTGCAGAATAGTGTTAAAATACCAAGCAAAGTCAAATATTGAAAGAGTAAATACCTTAACCTTATTCGTCTACCCGAACATTTACCTGGATTCAGATCATTAAAAGCTAAAGGATGAGCACTGTTTCAAAACGCGTATCATCAATTAAGGTTTTTTTTATTTGTTTGAAGTTTCCATCATCTAGGAATACAATTACCTTTTACCTCTGCAAATATTTCTGGATACCATATTTACCATTCCTTGTATTGCTATTCAAATTGACAATTTTAACTCCCCAAGTTATTTCTTCTCTTCATTATGATGTAGGTCTCTGGACATTTTGCGAAATTGGAAATATTTGTGACGGTAATGATATAGGAATACAAAACAAGTTACTTTCCACAGTCTTAGAAGAGGTTTAACTAAAAATCCATTTCCCCAAATTAATTTTTAAAAAAATAACATTATCGACAATATTTTGGTTTCTTTCAGATCGTTCCACCGTCAAAGAACGAAACAACGTCGTTTCCGTCTCATTTCGAAAGTGTCGTCTGTTTTGTTATCCGTTTTTTTATCCGTCGCCTCCAACTCTTTTAACTGAATTGTTTCCGAGCGGTTTCGCTACTTCAAAGCGTTTCCTGAGGTGTCAGTGATCTCATACTTAAAAAGGGGGTTCGTTAAAGTTCTCTGCGTGAAACGAACCCCTCTCGCTGCTCGCGGTGAGACCCCTCTCTCCGCTTCACATTCGCTTCAACCCCCCTTCAATGTCTCATTATAAAAAAAGCGAACTACTTCGGGATTCCATTCACTCCGCGTTCGTACAGGAAACGTTTTTTTCTTTCTCCTCTGCCGTGGATAGATAGCATTGCACTAAATCAGGAACATCCGGTTCTGGTTCCGGATATTCTTTACGTGCCCGTATCATCTTGTAATATCCGTTTCTAAAATCTACTAATATTCTTTAATATCAGTTTCGTAATTCAAATACTTAAATAATTATTAGTATCATTGTTCAATGGAGGTTGTGATACGTCATTAATATAACATGGTTTTACTCCAAAGATAAACTACAATATTTTAAAAGTTTTATTTTATTTTATAACAATTATTTTCATTCGTAATTTTTATAAATTTATGGTGATTATTTAATGATTTATTCTGCTTTTGGTTTCATCGCAAAGGAATATCTGTGTGTTCGTTCGCGCAGTGGAGGAGTCAAATTTTTTCAGAATTAAAAACAACAACAAAGAAACAAAACATGTTGATAATGTTATTGAATTGTGACATCGCTTAAAAAGATTCTATTTGCTACCCAAGCACCAAGAGCTCCATTTGTAACCGTTCTAAACTCTCAGAGCAGCCATCCACTTTGAGAGAGAGGGACACTATTTCATCAGATGAACTCGTGTTTTCATTACGACTGATGGTTCAACGAATCGTCTCTCTACAGGAGCGTCACGGACGAAATGATTGTGTTTGTAGCTGGCTCTCGCATGAATTCCCTTAACGAGAACAGTACTCTGCCCAAAGACATTAATCTCAATATGTGTCTGATTGATGTTTGTTCTAGGATGTAGGAGCGTTCTCTTCTTTCAATAACTTTCTCGGGATGAAAGTTCTATTTATAGATTGGAGTCACCTGCTCTCGGTTCCACACGGAATGCAACGACTGGAAATATTAAGTTTTCAGTATTGATTTTTAGGTTTTGCTGTTTCCTCGGGGTCTTTCGATTTTATTTGACCGTCTCGCACGTTATTAGTCTTATGTTATAAATACAGTCCACGTTAGTGACGTCATGTGAAAAGAGCGAATCCTGTACGTAACCTCTGTAATCTATTCGTAATTTATTGCAAAAGTAGGAGCCAATAGGGAGGAATTGAAAAGGCTTCTCTCTGTATTACAATTGAGTGTCATTTGGCAATGTCTCTCCGCTCCCACGTGACCTGAGGTACAGAAGATGGATGTGTCGTGTCACGAAAGGTGGGGGTTTTGCTTTTGCCACACACGTGTGTGCGAGAGCCTCAACGTCAGACGCAGACAACGGTGTAAATGAATGAATCTATTTCAAACAAAGTTCAGGTATTTTTAAGCTGTTTTTAATTAACAGGACGGAAATGTGATTGGAAACTTTAAGGGTTTCGAAAATTGAGAGGAAAATAACCCGTCTTTGTCAAAGTATATCAACCATCTTTTATAAAAGTTCAACTACATTACTGATGATAAAGCATTGGTTTAAAAGTATTCCTACTTTTATGTGGTGTTTATAGGAACACCTAGAGTCCCCACCATAAACTGTTGAAGTAGTGTTTTCATTCAAGGAAAAAAAAAACTTTAATATTTTTAATTGAGCGTAATTTCAAATGACATAAAAATCTGTTTATTTATTCTCTTACATAGTTGGTGTTTATAATTTTGCCAAAAATATTTGGAAATTTTCTTTTTGTTCTTTGTGTTACTCTTGCCCCCTTCCTTCGCAGTTGTGCTAGAGAAGGATTTCTGAAGAGAAAGACGAGTTTTATGGGTTTTCTTGGTCTATAGTTAATTCGAATCGAAGCTACGCTTTTAGAAAGATATATCACAGGTAGAATTTGCATAAGTGATTAATGACAGAGAATGATATTTTCTCTGTCATTTATCACATTGAATGGGTACGGAATGCTTTTATTACACCAAAGAATAAAATGCTGCTCTCTGGCAGCCGAATGCGGTATGCGTAGGTTCATTTTTTTTTTTTTAAATTGTGCATTGAAAATACTAAACTAGTTTTTGAATATCATTGATATCATATAAGACATGTTGTTGACAATATTTCTAATATTATTATGTCTTCGAATTAGAGTCAGGATTTTTCATAAAATTATACAAAATTATAAATATTTGTTAAAATATACTAAATACATGATGTAATTTACATACGTATTACATATGTATTAATTTACATTAAGACTATTTTTTCAACTATTCTCCCGTTTCCCCTGCCTATCATTCCACCACAACATTCACTCATAATCATTCACACCCATTTCATTTCACAATCACCGCTTCAGGGGAGGCGCGTCAGGAAGGGCATCCGGCGCCATGAGTATTCCCCAGCTACAATTAACGAAGCATCATATCCATCCCCATTCGCCGACCCCAATGAACTGGGAATAATAAGGCTAGGCTAAACAAACTATTTTTTCAACTATAATAAATTACCATAATTTTGTAATCGGATCGATTTATTATCGTAAAATTTAATCGACGCGCAAAATATTCGGTGAGAACATAATAGTGTGTGTGAGAGCCAACGACAAAAATAGTCACCTGATTTGCTCACGCTTCTAATACTTATCAATAGATGGGAGTTGATTGGGAGCATCAGAAAATGCAAGTTTGCCAACCTATTCGCGTGACGAACATATTTATAACTTAATTTAAATAATTAAAGAAAAAGGAGGCAAGTTAACCCATTTGCTCATAGTTCATACTTGGTATACAAGCCAAGCATAGCCTAGCAATGATGGGGAAAATAATGGCAGACGATTTGGACGTGACACTATATATTGATCAGTGTTATAAACGTGAGCAAATAAGGTGACTCTTTTTGTCGTTGGCTCTTAGTGTACGAGTGATACCTTTTAACGATTCATCAATTGAATTATTCGATAGTCGTATGAAACCATGTCCTTCGCTTGCGACGTCTCGACCGACGCTGCAAAGTCGACGTCATCGCTGCTACCCCCCCCCCCCACCCCCCCACCCCCGTCACAAACTGCGGCGAAGGAAAAGGGTTTGCGGAGACACGATGGGAGAAAGAAATAACGAAGGAGAGAACGCAAGGGACATTCGAGGAAGTGGAGTTCAAATGAAACAAAATCTTAAAGAAATACGTACAGACGAAAGACGGTCGTTAAAATTGATTATAAATCACAATGTCAGAAGATTCTTAAAATTTCCTACTTTGAGGTTTAACTCCAGAGCCTTTTTTCCTTTCCTGTTTTTTTTTTTTGTCTCAATTGATTGTAATATTCAGTCTCTACTCTTCCTACCTTTCCTTAGGTTCGTTTCACTTTTATCGAAGTTTTCTCTCTACTCGTTTAATTCATCTTCTTTCTTCATCTCTTCTCATTTAAAATCGATTTCCTTCACTGTCATCTACCGTGTGTTAAAATTATCATGTAGGTAATTTTTGTATATTTTTTTTGCGGTGAATAATTGATCAGTTTCCCCTGTTTCTGTTGAAGTCTTGGTTTTATATGTTTTATTTTCACACTTTTTATTTATTTTTTCGTATCATCTTTGAACACTCTTATATTTGTAGGAGTGGATTTCATCTTTGGCAATTGCTATAAATTGTAACTTTGGTTCTGTTTCTCGCGTGTTCTCGATGAACCGTCACAAAAAAATAAAAATAAAAGGAGCTACTGTACGAAAGTATGAGAATGCGAATCCAACATTTATTACATTTTTTTATGCAGCTGAACGCAGGACAAAGTATAGTCGTGATTGATTGTTATACATTTCTAAGCGAGTGTCATGTTAGAATAGTTATAGTACAATCTATAGTTAGTTGTCAGGTTATCAGTTTCTAAGTAACGCAGCTTTGGGCATCGAACTCACGACTGGCGGAACGGGTGCAGAAGCGATGTTGCTCGGGACGGAATCAATGAAGTAGTCAGAATCAACAACTTTTAGTTGCCAGGCAATTTAAGACAACAACCCAGGTCTCCTGTAAGGAGGATATTTGGCCTTGACAATTATTTGTGTGTTATATGATGTAGCAACGTCTGGTACAAATTCTTCTAAAGATGCACTAAAGGATAATAATAATAATAATAATACGATACAAATCACAAGTAAATAAAATTACAATCATTTTAAGTTCAAAACAAAGATTTCCAAAAATTAAAACTGCAACTATCCGTTCAATGAGAGTGAATACCAGGGCATTGTATGCACAGCCCACGGCTCTACTTAAGGGGAATTTTACAGGCGTACAGGCAACAAAAAGCCTCGCCACACATTTGTACATAAATAATATTTGTAAATAAAGCGCCCTATTGAAATGAAATTGAAATGAAAATGAACATATTCTTCACGCCTTTTATGTTACCGGAAAAGTAAAGCTCTCCAGCATTTTGAATTTCTCCGTACGAGAGTGGTTTGAAGCCATAAAGTATATTACTATGAATACGGTTTCCGTCATTTTGTAAAAAAATTCCCGTTTAATGATTCCTCTCGCACATTTTGCCGTTTCGAATACATCGGATGTGGCACTTTTAGTTCATTCCAACATGGATGGTGCGAGTAAAATAATATTATTACCAGATAGATGTGTAGCGTGGTCTGCAAGGAATCCCCGGGTTCAAGGAAAATATCTATATCGTATAATTTGAATACCTCAGCCCCTACTGCCCTTTAACTGTGTGCTAAGTTTGTTGCCCATCGGCTTACAACGGCAGCTGTACACGTGTGTACGGTGTATTCAGCGTACATTTCGAGCGAACCCATGTAGTTCTGAGCATCGGTAGCGTTGCTTGTCCCTAGTTCACTGAAAGAACAATAAACACAGGGTGACGCCAGGATCGCTGCGTCATCAAGTACGTTCAGCACATCAAGTACTTCCAGGCCTCAAAAGGGAAAGCAACGTAATTTCAACTACATCGGAAATAAAATATAGTATAATGTCATCTGTCACCCCTTAATGTTAGACGGACGCCAACTAATGCAATATGCCGAAATTTACTTAATGGCAGTCCATAAAACGGAGTAAACAGAAGTGTGTGGTAATGATGGTGCATGTCCCGCTGCAATAGNAGAGTGTGGTGGTCGCGATGTGTCCGAATCACGCGATGGCAAAAACTCGAATTTCTAGGAATGCATGAAGGCAATGGAGTGGCACTAACATTGCATGAATGATGTAGAAAACTCTCAGCCATAAAATGTCCCTTTTGAGATATGCAAGCGAAGAAAGATAATTTTGAAAGTATTCGGAGTAATCTAGGAAAATAATGACTTTTTTAATTTACAATTTATATACTCTGCATCTTTTCCTTTCAATAGTTCCGAGAACTCAGTTTCATATTCAAATTCATTGTTTTTTTATCATGTTAGATTCACAATTATTTTCACTTTAGAACCTTTTTGTTGTTGTTGTTTTAGTTGTTGGGGAACGTAAATATTATCAACTTATGTATATATATATACACATATGTATCTGACGAATCATTATTACTATTCGTTAGAAATTCATCTGAACTAAAGAATGGTGGATGTTAATTGTCAAGAGATTTTTTTTTTCCGTTTGCTTGAAATATCCGTTCCAATTAAATCCTGAATAGGGAACGATCTCTCTCATGCATCATTTCATAACGCGTCATCTGCTGGATGCTCCTCCTCCATTCTCATTCCACGACAGCAGCAGCAGCAGCAGCAGCAGCCGCCGCCTTCATAAACTCAAGCCCCCACCCGTTGTAGCTGTCATTTGGCCACAGCGCGCGGCCTGCGACAAGTCACCGCTGTTTTTGCTTTCACTTTTATTATTATTTCTTCTTCTCTTGTTGTCATTCAGAACGCGTGGAGAAATTTAATTGTCCAAAGACGCAGGTGAGTCCAGATTTTAAAACTGGAATAACGCGCGGAGCTTTGTTGCTGATTTTTTTAATTGCTTTCTAAAATGTGGGGGAAAGTAAAAG
The DNA here is from genome assembly GCA_002313205.1 of Laupala kohalensis. Lineage (NCBI taxonomy): Eukaryota > Metazoa > Arthropoda > Insecta > Orthoptera > Trigonidiidae > Laupala > Laupala kohalensis. The sequence continues at coordinate 307,586 of NNCF01129114.1, read as the reverse complement.
ATAAAAAGTTTCGCGAATGTTTGGTACTGCAAGAGATAAACAGAATGCAAATGAAACGAATAAATTGTATTTTTTTTGAAGAGGAGAAAAAAAAACATTGTGTACTTCATGTGATTCTTTGGAAATATAATTGTAATGATTTCCCACTTTAAAAGTTCAAATAAATATTCCGTGATTCTTCACAAAATTGAATTTTCTTCTCTGTGTACACATTGAAGCTGCCTCATTCACATTGTTTTAGAACACAGTGTCTTCGTCCCTAAAAGGTTTTCCTTTTGATCTATACTCTCTATAGCTTCTCGTTACGATGCGTAGAAGAGTTGTTGTTATTCAGGTCATTAAATTAAAGTTAGAGGGTAGTGCCTGATTCACTTCGTGTCTGAATTTTAGCAGCGTTACTTGTATTTTTTCCTCAGCAGGTAAAAGATGTAGATATCGGGATGACGAAGCTTAGTGTTCGGATGAAAACGACGCAGATTTAGGACTAAATGAAAACAGGGATTTCTAGTTATAGATCTATTTTACTCTATCGATAAAAATATTGTCCCAGTTATTCGCTGGTTATTATTGCGTTTCCTTGGTTTCATCGATTTGTCTCCTCCCAGTAAAATCAATCATTGTACCAATTTTAATTATAATAATTCTAATTGTATTTATTTTAATACTACTTTATTGTCGTAAGTCTTTGGATTATCTAGTGATTCGTTAAGTCTCTCGCTAAGAGTTGATTTTCTTTCATCCCTGAGGACGAACTCATTAAATTCGAAACGTGGACATAAAGTTAAGAATACTTCGTTACTTTTATTCCAAATTAAATATATAAATAATAACAAAGCAATTGAAATAATCTTGTGGTGAATGGAAGCGCGATGGAGGGCGATGCAAAGTGAAGTTACTTCGCTTGGGAACCAATCTTCTTCTTTTGCGACTCTCGATAAGACTTCACAAAAATCTAGTTACTCATTTTCTTTCAAATTAAATCTTTTCCAGGGTAAGACGAGTGAAATTTTTAGTTAGTTGTCATTAGAACTTTTACTATTAGAAAGAGTAATAGTTTTCTCAGTATTGTACTAGAACGTGTTCGATGCAATCGTTGGCTAATAGACCTGTGAGAGTAATTATAACAACTTACGAACGCTATTTAACTTTTGTCTTACTTTGACCAAGTTGTCCACACCCACCGTTACCGTGTAATTATCTTTCAACTCGAATATTTATATTCTTTTTATTTTCAAAAGCAAATCCGAAAGGAATAAATAGTTTGCGTGCGCAGCGTGGTCGTCATTACTGACGGGTGACGAAGGGAACGTGACGAAGACGACAGATGACGGCTTTTCGCCTTTCGACGCGATGTGACGTAGACTGTGACGTAGAGCGGGCTCCGGTCACGTGATTTATTGGGTCTCATCCCTTCAACGCGATGTCCTTCATCTGTCTTCTCCCGTTCATCTCAACTTTCCTCTTCTCTTTCGATTAATTAATTATCTTTGTTCTCCTCCCCAACAAAAATCGCGTAAATGAATGAAACTATATCAATCTATTGCTTAACACTGTAATATTTTCCGCGCAACACGTTGATTGCTGTAATAATTAGATGAATTAGATTTCACTTTTATTAACTCTTTTGCAATATTATCAAATTAGAACCTTTTTCAATTGTTTCGAAATACTTTAAACGGAAGAATGAAATAAAAAATAAATAAAAAAGAGCAGAATGACGTAGTTACAAAAAAAGTTGCTTTTGATTCTCACTGAGAGAAGATGGGAAGCTAAATAGTTAGCGATTTAAAAAAAATCTACTATTTATTTTGTCACAAAATATAAATTGAGGTAAATTTAGAAGCTAAACACAATTATAGGATACTTCAGCAAACAGTCACACAAAGCAAAATCAGTATTTGAAAAGCGAAATCAAAATTTCTTTACAATACTCAAAGCGTATCGTAGTTCTTTCGAGCACCGTGGAACAAGTTGATCAGTTTCTTGTGGGGGGACAACAAGCGTTCTTCCGAACAACTAAGAGATGCGGCACGAGCTATTTTAGAGGTGAGACCGTTGCGATTTTAACACAGAATATAACATTTCCAAAGTGCTTCGCCAAAATTGTTGGCAATAAAGGTATGGTTCTAAAAGGGAAACATGTTCGTCGCGCGATAAAAGAAATTCGAGTTGATTTTCGGGACGTGAGGGTGCGGGGGTTGGGGTGGGGTGGGGGGTGAAACGTTGATTCGATTGATTCAAAAGGAGCATCACGAAACAAATAGCGACAGACAACACCATCCTTTGTTTCTGATGTTTATTTATTTCATGTGTTCATCGATCAACAGCTATAAAAGTGTTACTTTGTGTTTTTCGTGTAAGGTCCCGTTGTCTATTTATAATATATTTTTATCTAGTTCAGCGATGAATGTTTATATAAATTCAACCTTAAATTATATTTAAAACAAAGAAAATTATTACCTTCAACATTTTTAACACTTAAAACAATAATAATAAATTTATTGTCAAAGAAACAGTACAAGCTGCCATGTATGACCACGTGGAGGACAATAAACTAATTTATTCTCCGGAAGCAAGCGAGGGACCATCCCATCAATTCCGATCAAGGGAGGTCTAAGGAAGAGGCGAATTCAATTTTTTTTGCATAAGTTCCTAGATAAGATAAAAAGTTAGCTGCGAGTTATAATACATATATAATGTCAATATGTTTGTAATTTAACGCAAATATGTTTGTAAATTTACATGTACAAGTTATTATCGAACTATAGATTATTCTGAGTATAGTGTTTAAAAATCATAAGAGTTGAAAAAACACTAAATTCACGATTTATTGTTACAATAAACACGCCCCTAGACAAAGCCTAGAGAACCTGTATAAGAAATCCGCCTCTACCCGAAGGTGAAACGGAGAAAAACCCGGGCCAGGATGGGATTTCAATCTTCTAGTTGTTTGAAAATTTTAGTATGCATTTCTCACTTTCTGCATAGTTTTTTAACAAAGGCTTTGGATGCGTTAACTTTTGCGTCTCTAATAAAAACGTTTCATTTTCTTCTACTTGAATTTTCGTTTCTTTCAGATGAATCAATTATGATGTTAGAGTAGCGGAGTATCCGGAGTTTTTCTTGTTGGAATACGGCTTAACGTCCGTTATAATTTAGTGTAGGCACAAAAAAGCTCGTTTACACGCATAAACCGTGATACCCTAAATAAATCAACAATTTGAAGGGAAAGAATCACTATATTTTTAAATTTTATTTTGACATTTTGAAACACCCTTCATAAACACCCTACATCCTAGCCCGGGTTTTTCTCCGTTTTTCCTTCGGGTAAAGGTGGATTTCTTATACAGGTTCTCTAGGCTTTGTCTAGGGGCTAAGTGTTTATTGTAACAATAAATCGTGAATTTAGTGGGTTTTTTTTTCAACTCTTATGATTTTTAAACACTATACTCAGAATAATCTATAGTTCGATAATAACTTGTACATGTAAATTTACAAACATATTTGCGTTAAATTACAAACATATTGACAT
>NNCF01129114.1:276452-289564 GCA_002313205.1 Laupala kohalensis | reverse complement strand
ATATATATATATATTGAATCTCTCTTTATATATGTACATTTGTGTGTTAAATATTGTTAAAATATACATAGTGCATGTTATTAGGAAGATTAATTTTTTTATTTTTAAATTACTTGCATATAATTCTACTTATAATTATATACAGGCTTAAGAAAGAATATAAAATATTTATAGTTGTATTTCTTTCTCAATTCAAAACTCCATTACAGGCTAAAACCCTTACAGACCTCATGAGACGGGAAAATATATATTTTTAATTTTTTTATAGTGTTGGCTATTTATTTATCTAGGTAGAACAAAATGATTTTAAAAAAAATGTTTTGCCATCTGGAGAGGTGGGGAGAGTGGTGTTACAGTTGTGACACTTAGGTCTGCACGCTTATCACTAAAGCGTTGTTACGATTGTGACTGTTAAATATGTTTCTATGTAATAACTATATTGACCGTTGGTCATTCCACCTCAAAATCATCATCGTCGCTCGATAGATATTCTAAATGTACGTTTTCTACTTGTTTCGCTGTATCTTATTCATGTATTCCATAATTAAGCAGCGGAATACACAAACTATTAGCGAAGATGTATTCGAACTTCGGGATCTGTTCAGTCCCAACAGTCAAACAAATCACAGAATTTTGATGCATGTATTATAGTTGGTGAAGACGCAGACTTACTAGTCTTCCTTGTAGGCTTACTCGGTTATTCTCAGAAAAAAAAAGTATATTTCTTCGAGTCAGGTAAAAGTACGAAGAGAAACGTTTATTATGCTTCTAAATTAACACAGAATGGTTACATTAAATATATTACTTCTGGTCTCCGAATCATCCCTTTTATATATCAGTAAGTTGTACGATGTATCAGTCATAAACTAATCCGTATTCTTTGCAATTTCTTGGTGTTTGTGAGTGTTATTTGCGTGTAAAGTGTTGTTTTTTTTGCGCGGTGGGGGGGGGGGGATTGTAACGAGCAAAACAATTTGAGCAAAGGGACTAAATCTACAAAATCTGGGTGAAATTTTTCGGAAATTCTCGATCTACGTTTATGTGACGCTTTCGTGAAGTTTGCTGCAGCTTCGATTTGAAATGAAAAGTTAATTTCAAAGTTAGAAAAAAAGAGTCGACTTTTTTTCCCTTGAAGGTAACACGAGCAAACTCTTCACCCTCCATCCCCTAAAGTTTCTGTCGTGAAGTGAATTCTGTATTAACAAAAGTTGCAATTCATCCTCACAACGTCTTCTAATGTTCGCTTATACTCATGAGATTCGGAACAATTCACTCCTCTCTATGCAGAGTATAGATCCCGGGTTCGAGTTCCAAGCTCTTTGGACACAAAATACACAAATGATTCGTATGAACCGATGTTCTTAAGTAGATAATGTGTATGTAAACATTATTAAAATAGTGATTTTTATTCGTATATTTAGAAAGTCGCTTAATCAAATTATTTAAGGGTGAGAGTAAATGAAAGATTCCTTTTGGATGAAATTATCATCAAACCATTTCCTTCGCATGAAGCTATGAGGAATGGAGGCGTATTGCAATGGAATTCGCGAGCCGCAGAAAATATCTGGTTGACTCAACTGGAAATTGAATTAATTTTCAAATTTTAAATTCATTTTTAAATTTTTAAATTAGTGTATCGTAATGTGTATTCTCGCAGAACGGATATTATAGTGTGTTGAACTCGACGGTGCGCTTCATTAAATAATATTGTTCTGTATTTCGTCTTCTTTCCCCTGAAATGTGATTTTGTGGACATTTTGCGGCTCTTCTTCACGCAATTGCGATACGAAGTGGGTTTTTTTTTCGCATTTAGAGTCTTCTCTCTCAGTCTTCAGTGTCGAGTGATGGGCGTTGTAAATATTTACGTCGCTTCCATTAAACGCAGCGTTGAAGAACCTATTTAGATTTCGTTCCTAAGTTTTCCTTCTCTGTCGTAGGAGCGGAAAGTGCGCCTTCAAAGTGTGATGGTGATGGAATGTTAGCAACTATAGAGCGAAACACTCCCCCTCTTTTTCTTTCTTCTTCTTCTATTTTTTTCCCTCTTTCTTTCGATTGGACCGTTTCGTGGGTCTCCGATTTCACGTTCGTTTCATTGATTGAACCGGCGAAGGAAGCGCTCCGAGTGTTCGCAAGCGCAGTCACCGACGTTTCCACTAACGAGATGACGTCATTACACTTTCAAATGACACCTTTGTTCCTTGAGACTTCGTTGGCCGAGTTTCGTAAAGATAGTACGAGTCTGCATTAGTATTAAACTCTGCATTAAAAGTATTTAAAAAAACCGTGACATTTTATAGTTTCATCGTATTCTGCATGTAATCATTTTGTATAGTTCCCTTAGTTTTTTTTTTATTTCACATCTAAGTTTTTGGTGACGTAACATCTTATAATTTTTTTAAAAATATTTCTTCGCGCGGAACTTGAATGCATTTTGCGAGGAAGCGTTTCATCTCCATTTCCTTCCTCACTTTGTTCATCATCATGCCACTGTCTCTTCAGGTCAACTTTTCTTCTTTATATGTTTTACTTTTCTCTCATAGTATTTTGATGTCTCCATCTTTGCCTTCTTAATCCTTTCTTTCGCTTTACATCTTTCTTTTTCTTATGAAAAATGTCTGTTTGTAGCTGACGGCTATTCACTCTCTCTGTCTCTCTCTCTCTCTCTCTCTTTTCCCTTTCGTTCAGCCTTCCTTCTTTCCTTCCTTAAGCTCAAACACTTTCCAAACAAACAAACAAACAAACAACTTATTTTGATGATCACTCTATTGCGTTTTTGAAATTATGAATGATTCAAATTTCTCGTAAGATCCTCAAAAACTGTTCATGAATATTTTTGTATTTTTCGAATTGATTCCTTTTCGTTGTAGCCTTGACGAAGGCGAAGATTGAAATAGAAATATATCTTCACGTTGAGTAGATAAACGGCGCGAGGCATTCACTTCGCTTCTCTTATCCAAAGGGATCGCTGATGTTGGATGAGGTGATATCAGCACACACGTCCTTGGATCCTTCATGACCTTTGTACATCCTGAAGCAGTGGAAAGGAACGGCGGGGAACATCGCCGCAAAGCCACCGCTGCACACCCTCTTTTTCCACTGCGGATCAACTGAAGGAATAAACCACCGATACACATCCTGTTCCTCAACGATAGCTTTTTCCTCCGGTCGTATTTGACGAAATGCCAAAAATGATACTACTACAACGAGTGTTTCACGGTCTTCATAGGAATTCGAGTCTATTTCTTTAATAATTTTCCTGAAACACAAGTTAAATACCGGAAAAACGGTGGTTCAACTCTTCGCTTCCACGATCCCATTGGCTGAGCGGGAGAGCGTGGGTTCACATCCCGCTCGGCCGAACTAGGTGAGGTTCTCATCTGGGGTTTCCCTCACCTACTCCAGACAAATGTCGGTTCCGTACCATAAGTACCCTGGGAATCCAACGTTTCTCCCCCTTCGAATTAACTTTATAATTTACCTCCCAGGCACCTCTCTAACCTGCCTCGTGAAGACATTAGAACAGAGAAAAGCACACAATACATACATGTGTGCATAGTAGAGGTTACGTGCGTTGAATATATGCTACGTCGCTTATTTATTCCAGAAACCCAATGCTAACAGATTCTCATCAAAAACTCATGAGACATTTTTCAGGGGAAAAAAATTATCTATATTTATCACTCGTTTCAAGTATAGAATATTCGTTATCGTGTTCATTTACATATACTTGCGCTAAACGCGTGAATTATAACTCGCGCGGTGTAATTCCATTCCCATTTGCGCTCCTATGTTGCGCAGAGACGAGCGTTTATAATTCAATTGCTTTCCGGAACAATGGACGTTGCGTTGATCAATTTTTAAAGGATTTCATTTGATAATATTCGAAATTCTACCGATTGTTTTACATGCATCTCTTTTAAAATATTCCACTTTTTTTCTCTTCAAACAATACATCAGTGTATACCCATACACAAAATGTCACCACGGTGAAAGATGTAAAATACTAAATTTCCATTCTATTGATATTTATGTGAACTATAGGAGACTCGTTATTCTATACCTTCGCCCTTTAAAAGCTTTTGCGTTCTATCGTACATGACCTTTCGGAGCTACAGACATTTTTCAGCACGTAGACTTTATCGAAACTCTGTACAGAGACGTGGGGATGCTACGAATCCCCATTGAAAATCATACGAATGGAGGAACATCATTTAAAATACAAGAAAATATATATTTTAAAAACTTTAAGAGGAATGAGAATTATAAAGGAACATACGTCCGGAGATGTCACCAGGGAGAGATGAAACGACACTAAGACAGAGTAAGCGACTAAGACGCGTGGAAAGCGTTTTATGCGTCAAAATGAGAAATTGATAGAAGTCTTCAAGTCCAACAACAAATCACAGGAGATGTTCCATGTTTTATCCATTTTTAATGCGTTCAACGTTTTCACTATTTGTACAAACTATCAGGTGCATCTGTTAGCTTGAATATTTAAAAACCTTTTGAATTATGAAATGAAATCATTTAGAAATCACTTTAAAAGGTCGTTGTGTGCTGTTTTCATATTTTAAAGGTGTCTGACGTTTTCGCTCATTTTGTGATAAAATTATTGTGTGTTTTTAACACAAATATATACTATTCGTCCATAAAAGGCCGTAAGTCTTCCATAGAATTGTTAAATCGTAAAAGTTTGAATAAACATGTGTTCTCGACATTGACGATCGTGTTATCGTCGAATCGGGGAGCAATTTTTGAGAAGAGAAGAGAAGAGAAGAGTTTGTCGTGTCGCAGTGTCACACGTTTATTCGAGAGCGCGTCCCACTCTCTCTCTCTCTCTCTTTCTCTCTCTCATCCTTCGTATTTCGCCCGTTAGAGTTGATGAAGAGGTGTTCTCGTGCGCACAGCGGAAGTTGCAGCCGGGTCATCGTTCGCCACTTCCGTTCGCAGGGGCTGCAGTGGCGGCGGCAGGCGCTGTTGGCGTTGCAGGGGCCAAAGAGGTCGTTCGGTGGCGCCGACCAGCCCCTACTCACCCCCCGCCACCCCCTAAGGGGGGCGTAACAACTCTGATTTCACTCCCTCCCCCCTCTCCCCCGTCTTCTGGGCGCCGGTCGCGAAAAACTCTTGGAGCAACCGAAACAGTGAGTCACTTTTGGAGCATTTGCTCGTTTTGCTGTGAACAAAAAAACAACAACAAAAAACACTCTGCAGCATTTGCTCATCTCATTAAGAAACCTCCCAAAAACTCCCTTTGTTTTCGCGGGAGTTACGCGGGTTCTGGATTCTCTCACCGAAAGTTTCAAAGTCGGTGACTTACTTAGCAAACGTATGGGTTCTTACTGAGAAAAGTTGTTTGAGGCTGTAATTGTTTATCTGAACTAATACTTACCCTCTCACTATTCAACTCATCTTCAACAAACACAAATGTATCTGCACCTATTCCTTTCGAAACAAAAAATTTTTTCATCCATATTTCCCCCCTTTTTTAAATTCAGTTCAAAATCTTTTTCTGATAATCAGAGTTTACGTAGTAAAACTACACTAAAATATTGGAGATGAGTAACTTATAACAATATATAAGTTCAAAATTCGATTTGAATACCATTTATTCTTGCAACTCGTTACAGACATTAATGAACAGGAAAAAGCTATACTCAATATACCATCATTCGTATATTTTCATTTAGACCCAGACGCTAGTGCAAATTTCAATCGAGTATAACTTGGATGATTTTCGTGTTATAAATAGATTTTTTGAAATGTGAAATTCAAAAAAAAAAAAAAGATTTAAGACCTTATGATGAACGAATGCTACATTTATTTATTTTGTGATATTATTATTATTATTTAGTGTAATTTATATTTTTACAAGATATATGGCATTCCTATATTGGTATTCGAGTTGTTTATTTATTTATTTTGATTATGCAGAGGGTGATTCAGAATTCCTATTACACAGTTAAGGGTGTTATTGCGGTGACTCAGAACAGAAATATTTGGTAATAAAACCATGTCCGGAAGTACGCCTTTGAAATAACGTCAAAGGATACGCCGCACGTGCATCAACCAAATGGGCTCTAATGACCTTGATGTTGACGAGCCCTAAAGCCCCAACAAAAAAAATGCATCAACCAACCCGTTCAGTGCCCACCTGCGTGAACTACAACATGATGTTCAAAGTGGCGACCACGAGTTTCGTTGCACAAAGTGTACCTGCGAACAATATTCACATACACACGGTCCAAAAGTCCTAGAGTACCTTGAATGACCACCGCTGCAGCCATTACACGGGCAAGGAAATCGTCCTGTGTCTCCCCAGGGGTCTCGTAAACAATACTCTTCATGTACGAAAAAGTCCAGTGGTGTTAAATCGGACGATCGTGGTGGCCAACGAATGGGTCCACCTGTCACCCAATGTTTGGTGAAGGTACTGACGGACGTCGCGTGAGAAGTGGGCTGGCGCGCCATTATGCTGGAACCACATCGTCCGACGGATATGCAATGGCACATTCACCAGATGTTGCACCAGTACGTCTTGCAGGAAGGTCAAGTAGCTGTGACGCGTGAGACGGAGCGGTAGAGTACACGGGCCAATCAGATGACCATGCATAATAACAACCCACACATTAATACTGAAACGATGTTGAAATCGAAGGGTATTTGTAACATGAGGGTTTTTCCCATCCCAAATGTGGCTGTTATGACGGTTGAGCAGACCTTTGTTTGTGAGATGCGCTTCCATGTGTGCAAAGAATGATCAGAGGAAAGTCTGAGACGTCGACACAACGTGTAGGAACTACGCGCAGTAATCGGAACTCGTCACACAGGGCATCCCGTGACACGAGACATCGTCCTCTGTCAATGTGTATTGCCTTCCATCGTTTAAAGTCGTTTTTCTCCCAAACGACTCATTTCCGGACATCGGTTTATTTCCAAATATTGCTGTTCTGAGACCCCTCTACAACACCTATATCTGTGTAATAGGAATTCTGAATCACTCTGTATAATGAACTTCAATTGGTGTAGTATCTTCAAAAGCGACATATGTTTCTATACATTATCAAATCTTCAACACAGAATATACTCCTAAAATTTCTAATTCTGGAAATCGACTATTTCTGTTCCTTATCCGCAACATCTTTCATTTTACACAAGAACATTTCAGTGATGTACTCAGGGATATTCACCAGATTCAATACGCCTTCTCTCTTCATATATCACTGAATGTGAGATTCAACGTTGCTCTGCGGTTTCAATTTCTGTTTAACGGTTCCACAGTTTACACTACTCTCTTTAATTAATCTCTCCCATATAGATAATCTCTTTTCTACATGCCTTCTTTTGTATCTCAGCGGAAATTTCTTCGTTAATATTTAAACGCGAGTCAATAATAAAGTAAATTATATTACAAACATAGATATACGACTAGGAAGTAATTATTTTATATTAGTTGAAGGTGGTGTTTTGACGCTACCAAAGTTAATGCAGGAAGGTGAATAAAGTCTCATTTCAATTAGCTCAGTGACTTTCGTTAATTAAACGGTTGCAAGTAAATCGTGCCCTTAACAAGCAGGAACTCTTTCTCTCTCTCTCTCTTTCTTTGCAAACGCAATCTCTATTACTTACGCGATGTTTCCTTTGCTCCTTACCTATCTCCCTCTTCCTCTTGTTTCGTCCTCTGCATGTTGTGGGCGCAAAGCCAAATCGTCCTCTCCGCAGAGTCGTTCTCATTAACACTATATCATCTGTGTCTTCCTCTATTGCCATTCTGGTTGCAATCTGAAATTGCTCTGAAATGATTTGTCGTTTGTCATTAGCAGACGACAATTGTTTCATTGGTGTCCATTCACATAACAATATTTTTCGGATTTCTTCGTGTTCAATACAACATTTATATCTTTTAAATGTGTTTTTGTTTTGGTGTGGTGCAGTCGTCTGCACACTGTAGTTCTGTCTTGCATCTCAAATAACTTAGCATTTGAATATTTCCGTGCCTCACCTTCTAATTAGATTCTAACGCGACGCTTTTTTTTAATAATTTCGTCTTATAGATGTCCCAGGTGTTCCTCATGGTTCATGAATCCGCTCCATCCTTCTCGCTCCATTTGTAACAACACCCTCCACCCTTTAATTACTTGCTCCGGAAGGCGAAACACGCCGGCTGTTCATTTGTTCACTCCTTGCTTCAGACAAGTGACCGATGCTGTGAACAGTTGCTCCTCGACGTCCCGTGGAATTGGTGGAGCCATTAATTGATCACTTTCACTTTCAAACTCAGAGCTGCGCGTCAACAATAAATTACTCTCATTTGTTCCGGAGTTGCCGTGGTATTTAGTGCAATTTTCATTTAACACTCGAAAAAGAATCCTTTATGAATGGTTTAATTGCTCCCCTTTGGGAGGGTCAAAATTATCCTTCCAATCAACAATAACTTTTTGATCAAATATTAACTCATTATTGGTTACTCATTTCCGATTAAAATTGATTAGTTTTTTATGGTAATGTTGATGCAAAAATTAATCTTTTCTACTGTTTAAAAATGCATTAAAGTAAAAATTTTGGTTTAAAATAAAGTAAAAAATTCGTGGAATTATTCATGAATATTTTCTACCAAATCATTCGTTGGCAGCGTGTTTTAATGCCGTGCTGTTGAAAAGATCAGGAGTGCCGTAAAGAGGCACCATTTTAACACAGCACCGAGACCAAACATCTCAATGGGATTCCGAGAGGATTTCAAGCTCTGATCCTAGCGTCTGCAGTTCAAAATATCCTTTCATGGGTTAAAACGATCTCTCGCTTAAACTGAGGGTTGTGAAGCTCTGAACGTTATCGAATCGACACGAACGGTTTGAGAAAATCTGTTTTAGATGTAGAAATTAATTAACAAAATTACGTTCATTAAAATTTGTTTTGATTCATTAAAGATTTTTTATATTTTGCGCCTCTGATTCAGCTTCGTTTGTGGAAACAAACTTTGAACGAAATGTGTTTCAGTCGTTTATTTCTGTATTTCGTTAAGAAGCATAATGCATTCATAATAGCAGGAGAAGTAGTATAGAATTAGCTTGTCTTTCTGATAACATACATATTATCACTCGACGACCTGAGGGAGAGTAATTGGAGACAGCTGAAGGTTTTTCTGATCATGATCTCTATTGAATCCTTTTACTTGACCCTTTGCCAGTTAGAGTACAAGTACTGTCCAAGTTTGAAGTACAGTGCGTAGGATGAGAACATCCCAAATGGAGGAAGATGGCGACGATTAATATCTTCAGAAACAGCGATTAAAATGAAATGAACATTGTAAAAAATGTATACAGAGAACATATTAAAAATATTGTATCACAAATGAAGGCGTATCGACGTCCATTGTCGCAGTGACGAGACGATATCTCATGCAGTTGATGGAGAGCTGTCGCTTCGCGGGAGGCAAATGGTCTGTCATATGCGTTGAGAGGCATTATGTGGGGACGGCGTCAATCCCGTGGAAATGGCATCCTCAACGTTAACTGCCCCACTGACGCGTCTATTAACCATCGCTATGGCCTCCATTCGTCCTCACGGATCACCATCTGGAACTGTTGATCTCTACGTCTCATCATCATGAGTCTCGTCGTGTTGGTAGGAGACATATTTATCTTTTATGGGATTTCGATAAAGTCATAGAAAACAAATAATTACATTTTTAGTAATTAATTAAAAAGCGTAGCGCTGAGATGGAGTGTGTGGGTTTGATCGCTGTCTCGGGGAAATTCTGATGACCCAACGTCTCTCCTTCGCGATTTCCTCACTCGAATAAGAAGCAGCTGCAAGAGCTCACCTGAACTTTTACACATGTCAAACGAATAAATTATAATATTAAAACTCTGCCTACTAGTAAATACTAAAATAGAGTATTTTCATGTTATGAGTTATGAGCATCATTTGAAGTTATAATCGTGTTAAACATCTATAGCTTGGTTAGAGCAAGTGAACAATGAGGAATGCGATGTGAGGATATAGAGGACACGATAAATGATGATGGTGAATAGAACGGAATTAGTATTACGAGAGATTTTAAAAGTAAGTGAATTAAAATTTTGTTGCTCGGAGGAACTGAGGTGATTGGAAAAGCCGATCCGACGCGCGTGTATTTTTTGTTGTTGCAAGAAGTGTTTCCTGTGACAGTGAAGTTCTTTGATCTGATCTGTCGTTTTACATTCAAAGATGATTACAGACTCGTAGATTTCGAAATGCGTTTGATTACAACTGAAAGCATCTCGTTCAACATGATACGTAGATTACTAGGGAAAAATAATGTAATCAAACAAATGAGTTAGTCTCAATCTTCTTCTATAGGCGCTATAACTTCCAAGGGAATGTTTAGACCTTCTCAAACACCTCCTTCCAGACTCTTCTATTCTGCACACAATCCTGCCGATTAACAATTTTCATTTCACGCAGCTCCTGTATTACGTCATCCATCCAACGAATCTTCGGTCTCCCGGCTTTTCGAACTGCCAACCGTTTCCAACTGTATATCTTCTTTGCGGTTCTGTCATCTGGCACGCGATGTAAGCCAACTCAACCTTTGTGCCTGAATGAACGCAATTATGTTCCTGTTTTTGATCAGAAGATTTAGCTCTTCATTCGTTTTAATTCTCCATGTTCCATGTTATCTTTAGAAAGACCAAAGATTTCTCGTAGGAATTTCCACTCAAAAATCAGGAGTTTTAAAGTTAGTGACTGTTTATGCGTTCAAGTTTCACAAGAGTATGTTATCACAGGTCTTATTAAAGAGTGGTAAATCTTTAGTTTGGAATTTTTGGACAACAATTCATTCTTGAGCAGGGCGAGATTGACAAAAAAGACCTTATTTCCCATGGCAATTTATTCCTTTATTTCTTCAGCCATATTGTTGTTAGTGGTGAGAACTGAGCTCAGGTACTTAAAGGTGCTGACTTGTTCTAATGCTACTGTGCCCATTTGCAGATGGTGTAGGGCTGAGTTCCATCTTGTGCAGTGCATAAATTTGGTTTTCTTCTCGTTTATGTTCATGCCGAGAGCACGAATACATCTTTAAGTTGTACAAAGAGGTCTTCTAGCATCGGTTTGGACCTAGCTACAGAAGAATATCATCGACATATGCTATACATTGTTTCACTTTTGAGAAAATATTGCCTCTTAATTCCAGCGTTTTTAGGGTGGAGTCCGAAACTAAGCAGAACAGGGTGTCTGAGAGTGATTCGCCTTGTTTTACACTCTAAATTTATTTAAAAATGACTGGAAACGTTCTCCATTTACATTGACTTTTGCTGTTGAATCTTTAAGCGTCAGCTTTATTAATCTAATAAGTCTGGGTGGGACATTGTATTGTACAAGAATTTCAATGATATTGTTCCTCTTGACAGAATCAAACGCGTGAGTAAAATCGACAAAGATATTATACAAATCGATGTTATATTCGAGGCATTTCTCGAAAATCTGTCTGATTAGGAACAGGTTGTCTATTGTGGATCTGTTAGGTCTGAAACCACTCTGACATTCCTCAAAATTATTCTCCAACAGAGCCGATAGTCTAACATTTAAGATAATAACAAATATCTTGTGACGTTTAATATTCAGATTGGTCTATAATTGCTACACGATAGGCGGTCACCCTTCTTAAAGATGGGACAAATATGGGCTTCTTTCCAATCCTTTGGAAGATGTTCGAGGTTCCATATTTTTAGAATTAGTTTGAACAAATTCTATTTGAGTGTTCTTCCCCCCAGTTTGATCAATTCTGCGGGAATATTATCTGGCCTTGCAGCTTTATTATTCCTCAATTTATTAATTATTGAACATACTTCGTTAAGGGATGGGGCTCGTAAATGGTCACTATCACTGTTGGACGGTTGAGGAAGTAGGATCTCATGTTGTGGGCAATGGATGTTGATATTGAGCAGATCATTATAATATTCTTTCCATCTTTCCAAGACGAGCTCTCTTTGAGAGATTACTGTTCCATCAGCAGACTTACACACGGAAGGTGAAATGTTGTTTTTTGTTGGCACACTGTTTGATATCCCTGAAAAAATTCCTGGAGTAATTTCTCCGCCGAGTTTCTCCAGCTCGACATATTTGGTTGTTAAGCCAAGCTTTTTTCTTGGAACGACAGACTTTGTTGGAACAGTTCTTTTAGAGCCATAGACGTTAAAATTAGCCCTTGTCTTCTTCTGTATATAAACTTTCCTCTGATTATTTTTCTCTTCTACAGTTCTTTCACAGTCATCATCCCACCAATGATTCTTATGTTCAGGATTTTGGGTTCGGATAGTTTTAGATGCCGCTTGGGTGGCCACATTCTTTATGTTGGCCCAATCTTCATCGACATCATTTGACTCAGGAATATCACGCAGAGTGTTGAGAATGGAGGATTTATAATCTTTGATTACGAGAGAGTTCTGCATATTGGCTTTATTCCAGCGGGGGAAGTTATTTACTTTATGTCTATAGATACGGGGCAGAACTTGGTGTACTATGATTTTTTGTAGAAAATGATCGGTATCTATTTTAGGTCCTCTCATGGATCTTACATCTTGAATAATTTCTTCCTTGTTTGAGTTTATCAGGACATGGTCAATTTGGCTCACTGAACTGTTATTTGGGTCAGGGTTGTTCCATTTGCCTTTGTGCATGGACTTTTGCTGGAAGTAAGTGCTCATTACGGTCAGATGGTTTAACACTGCAAATTCGCACAGACATTCCCCATTATTGTTTGTGACTTGGTGCAGAGCAAGGGGCCCGACAACTGCCTTATATGTAGACTCTTTGCCTAGTTGGGCATTAAAGTCGCCCAAAACAATCGTGGTGTCACTAAAAGGGATACTATCTATTGCGAATTGTAAGTTGGCATAGAACAATTCTTTTGCTTCGTTTTCACTTTTATCAGTTGGTGCGTATACATTGACGAGTGTTGAGTTGTTGAATCTACTTTTTACCCTCAACTTACAGATTCTGCCCGAGATAGGCTCGAAATTTAGAATATTTGCAGCTATCCTGCGTTTCACCAAATATCCTGTACCGGCTTGACCTGTCCTAGTGAGAGGACCACTATAGTAAAATATATAATTATTTTGGTTAATTTGGCC
>NNCF01129114.1:239224-267869 GCA_002313205.1 Laupala kohalensis | reverse complement strand
CTGCCCTGATCGCAGGGGTGTGTATCGTCAGGTGTAACCCCTCCCTACACCACCAGTTCACCATTTCCACGGAAACGAAGGGGTGGTGTAGGGAGGGATTAACACCCTTGCGATCATTGCAGGAGTCCCGTGTTTGATTCCCGATCAGTCGCGCATCATTTTCACCTGCCTGAAAGTTATCTCAAGTTTTTCAAATGTTTAGATTCAAATACGGAAAGTAAACGTGTGGATCGTCTATCGATGAAACGATTATCCTGTATGATGTACTTGGTATATGAATGTAGGGATGACAAATTCTACCTGAAATGACATGTAAATTTCTTGACGTAACTTGGATGTTGCATCTCTTTTCACTTAGAAGAGAACCACAATGTCTCGTTAGCATTTATTGGAGGAATGACGCTTGATACCAGAGACAGAAATAAAAGTTGCGGTAGAATTAATTCTGGGTCCGAGTTATTTCAAGTTAAATAAGAGAAAATAATTAATTCATCTTTTGTACCCTTAATCTTCTTTTCGTTGACACGATACAGGAGAAAGTATTTGGTTTGTGAAACGACTAATTTTACGGTGTAGCATAGTTTCTTCAGTTTTGCACACAAAGAGGATGTTTCAATACTGTCGACATTTCTTTTGCTGAGTTTCAATAATTTTCACTTTCGGCAGCTCCTTCAAAATTGGCGAAACGATTTGTAGTCAGAGACGAGATTCATTCAGAGAGTCCTGCGCCATCCTCCATGTCATGTTTTTCTTGTCATTGCAGTGGCCTTGAGGAATGGAGATTTAAACGAAAACTTTGAATTCATATTACACAAGAAACGTCTACGAAATAAAAAAACGAGGAAACTAGTCGTATTTCTTTGAGTTGGGTGTAGGGTTTTAGCTAAGATTTTTTTTTTTCGATATGACATTAGAGTGTGTGCTAAGAAACAATTCGACCAATAAAGCAGTTTTTTATGTGTGGACGAGTTGCATTTGTAGCGCCTATGAATTGCTTCCGAGGGACTGGTAACTTCGTTTATAGATTTAATATTTTCTATCCAACTGAGAGATTGTACATTTTCTTCAATTTGAATTCGCAACTCATAATTTGCTTTTAGGGATCTTTTACAGGATGTTTGACTCACCTTACGTATGTCATTAAATATGATATTCTTTCGTCCTACGTACAAAATATTCGTTAAAAAAATTTCGAAGGTGAAAATGTATCTAAAATTTATTCAAGAATTTTGCATTTCATCTGCCATCTATTAATTAACATTAACTCTACATTATTAATGTAGTATTGTCGGGATGTACGAAGCTATTTTTTTTGCATGGAAATGTTGTTCTGAAACTAGAGGGATTCGTAAATTTTTTTATTACTTACCTGCTTCAGTTATTAGGGTACAGTATTGCAAATATCGTCCATAACGTTCGCTGGTTATGTTTCATGGATTTTTCTTCGTTTACCCAAGAGTTCTCGACTGTAATGCAAACAATTGGATTTTCTAATGTATGTATTTTCTAACATTTAAGTACTAAAATTATCCTATTTGTAAACGAGACCATCTTATCACTTTTTCATACTACAATGTTTCTATTTTGTGAATTTTATATAAATCGTTGGATTCTTTCTCGATAAAAAATTCAAATATATAGATACATTTACAACTTTATACATACAAGTACTGTTTGTTTAATAGAATAGGATTCATAATGTAATAAGTTTCATAAATTATTACTTGTATTTGCAGAAGAATGCACCATCTCCAAATGCCATACTTTTCCTCGTGACGATCTCATCGTATCAATAGTCCAATGAAATCGTGCTCTGAAATACGTTGCGCCACATCCGCCTTCATTTGTTCCCTCCGCCATTTTGTAGCTTCCACACTCAGATGTTTGCTGCAACGGTGAAATGCTGTCGACATGAATTCGGTGGCCAATGCGAATCCAATCGCTTCATTTGAAGCACTAAAGCAGATATCATACTGAGAACATGAAGCATTGCAATAAATATAAATAAATTTATAAATTTCGTAGCCGCGTTTTCAATTATTTTTCTGAGCAATCGTTTGAATTTTTTTTTTCAATACCGTATAGTCCGCATGCAAAAACTTTTTGTGTCAACATGTTATCGTGTGAATACACCATATATGTTGTGCGATTAACCGATATGTTGTGGTGCGTAAAAATAATCCTTAAAAACGAACGTGTAGCGTTTTTTTTAAGAACAATAAAATACTTCAAAATTTCCCAAAATTTTTATTTTGATACTCGTGAGAATTTTTATTTAAATTCTACTTTTCAATTACATTTCTGTAATTCTGTAATTTTAATACCGATGAATAAATTAAATTGTGTGATATGGTCGTTGACCTGTGTTAGGTGTCCCACAGAAGTGGCTGGTCGTTAAGTGGCCGGGAATAGCTGCTGTCTGCCTTCCTGCTTCTGTGAGTGAGAGTGACCCATATCTAGAAGCAAAGAGCTCCTCACTGTGAATGGCTTCCACTTAGAACTTTTTAACTCTGCCTTTGGAACTGAAATGACATGATTCACGCTATTTATCATGTTTCTATTGTGACTCATTGACGACTGTAAAGGGAAATAAATTGTGTTTTTATTCGGGGAGCGTTTCGATGGCACATCTCCATTGACATCTCTTGGTTACTCCTGAAGGAACAAATCAAAATATTGCGAAGGTAAAATTACATTATTATTATTATTTTATTTTCAAAAGTTACAATGGGACAGTTATTTAATCGATGCGTACTATTCTCAGGTCTCGAACATATCCTTAATTGTTATTTTACTCAAACTTCGAGATTAATGAGAACCCTTTAGACCCAAGCTTTAATGACCTGTATATTATTCATTATCTAATAATGAATCCGCATCTACCGAAAGCAAAACTGGAGAGATACTCTGACTTGGATGGGGTTACAAGGATAACTTACACAATTCTGTCGAGGTAGAGAAAAGAAGAAACCAAACTATTGTGATTATCACGACACAATACAAAGGATCTCTTGTGCGTTAAGTTTCCTGTTATTCGGAATTGACACATCATTAAAAAAACCCATTGTTTCCATTTCTTAAAATTATATAGGATGCTTTGAAAAGGATAAATATATCTAACACGGTTATGCTTCAGAACTCAGTATCTTCACCTCTCCTTATTCTCTGAGAGATTTTCAGTGTGATAATAATGATGGCGCGGGGTATCAATATAATGCATCGCACCTTCTTCTTGTGTCGTTCAGTCCCCAGTTCGTGTTCGGTTTGATACAACGTGTAACGTGTCGCATCCACGTGACAATAATTGTCACGACGTATCGAACGTAAAAGAAGCGTTCTCACGAGAGAGAGTGAATGGAAGAAAAATTAGGTTGTGAAGCACCCGAAGCACCAGAAGAATGTTTTAGTAGCCAATAAGAGAATTATTTAGTTTGTAATTGTTCGAGCAGGTATGGTTCGAAGATTTTTAATCAATCTTTTTTTTTTTTTTCTTTTGCAAACCAACTGATCCCGTAGATATTTTTACAATGGACAGAGAACGTGACCGACATCACTCATAGCAAATACTTTGTTTTTCCCATAAAATACCGCCCGAGAGGGTGCGATAGTATTTCAAATCCCCTGCGCTTGTTACAATTCTGTTTGTTGTGGCAACTCTCCAGACTTTGCCCGTGAGCTGCCTCAGATCCTCGCACCTCCTTTTTCCTCTCGAGTGGGACGATCTGTTTCTCTCTGTCTTCGTGTTGCAGCGTTCGCAGGTGGCTCTGTTGAATCGACCGCCCATCGATCCTTTGTTTTATTTGTTTTTCTGGGAGAGCTCTCTCTCTCTCTCTCTCTCTCCCTGCAAAGGACGTGAAGGGATCCTTTACATCCGCTTTTATGGGTTTATTGCTGTTTCATGCTACGTTCAGATGTATCTTCTTCTAAAACTTCGTTCACTCAACGGACCACCGATAAATATATAAATAAATTTATTTTGTCGAAAGAGCAGTTACTAACTACGTGTGACTACGTGGAAAGATGATACACCAACTTTAAATTTTGTTGTGTATTATTATTATTATTATTTTGATGTTGTGATGTTCTCTTCACAGATATAAAGGTGTTAAAGCTGGTTGAAATTTTTAATCCCAAATTGCTACCCACTCTATCCCAAAGGGTGAGATGCACTTCCTTAAAATGTGGGCTGTTCAAAAGAGAGCGATCTCTTGTATTTCTCATTCTCTTGCTTTTTGCCCGAGATGGAATCGAAATGCTGCTTTGAATTTACCGATATCGCACCGAGGGAACACACAAAGACATGGATAATCTTTGCTTTAACCACACACATCCTACTAATTTCGATAGCCAAATCGTTGTATTTCAGCACCTTTTCTGCTTCTTTCTGTACTAAATTTTTAGTAGTTAGTAGTGCTGCATTAATCAGCACACTGGTTCTGCTTTTCAGGTCCTTTATAACAATATTCGATTTATTGGCAGGAATGCATCTGTCGATGTGGATTATTATTATTATTATTGAGGCTTTAGGACTCGCCAACAACGTCACTCTAGAACCCTCTTTGTTTTGTAGTTACCAGAGTACAATATATATACTCTATTAGCCATTCGTGGATTTATTGTATGATAATTTCTTATGTAAATAATCACTGCAGTAATAATATTTGCGAATTATTTTGTGAACAATATCATAATTCTTCTACATAAAACTAAGATTTGCATTTTCGAAAGACATAAACAATATAACTTTCACTGTCCCCAAATAAGGAAAAGAATTAAACNGATATATATATATATATATATATATATATATATATATATATATATATATATATATATATATATATATATTATGAAAATTGCATGAAATTACCATTGTGTAGGTTCTCCGCACACACATGACCTTTCGTCTCAGTTTTCTTCAAAAGCACTAAATCGATTGGTTAGAGGTTGTTTATGATGCTTTTGGCTTTTGATTCGCAAATTCTTATGACGAAAAATTTCGACAGAAAAAAAATCGTCTTAGATTCAAAGAACGATAATTTACGGACAAATTTGTTCTTAAATCTGACGCGCACGAATTCTCAGAAACTCAGCTAGTAAATAAATTTGAAGCAACATGTTCAAATGAATTTAGTCAGTGGAAAAACGTGAATATTAAGAACTAATCAAATTTTAATGTTGTTTTCCCGAAAGTAATACTATTGAAATGCCTCGTTGTGTGTTTTTAACTATCTTCCGATGAATATGAGAAAAAAATTGTTTGAGGAGCTAAATCAGAAAATTCAAAGACAAGTTGTTGAGCAGTTTATTAAAGAATATTCAAAAACACTTGGGTTCTGAGCATTAATCAGAGTACTGTCGATCTACAAATTACAGCAATTAACATTTATCCAGATTTGTGTCAGTAGAATGTTTTTTAATGAATCTCAAAAACACACCATTTTACCATGTAAAAAAATTCGGTCGTAATTTGACCACCGTTGGTCTGTTAATTGGTTAATAATATGTTTGTCATCTTCAACTCAATATACATAAACCATTAAGATGAAATAACACACACATTTAAATTTGGTTCTGTGTGACATTGTGCATGCACTCAAAACAAAAGTTCAAAGAATTTTCAAATCTATCAAGTTTACTTAAGCCAAACAAATTTACAAAGTTTTACGAAGATCAATAGAACGTCTAATGTGGAATGGAATATAATCGAGAAATCAGCTGCCCAGAATTTACAGCACGAAATACGAGATATTTGCGCATGCAGCCCACGTCGATTACATCAGAACACGAAAAGGTTTCAGCAAAGTTGGCCGGCTAAAGCCATTTGGAGCAAAACTAATAACTGGATATAATCTATTGTTCCTCTCTTTCTACTATCGTTGTGTTCGAGCATTCGTGAAAACTGAAAATGAACATTAGACTTCATAATTAGACCGACTATTTATAAAAGATAAGTTCGCAATTAAATAGTGTTTCGATGTTTTATCGAGAAAGAAAGAGACGGAAGGATATTGAACCTCTGGCGTCGGGTGATTTGTGGAGAGTACGTTTTCGTGTTTTTTGTGATCACAATCACTCTCCCACTGATTCGCTTGCGCTGTGTCTGTTGCCATGGTATCAGTATGCCATAAAATATTAGTTATAGTTGTCCCCATCCTGGCAAACCGGGTTTTTCTCCGTTTTTCCTTCGGGTAGAGGCGGATTTCTTATACAGTTCTTTAGGCTTTGTCTAGGGGCGTGTTTATTGTAACAATAAATCGTGAATTTAGTGTTTTTTCAACTCTTATGATTTTTAAACACTATACTCAGAATAATCTATAGTTCGATAATAACTTGTACATGTAAATTTACAAACATATTTGCGTTAAATTACAAACATATTGACATTCTATTAGTATTATAACTCGCAGCTAACTTTTTATCTTATCTAGGAACTTTTGCTGAAATTTTTTTGAATCCGCCTCTGCCTTAGGGCCCTTGATCGGAATTGATGGGATACGTCCCTCGCTTGCTTCCGGAGAGTAAATAAGTTTATTGTCCTCCACGTGGTCATACGCAGTTTGTACTGTTTTTTGACAATAAATTTATTATTATACCACCGTTGCATTTTTCAAATTTTCATTGTTCCTAGTACCAAATCTTTTTACGATAACATTCACCTCCTTAAATTTAGACATTTTATGACGTTGTAATGCACATTTTTGGGGCAAGTATTTTTTCGTTTGATTAATGGCTGTATCACAAATGATCGTAACAGTTACTTGCATTTGTACACTTTTGTTGCCAGATACGTGACGGACGGTAAAAGGGAGAGGGACGGGAAAATACTGAATAAGACTTTTTCCGATGAGATAGAAATGTAAGATATTAATAGATTAACAAAATTTCTTTTGCCTCATTTGAAACATATTTTTTATTTCGTATTCACATGCACATTCGATGTCACACGTCGAATAATTTGTTCAAAACATCCACAAATACTCACAGCCTTCCTCGTGTAGTACAGCGTCGATTAGTGAAAACAAGAAAAATATGTTCAGTAGTTTACAAGAACATTGTGTGACAATGAAGGTCGACGAATTCATAAAAAAAAATCAACTTTTAGAGCCGTATCTTCCAGCAAATAGTTCTGAAAAAAAAGACCGCTGCAGCGTATCGGGAATAAACGAAATTATCAAAACACAATTATCTTGAAATATAGTTCCAATTAAAATGGTACAATTATTGATTCGCAGTTTAATACGCCATACATCATGAACTACTCTTTTCAACTGAACAGAACGTGAACCTTATTAAATTTTAAGAATTTAAGTTTCGTAAGAATTTAAGTCTTCACGTGCTTCTCGCTCGTGCTGCCTCCAACGAGACTTTCTTGCATCTGACTCTGACGGGGAATTAGTTTCATTCTAAGAATAACACATTTCTAAATAATTGTTTATAAAAGTTTTTAGTTCGTGATTCAAGAGACAACAGTGGAAAATATTTTATATATAGTATATATTATATTTATATTATATATATTATGTCCCCGTCGTGCCCACGGTGTCAGCGTGATTTGCTCGTCACCACGTCGTCCCTGGTTCGATACCCGGGCGGGGCAAGATAAAAATTTGCAGCTTTTCATATCCATGTCTCAGTTCAAATAGCTGTGACGTATGAAAAGTCCACCCTCTGCGACTAGCAACCGTAGTTGTAATACGCTCTCTAGACGCTGTCTAGACCCCAAAGAGTTACGATGTGTCTAGTGAGTAAATCAACTCGTACAGAAATGAGCCTTTTGCTAACACTCGTCATCGTGGTCCTTCGTTGGCCGAAACCAAAATACATACATTATATTGAACCGAAAAGAAAGATTGGTTTTTTATGAAACGAAATTTTACCTGAGGAATATTCATGTGAGAGAGTGATTTCTTGCGTTCCTGCACGTGTTTCGGTGCGTGTCGATCCAGGGGAGGGGAGTGAAATGCCGTGTTGTGCCTTGGCGTGTTTCGAAGGCTACGGAAGCAATGAAACATTCCCTTTCGCCATTTCTTCAATGCGTCTCTCTCTCTTCTTGCCTCCAAAGTATCCTTTTCTTTATTGTATTTGTTCACAAAGAAAGGATTTTTTTAATAAATTAGGTTTAAAAGATGCAACTGTGGGTGAAAAGTGAGTTTTCAAATTTTCGGTATTTTCATTATATTTCGCGGAAAAAATTAATGTATCATCTTGATTTTTTATATTCTCATTGTCAATGCAAATATATAGAAGCAAATTTTTAGTTTTTTTTCATACTTATTTTTTAACGTTTGCTATGGGAGGGGAAAGTGTTTGGGCCTTTTCTCACTGAAGGCAGTATGTTATTTTTTCTACAGAGATACCTTAGTTTTTTACGAAAATATCGTTAAATTAAATATGTAAAAACAATTTCTGGAATTTTTGATATTTCACTTGGGTTCTAAATGGGAAAAACGGAATGACAATGTTTCATGGGTTGACACATTCACCAAAGCAGAGAAAAAACTAGTACAGTTATGAACTTAAAATGTTATTGGGACGTTACGTTTTTAATCTTGAGCCTCATTAAGAAAGGATATTTTGAAGTTCTTTTTTATAAGTGATATTTTTTTAAAAAATGTTCACTCAATCTCAAACAAAACGAATTAAAATATCCATGTTTTGTATGATATTTTCGTCTAAATTTTAATTAGAGGAAAACGGAATCGCATTAACATATACCCTCGTGCAAAACCATTCATAACAAGTCATATGTTATAAATTTATCATAAAAAGCATCCAAATAGATAAAATAGAAACCTATCCGACCAAAATATGTAATTAGTGTTCCACAAGATAAAAATGAACGATTGGATTCGTGTTACTGATAATTATCAGCACTAAACCTCTAAGCAAGGTTATGTTTGAATGGAACTTGTGCCATGATATCAAGTTTTCAGGGCAGAAATCGTTCAATAAACTGTGAATCCAACATGCAGAGAATTCGGTTCAACGTTCATATTCGTAGGTTTTTCCCTCTCATCAACAAATACCAACTCATCGCCTTAGAAATGTTTAAATTATGACGACTTCATTTATGATCATCATCATCATCTGGGTTTCAAGCGAATCGATAAAAGTGCACTTTTGCTAGTAAGGATTATTCTACTACCGAGGAAGGAATACTCTACTATTCATGTTAAAGTTTTTAAACAATAAGATTCCTGTCAATTATATTGTTTGTCATTTCTAAGAGACATGTTTTTGAAATTATTCAAGAATTAGTTCAATTATGATATTGAGATTATTGACAGTAATTAATTCGCCATGAATATCATTTCCTCGGAATCTGAGATATAGACTCTTCAAATCAAACCTTGAACTGCTGTCTCAATATCATCATTGTTTATGTTGGTTCTATAATTTTTAGATTTATATTAAATATGTACTAGTCCTAATCACCCTCATTAATTTGAATCTGTCTCTCCTAGACTGTTTCATACAAATCCGACCGGTGTGACAAATATCCATCCATTAACCCGCATACAAACACCCATTTTGTTTATATTAGAGTATTAATTTTGTCTGGAACATACCTTTATTTATGTTCTCGTTTTTCGTAAGACGATGTCAAGATTTCTTTTTCAAATAAAGTGAGATCATGTGTTGACTGAGAAATATAAGATATCGTCTAGCACCCGTTTGCGTGGTGTAGGTGTGTAGGGAAACCCGAGATAGAACTGCTGGCAGCAGTTCGCGGGATGAAGATGGTACTTCAGTTGATGGATTCGTTACTTCGTGTCAAGCAGTTAAAACAGAATGCGGGAACGTTCACTGTTTTTAACATCTCTCACTGGACGTTATTTCAAGTATTTTAATTTATAATTCCACGATAGTTCTTCTAGATCCTGGTAACTAGTATCTTTCAATGATAGTACTGTGCGTTGCTTGTCAGAAACTGTGTGCTTTCGTTGGTCGTCTGACTCTTTAAGGATTCGACTCTTTAGGGAGGGAAGATTCGTTTACGTTCGACTCTTTAGGGAGGGAGAACGGTTCCTGCATCTACATTTTTTAAATTTCCGACAAAGATTTCGAAGTATTTCTGAACAACTGTAATCTCTTTCTCTTTTCTCTGTTTCGTTTAGGTTTATTTATTAGAGGAAGCATAAGGCCACTTGTGTCCGTCTCCTCTTCTTTCCTCTTCCTCCATTTGCGCTCGCATTTCCGCGTCATATCTCTCGTCGCCTTTTCATTCTACCGCAGCGAGTGCCGCCTCGGTTCAATTTCCATTTCCTTTTGGATGCGTTCGAGAGTCGTTTCTGATGTAGGCGCCAAGGAGCAATGTGGGAGAAGGAGATGAAGCATGAAATTGCTTCAAAACCCCCGCATGCAGGGAGAGGGAGAGAGAGAACAGCGTTAAGTATTTATGCGAAGGTTAAAAAGGCAAAAATTCAGTCACGACGCAGCTGAAAAGAGTGACGTGAAAATGACGTGCGATACTAAACAGGCAACATTTACATCCAGGTGGCTGTGAGTACAAAGTGAAAGCGAAAGATTCGTTTTAACTTTCCAGGATGATATTAAATTATAAATAATTGTTCCTCTTTGTGTTCTGGTTCAAAACAATTAACTATATTTGGAAAGAAAGTATATTGATAAATTCTAGAGCTATTTTCGTCTACGATTGTCATATTATTTCATTACGAACGTTTACAGTCTTTTATATAATGAAATTGTATTTTCCTCACAACGTTTCATCAACACATATGACATGTGACGAAATCGCAAACCTTTTGGCGAAAAGATGCGATTGAAGCATTATTTTTCTATAAAATGTTATAAAGTTTATAACCTATTGGTAAATCTTCCAACGATTGTGGTAAAAGTTAGAAAGAGACTGAAATCTGAAACACATTCACGCTTCTATATTTACTTTCGTGGAATAATTGGAGTCATATAATCATGGTAACATACTCTGGCGAAAGTGTTCTTTGGGATAAGAAGTGATTACGTGTTGAGGATCGATATGTAATTAGTGCATATGAACTGATAGGTAACCAAAATTCCAGTTAAGATTTTTATGTTAGTCCATACCAGACGATTCTTCCCCTTAAATTTATTGAAGTCATTAGGAATTTAAATTCTTCACGGCGAGAAAGAGAAGCTAATCTCAACACGTACTTTAGGTTTTCTGACAATAAGCTATAATACTATATTGTAATTTATGCAGATAAAAAATTACTCATTTATGAATGAATAACGCGTTCTCTTAGGAGTAATGGATGATTTATTATGAAATTAATTTTTGCTGAATGAAAGAGGATTTGTCGGCTGTAGTGGGAATATTTCCAATGAAGTCGGGGTTTGTTTTACCACTGATTTGTTTCGTCGCACCTCGGATCCTATTTGGATCGGTCGCATCATTCTGTCCCTCGGTTTCTATTTTGTATATTCATCACGAGCATTTGAAATTCGAATGTAGTAATTTCATACGTCCTCTACATCAACGATTTATAAACTACTACTATCAAACTGAACATGGTAGATCCACATCCCTCTTTCAGCGAGTTGGAAGAGAAATTAACTTTTCATTTATTACATTTAAAACATTTCCCGATGAAAGAAACTAAACCAAATTGATGTTTCAGAGAGACGTGAAGCATATAAAATGACATCGTTGATACTTCAAACATATTTGCAGATTGTTAAAGGCTTCTGGTGATTTATGTGATGAAAACATCACATGAATGTACAATGAAAAGAAGTAAGTAATGTATCTAAGCTTATCCAACGATATTTACGCGGCATTAACTGAAATTTACCGCAGTTCAACTCTGCAAATAAAAGTGAAGAACCAGAAACAGTAATTCAGTTTCGTATCGTCCTTTTCTGATGAAGTATTTGACGGTAAACAACAGAAGCATTTGTTTATGCCAAAAGAAGAAAGAAAAACACCAATCAAATTCAAACACCCTCTTGAGCGAGGAATACGACTAAAAAGCAGCAGAGATCCAAAACGATCTGAAAGAACGGAGTCATATCTCGATCAAAGCTGAGAAGCGATGTGTTATAGACGCTGCCAAGAGTCGAACCGGGGCCAATTTTCCCGCGGGGGCAGAGACGTGCGACGGGATTGTTTGCGTTCCCTGCGGCTCTTGGCAGCGAATTGAAGCTAGGGCTGACCTCACCTCACTTCTGCCAGCTACGCCTGCAGCCCCTAACGCGAGAGGGTGAGAAGGTCTTCTATTGTGTGTCTCTCTTTTCCTAGAGATCTCTTTCGACGCGAAGAATAGTGTACACTTGAAGAGTTTAAAGAGAATCTGAGATCAAATTTTACCTCGTGAATTACAACAATACTCATGCGTCGCTTTATCCTCCTACTTCATGGGTTCTATTCCATTTATTTACATCTGTTTTCACTCCGCTTCCTACTTCGCAATGTCTGAATTGGGACAAGGCGTCTTCTTAATGTCACGTGTCTTTTATGTGATAACAGGCTTCTCTCCTCAAGTGTCGATTCTCATTGACAAAAAGATCATCCCCAGAGGTTAGGGCATCGTCACTATGCTACGATATAATATACACTAAGATTCATTTTAATTTCATCTTAATTTCTTCTTATCTCTAGAGCTTTTATTTCCAAAGGAATATTTATTTACTGTTGCTCGCTCC
Organism: Laupala kohalensis; assembly: GCA_002313205.1. Classification (NCBI taxonomy): domain Eukaryota; kingdom Metazoa; phylum Arthropoda; class Insecta; order Orthoptera; family Trigonidiidae; genus Laupala; species Laupala kohalensis. Next base: position 255,221 of record NNCF01129114.1, on the reverse strand, counting down.
GAATCGTTTGCATAATAATAATAATAATAATAAATTTATTGTCAAAAAACAGTACAAACTGCGTATGACCACGTGGAGGACAATAAACTAATTTACTCTCCGGAAGCAAGCAAGGGACCATCCCATCAATTCCGATCAAGGGCCCTAAGGCAGAGGCGGATTCAAAAATTTCAGCAAAAGTTCCTAGATAAGATAAAAAGTTAGCTGCGAGTTATAATACATATATAATGTCAATATGTTTGTAATTTAACGCAAATATGTTTGTAATTTTACATGTACAAGTTATTATCGAACTATAGATTATTCTGAGTATAGTGTTTAAAAAATCATAAGAGTTGAAAAAACACTAAATTCACGATTTATTGTTACACGATTTACTGTCGCATTTCCTCGTCGCTATAGTGGAAAATTGAACTGCGTGATCGAACATGTCATTTTAAATGATTGATGGCATCAGAAAACCAAAAACCACCAAACGTACCACGGACCATTCTTACCACAAGAGAAATCTATCTCTTGACTAACATATACTACATGTAGCATTTCTCAGAGCATTATTTTTTTACGATTTACAAAAATGCAAGATGAAAAAGTTGTGTATTACGAACTAAATTTAGAGGAGTTGAATGATTGGAAGACATTAAAATGCGCGTCTCCAGATGGATTTCCATATCTTATCATTCCCTGTTTTCGTGAGACCATGGTACAGGACGTACCATATCGCAGCTGATTTTTCTCGTTTATAACTATATAAATTTCGCATCATGATACCCATACATTGAATTCTATATTTTTTGTTGACCCCGTTCATCTACGTTTGGGGTTATTGAGTATTTGGGTCATAAACAATTAACCACTTTTCATACTTCCAACGTTCAAGACACTTATTTGTCCTTCATATTATTTGGGCTGCATATGACCAGAACACAGTACCACCGTTACATCTTCATTTATGAGTTGCGTAGTTTTTTATGAATTACATATAAAGAGGTGTAACGGTGGTTGTAAAGAACCCTGATGAAGAACGAATAAATGCCGTAAACGTTGGCAGAGTGTGAATAGTGTTAATATTATTAGCACCTAACGATTATCTAAACACTGGTTGAGTCGTGTTGTACTTCAGAGGTCGTTAATACTTAATGAAAAATATCAAGTACAATGTTTCATCATCCCCCTGTACCTTAACACAAAGTCATTACCAGGGTTACATATAAACCTGTTTCTCTTTTTTTCTTTTTTCCTCTTTTAAAAATCAAGTGCTTCATTCAATTTCATATTTCTTTCTTCTTCATCTTGCATTTACTTTTCCTACTGTCCACGTCTGCCTCACTTTGATCCTTCCACTTATATTTGTTTCATCTTCTCTGTCTTATTGTCTTCTTACGTTTCGTTTTTTGCTGCATTACGTATATTTACAATTTCTGTTACTTGAACCGTAAAATCAGTATATTTACTTTCACTCTTGGAATTAAAAATGGCCAGTCATTTAAATTTGATAAACCTTTTGTCATCATTTAATCAACCCCGTCTTCCCCTCTCTGCCTCCGTCGCCCTGCATTCACATGCGATATGATTGCGATTTGAATATCTTCAAATCCGCGGTTAAAAACTACCTCCTGCACCAGTGCTTCTACACTGTAAAAGAATTTATTGATTTTAACAAAAGTTAAATTCGTCTTGTGCTTTATCACGCCATTGCTGTAGTACTTTTTAAACAACTTATAACAATTTCAAAAACTATTTTCTTGCATGATTGTGTTGTCTTATGGCTCATATTAATTTAGTTTTATGTGTACTCAACATTGGCACGTTTGTGTACATAAATTCTGTAGCCCCATCCTGGCCCGGGTTTTTCTCCGGTTTTCCTTCGGGTAGAGGCGGATTTATCATACAGGTTCTCTAGGCTTTGTCTAGGGGCGGGTCTATTGTAACAATAAATCGTGAATTTAGTGTTATTTCAATTTTTAAGCACTATACTCAGAATAATCTATAGTTCGATAATAACTTACATGTAATTTTTTGCTTAAAATTACAAACATATTGACATTCTATTAGTATTATAACTCGCAGCTAACTTTTTATCTTATCTAGGAATTTTTGCTGAATTTTTTGAATCCGCCTCTGCCTTAGGGCCCTTGATCGGAATTGATGGGATGGTCCCTTGCTTGCTTCCGGAGAGTAAATTAGTTTTTTTTCCCCTCCACGTGGTCATACGCAGTTTGTACTGTTTTTTGACAATAAATTTATTTATTTATTTATTGACCTTCTCCACCCCATATCCACAGATGCAATTTCGGTCCTTTGCTATGCCAAATCTATACAAGTAATTGTTGTGATTCCCGTGTCCAGTCACTTGATTAAATATCGTAAATGACTCTGCTATAAAATTGCTACATCTCTTCGATGTTTCGTGACGTTTTGAGGTTTCGGTCATTCTATCGCTTCCGGAGGACGTGAGAGGGAGGCAGAGGCCGCACTTTTATTGCTTGGAGAACTTTGCGCTGCGGAAGTCGGAGGTGGGGGGGTGAGTGAGGGGTGGAGGGGGGGGGGGGTTGGAACGAGGTTTCGAGGGAAGATGAAATATAAAAACGCACTCACAGCCGATGTCATCTCCACCCTTTATGTGACACTTTTGCTTATTCTCCGCCATTTCTCTTCTCGCTTTTCCTTTCTTTGGAAGCGCGGATTGGGTTGAGGCGTTATCTTCCACGTGCCTCAACCCTCACTTGTGTAGTAGGTGGCAGGAACCGTTAAAGACCTAATTCCAAATTATACATTTTATTGAATTCATGTTGGATCTATAGAATGAATCGTTATTTATTTTACTAATGTCCAGCATGGTCTGGCACTGGAGATAGGATTGCTTTTTTATCTTCTGCATCTCCAATTCTTATTCAATCAACAATATTTTTCGAAATGAAGAACACAAAATTGAAAGTAAAGCACATACAATACGAGACAAGACAAAAAAATAGCAGATATTACATTTTACAGTTAATGAGCTTTTCATTTCATTTTGCCAACGCGCTTCGCTAGTGCAGGTATTTATTTATCCCTCCAGATCCCAATTTAGGACCTCGTGGCGCGTTCACCCCTACACGATCTTTGGAACTTCGCTTCTCGAATAATGTGTTATTATTACTTCCGATTCAAAGCTGATTATGGAACCAAGGGCGTGATATCCCTATTTTTTATCGCGGTGTGGTATGCTGAATACAAATAAAATTGTTATCTTTGAATCAAGACCTTCATGCGCGCGATGAGATAATTTTTTAATTAAATGACCTAAAACTATTTTTATTATATAACCGATTTTCGTATTATTATTATATAAGTGATATACGTCTCTGTGTGATTTACGTTTGTCCTTAAATGTTCAATACGTTCTGTCGTGCATAGAAACTTCCCGAAAATCGTAAACGGAAGTGACGTTGGTATTTGTATATCTCAATCTATCTGCAATTTTTAAGTCATCTCTGCTCTGCTTACTTTTCATCTTCTGATATTAATGTGTCGAGTCAGCAATACTGTGGCAACCTTTGGTTCTTGTAGACAACCGGCAAAACGTTTAAGGTTCGCGAATGCAACCCGTCGTACTCCATGTGTCACTTATTCTCTCTCTCTCTCTCTCTCTCTCTCTCTCTCTCTCTGTCGAATCTTCCTAATCAGGAGGAAATTCACATTATTCTTCCAAGTTTACATTTATTTTGTCACTTGACTAACGTGGTCGAACTAGAAATATCATCAACAAACTGAATTAACCGATATAACACACCGATATTTGAAAACAAGAAAAGTGAATACAAGAACACAAATTTATATAAATTTTTCAAAAGATGAGGTTGAGGGTACATAGGGTTACGCGATAAAGCTAGATCATTTGAACCATTAATGTTTGCTGCTAAGAACGAGATTATCTTTCAATTTTGTTACTATAATTATTAATTTTGTAATTTCCATGAATTATGTCAACCTTTGAATATGAAACATCCGTGTGCACTTCACTTCTTTTATCCTTTAATAAAACCATTGATGGTTCAATTAACGAATCTTTTAACAAATTTCAAAATGACAAGTAAAATTGCTTGTTTGTACGTGATTTTTCAATAATTTTTTTGTATATTTTTCAAAATTTTGTAATGTCGAAAAGAATCTTTAATTGGAATGAAACGCGGCTTAATTTGTTAAATATTTCGCATTATCAGTTGGCTTTTCTTGCAGACGGACGATGGATGCAGCAGACTCTCACCTCACGCGCGCTCTGTAGTTCGCGTAGCACACAGCACCTCGCGCTGCGTGTCGCGTCTATTGAATGTTGTTGGGTTTTTTTCGTGCGATAGAAGGCACCTTATCCTTAGAAGGCACTGGTCCAATAGAAGGGCACCTTTCACATCTTCATTAAACTTATCTCGTCTGTCACCTCTATACCTCGGTAGTACGTCATCTATTTGAAACACCTCGAAAGCGTGTTATTTTGCTAATCGCGTTTTGACGTCGCAACACATTACATTAATAATAATGATAATAATAATAATAATAGTATATTAATCTGCAAGTGAGCGATGCTCGGAGGCAGATGGAAAACGTAATAGATGTAATAAGAATACACATAATACGATAATGTGTGAAATCAAAAAACAAACAAAAAAACTCTTCGCCCAAATATCTATAAAAAACACACACGGAATAAAATGCTTAGAAAATGAGTACGAACAAAAGAATTCTTATGTTTCAAACATTTACGAAAAACAAAACGATCATTCGAAGATGTTTTTAACATAAAAGCGGAAAACATAGCAAACCGGAAATTGTACTAAAAGTGGGAGAAATAAAGCAAATGTGTACAGATAATGGATAAAATCTTTCTTCCTATTATCTCTACGATGCCAATGAATTACGTGAATAGAATTGAGTACTCTTGTATTTTATTTTGGAACTTCTTCCTCCTCGAAGCTTTGCATATTGGTCAATTAAAAAAAGAAGAAGGTTTTTCTATCATGATATTAAGAGAGGATTAAGGATAGTAATTGACTGTACACACCCTCGCTAACGAATCACTTATATCAACGAGTCATATATTTGAAGTTTGTATATTAATAAAAGCGTCATATAATAACACGACAATCCACTAACTTTGTTGTTGTGCAATACTAGAGTGTTTAATTACGTTTTTTTCCCCAAAGTAACCTTTGACTCAAATGTGTCCACAATCACAGTTTTGTTTATACAGTAGAATCCCTCTTCACCGGCGTGGGATCAACCGGTCCCCGATGAACCGATGTATCCGATGAAACAGTTCCTTTTTCTCTGTCTCTCAGTGAATAAATAGCTGGCAGAGCTAATGACTCAAATATTGTTTGATGGGGGCCTTTTCCTCGAAAGTAAAAGACAGGGTCAAGCGACGCCGAGTCGTTTTTTTCTTCTTCTATGAATAAATATGAATAAGTATGTGTCTATTCTTCCAGGAACGAATTTGTATATATGTATATGGACGTTTTGTTTTCCTATTACATATATATTGTGTGCGTGTATGTATTTTTGTTTCGGCCCCAACGGCGACCACGAAAGACGAGTCAGGCTCAGTTAAGTGATTTGAGTTTACTCACTAGACTCGTCTCAATAACCGACATCGGAGCAGCGTCTAGATATGAACCAGATCACTTGTATCCGAATATATTACAACTGCGGTTGTGTTTCAAATGCTCTTGTTTATTCGTGATAACCTCTGATGAATCGCCTCTTTTGAACGAAAACGAATGTTTTTACGCGAACCTCGGATAAACCGACCAGGGTCTTGTTCCCGATCAGAGCCTATATTCACACGTTTGGAGTCTGGGAGCTTCTTGGGGTTTTCATTCAGTGTGGCTGTGAATCCTTCTGTCGGAGTGGGATCCGGGATCGAATCCCTGGAAAGCGATGGGAAATTTTTTAAAAAGCGCTCGTCATTTTTTCGATTTTTTAAATGTAAATTGTGCGCCCTATTTATTTTTTTGCAGCATATTAGTGAAGAGTGATTTTCTCAAATACATCTTTCTTTTGATGATACCAACACTTTGCTGCGACAAGGAAGTTCCACATGCGGAAAAGTATTCTATACAGAGTAAAAATTCAAAAAGTACAATTCTTCGTAATATGCCGTTCAAATGAATATTCTTGTGTCTCTTTTCATGGAATTAATATTTCAACTGGACATATGAATTAATATTCAGTGAAATCGTAGCGTGATAAATAAGTTCGGACTGTTTCTCATGTCTGTGAATGAGAGAAAACCTCTCATGGCCTGCAGAATTTAAGTCCATCCATCCATTCTAAGTTATATTATAAGTACGTTTTTAATATAAACTATGTCAGTTAAATCGCACGGAAAATTGAACCTAACCTATGCTTTTAAAGCAGGACCATTTTATTTACCTGAATAATATATAGTAGATACTTCCTTCCCCCATATCTGCAAGTTGAAAGCAAGTTTTACTCAGTTTTATATTCAGCATTAACTGTGTAAACAGGACATCAGAACTGTTACGAATATACACTTTATTGTCAAAAAAAGCAAAAGTTACAAACTGCTTATGACCACGTGGAGGACAATAAACTAATTTTACTCTCCGGAAACAAGCAAGGGACGTATTCCATCAATTCCGATCAAGGGCCCTAAGGGCAGAGGCGGATTTAACATTTCAACATTTAACTCCTAACGATAAAAAAATTGTTCGACACGTGTTGTAGCATTAACAAATACCAACAAATTTAGTATTTAATAAAAAACAAAAATATCATATCACAAGTACGTATTATTATCAAGTTATAAATCATTCGGAAAGTATTGTTGATAATTCGTAACTATTAAATAACACTAAATTATTTCAATAGATGCCGCCCCTAGGCAAAAGAGCCTAGCGAGTCTTTATAATAAAAAGAAAATCCGCCTCTACCCGTAGGAAAACCGGAGAAAAAACCCGGACGAGGACGAGATAATAAGAATAGAGAGCATATTCATATCAGAGCTGTCATCTCGGAAAAGGCGAAAGTGAAAGATGAAATAACAAGAAGTCGTCAACACCCCTTTTAATGTTTTAAAAACATCGTTTGTGCGATTCGCTCCTCCATCCTGTTAACGAAGAAAAGGAAGGAGAGATGCAGGAAAGGGACTTTTACCTTATGAGTGAAATCCACAAAAGCTAGTCACGTGTGAAACGTGGGAAGTGGCCATTGACAGTGTTGTATCTCTAGGATATAGTTGTTGCGTGGGAAGCTCGCGGCCACAATCGAATTCCCTGGCGCTCTCCGAGTCAGTTGCTGCCGCTCCCGCCGCTGCTTTTATCGAAGCGCCTTTGTAGCCATGCGCAGCTATTGTGATTTACACGCACGCTTTCTGCCATTGTGGCATCGGAGTGTAGGGGCTGCTGCCCCCTGCTCGCGAAAGGGTTTTTGCGAAAGGGTTGACGTCATGTAACGTATCGCCAACGAAGTTTTTTTTTTCTTCTTCTATTTCACTAGAGAAGAATAGTTTAGTTTGTACGCGTTACTCCTTTTAGGGGAATTATTAGAAAAAAATTGAGATAAATCTACATGAAATGTTTAGAATGTTTTTGAGGCCTAAAATGCGTAAAATAGTCACCCTCATATGTTTGATATAATATAAAGTCAGCTTGCCTATCCATAGCCTTATTAAAAAAAAAAATGTTTTTGTTGTTTACGATCCGGGTACGAATAAGTTTTAATTGTCTTCAAATTAAATTGGAGTAAAAGTGGAAGTAAGCAGTTGCTTTAAAGCTTCACGGCCATTAATGATTGATTAATGTGTAAATTATTTTAATCCATAACTTTTCATAAATTTTGAGTTTCGTTTCCTGAATACGTACGTACACGTTATTAGAAGAGTAGTGGAATTCGTCGTGATGACAAGATGATAAATTTCAAATATTTATACAGCTTTAATACATACTGTGTGTTGTTATTCATTCACTAAACACACAGGGACCAAGTACATCCTCCCTCAATTTTTTAAAATGAATTGTTATCAAAATTGTTCTTGTATAATATAGAATGTTAATTTTCAATTTGTTTATTAATTAATGATCTAATGTGAACCATTGGGTGCAGGTATTTGATTACTGATTAATGTTATTAAATAAAGATTGTTTTTATATTAATTTAAACTATATAAATTTAAAATATAAATAAGTCGTAATATTCAAAAGGGTTTTGTGGTTTTTCTAGTCACTACTACATTCATCCTAAACGGCTGCACGAAGAATTAGAATCTTAAAGAATTGCTTCTCGCAATAATAAAATCTCTTTTGGAATTCCTGCTTCTATATTCAAAGAAATTTTAGGGGCTCTTATCTGGTTGCGTTCGTTCTTATAGCTCGGTACATTTANAACAATTAACATAACAATCTAGCAATTATAATAAATGTATAAGTTTCGTATATCGGCGAATGCGCGTAACGGTTGACTTTCACATGTTATTTCTAAAAGATTTTTGTAACGAATAATTAAAAAAAAATTACTACATACAGCGATCTCTTGAGAACCATACAACCGTGCATTTTGCGAGCAAGATACCGTCAACATTGGAGCATTTCTCTCACGCAACGGGATGTAGGAAGCCAACATTACGATCCTGGGTCTGTAAACGCTTCTGCATGCTAAGACGTACTAACCAAATCGATTCTACAGGGTTCGTATTTCTCTCAAACGCTTTCAGACACTTCAGGAACCCTTCTTCGCGATTCGAAAGACATCGAAAACATAGAAGAAATGTTGTTGAAGCCAAACAGCAAATCTTTTCCTTAACACTGAGAAAATGGTGTAATAGAAACCGACGTATTAGACAAAAAAGGAACGAGGGCAGTGGAATCACATCTGCCTTAGGAATTGCCCTTGATCGGAATCGATGGGAATACGTCCCTTTGCTTTTGCTTTTGCTTCCGGAGAGAAAAATTAGTTGATTGTCCTCCACGTGGTCGCATGACGCAGTTTGTAACTTTTGCTTTTTTGACAATAAATTCATTATTATTATTATTATTATACTGCAACAGTATATATGTTTCGTATTATATTATGTTCATATAAGAATGAACGTTTTGCATTTGTCATGATCGAGAGCATTGTTCATGTTATGGGTCTTAATCTTTGAAAATAAGTTGTTGTTTTTTAGGACACGTAAAACAACGTTTTGTTTTACCCGTAACAAAAATTAGCTGCTCACAATAAAAACTCATCGGTCGGTGCAAAAGACAACAAGTTTCAAGTTTGGAATATGTAGCTTTCAAGTGAGTCACTTACTTTTCAAGCTAATACGCGAGTGCTCATAATTTTTAGTCGGACGGTGATTGCAGAAGAATACGCGAAAACAAAGTCTATTCTTTATTTTCAAACCACATGTCACGAGTGAAATTGAAATACGTGACGTAAACTCTTCTGCTTTGATGCATTGCACCACGAGAGGAATATGTTAAAAGTCTGCCATTGTTCTGCTTGTGTGAGTGGCGCTGCGTGGCGGCCGAATTCCTCCTGCTTCAGTGCACCCGCACTTGTTCATTTTCGCTTTTTGCAACATTTCTCATTCTAACATTTTTTTGCAATACGAGCGACGTGGAAGTGGAAGCTATTGGAAGATAAAAGACGGGATGTTGACACGTCGTACTACAGTTACAACATAATTTTTACTGACACGCAATTCATTTTTCCCGTGTTTAAGAGCTTCAATCTGCAAAGGGATTTCAAATGAACTCGGTTTGAGCATTGAACTTCCACTTTGCGTGGAATGCATGTTACTTGAGTAATGGCATCAGCAGGGACAAGGCGCGATTATTGGTCCTTAAAGGAAGTAACTATTTCTTGCATGCTAGTATTGTCTTATTATTCTTATAAGTTCAGTTTTATCTGTACTCAACCTTGGCACGATTGTGTACATTAATTCTGGCTCGGGATCTCCTCCGATTGTCGTTCGGGTAGAGGTAAAGTTTTGCAAGTGCGAAGGGTCAATGACATTGATTAGATTAGATGAATAGCGTCAAGGGTTTAACCTCTATAATGAATGTACTCCCACACGACATTTTCTCGAATGAATGTTGTTGTCACGTCTTGCGACGGAAAGTAATGGCATCTTTTTTTATGGACTGTATTCGTATAAACACGTCCAAAAAATCACCTCATTTTCCCGCGCGAAAATTTCAAGATGTGACGCACAATTAATACCGAAGAAAGTGCTAAAATATTTTTATGTTTTTCGGGCATTGCGCAGCTCGTATCGAGGTTGAAAACTTCATTATTGATAATCGTGGTAACAATATATTAAAAACTCGGAACTATACGATTTTTGTTGTTGCAATTTCAGTTCTCTTTTATGAAGACATTGACGAAAGCCTCTCTATGGAGCAAAACAGATTCAGCAATCGCAAAGGGATCCTCTCTTCCTAGGAGGCAATTGACACTGCGATAGGACTTTGTGTGATATGAATTATAGATACGTATACTTTAATGATTTGATTTGATTGATGGTATTATATATTTATTATTTCACTTTTTTATGATTTCATATTTCACGAGGGTCCGGAGCTTCCAGTGAGTATTCTCCCACACGTGGTCATTAGCTCCTGTTAGGCGTCATTTATGGGTAGCTCTTCCTCCTTCGTGTTACGTAAACGCCAAAAGCTTTCCTTCTTTCATTTTGAAGAATATTCACATATATCCAACGTCGATCGAACCAATCCTCAGAGCCGAACTGAAAAAAATGTCTTCAGTTTATTTCGCAATAAAATGTTTACAGTCTCACGAAACACTTATTTGTAGCATCGCTGTAAAGTTTTTCTTTACGAGCTATTTTCTTTTACCGCACTGAATTCTGTAAATGTAGACATATAATCTATAAGAAAATAAAACTCTTATTATTTAATACGAGATTTTTATGAGGTTTTGATCTGTTAACGTTTGTGTATTACTGTTTCGTAGAATTACAATTTTAATGAGCCCCTTTTATTTCGGTGCATACACGGCTTCTATGAACGATTGTCTCAGTAAAGTACTCAACGGATTTTATTCTGTTTTTGACGATTGGAGATAAAATGTTTCACATCGAAGGATTAGTTGAAGACATCCTGGATATTTTTGCTGAATTAGCCAACGTACGATAATTAATGTGGAAAGAAATGTCGGAAAAAATTAGTCTCTGGGTTACGTTAATAATAGGAGATACGTGAAGACAATAATATAGCGATATAGTATTGTTAAATACACTTCACGACCGTACACATTATTAATTAATTATGATAGGATTTCATCTCAAAACATACAGTTTTGTGATATACTTTTTATCATCACAATTGACATAAATAGTAAGACAACGTCTTTGAGAGCAAATACTTTTAAGCAGAAGCTCGTGACAACATTTTTGAGAGCAAAAACTTTTAAGCAGAAGCTCGTGACAACATTTTTGAGAGCAAATACTTTTAAGCAGAAGCTCGTGACAACATTTTTGAGAGCAAATACTTTTAAGCAGAAGCTCGTGACATGTGCCCATAAAAAATGATGGAAGAATATGGATTAACCAAAGAGATTATTTTAGGCATGAAATTATATCAACTCATGTGGATAAATGATTTAGATTTTGTGAGGATGTTTCTGAACTTGCGACGCCGCAGTGACGATATGGTCAATAAAATTCTTTAAACACCCCTCCAAAGCAAATACTTGAGACATGCTGAATTCGTCTGTACTAAATTATAACGTAGAGTTCAAGAAAACTAGCCATAAGCCATTAGCCACGCGTCATGACATCATATGCGAGCGAATATCACATAATTGTTCATTTTAGAGTAAATACATCAATATGAGATGCGATACATGAGGCTTCGAAGTAAAACGATATTTCGCTTTTAGTAATCTGACTTGGAAGTAAATATCTCGTATCGGAAACTTAGATCACAAAATCGTTTTATTGAGACCTTCTTCCATGACAACTGATATATGTCCTAAAGTATTTTATATTTCTTCTTTGATTCATCTCGTCACAGTAAGAAACATTCCCATCAGAAGGCCACCCATATATGGCAACATCGAACGCATAATGTTACGCCACAAGCAATGGAGTCACGTTTTTTTATTTTATCTTTAGGTTAAAATAGAAAATGAACAACATGTGTTCCATAGTGCTCGTCTCGGAGTTTCTGTTTTCAGGATTGTATTTCATTACTTTGACGTATTCTATCTTATCCTAATATTTAAAAAAAAGCTGATTTAGTTCATTTGTTCCACGCTGCGTGGGACACGTATATGAGGTTAGAATAGTCCACTGTGTAATGAACGACACAATACATTGCGAAATGCTGTCGTCGTCTCCCAGTGTTCTAATTGGGATGACAAACTTTTTAATTTCATTCTTTAGATTTCGTCAAAAATGTTTCAGAATAATTGCTTGCATGCAATGGAATCGAACCCGGTCCCGGTCTGTGTGCGAGTGTGACTTTGTGAAAGAGGGGCGGTGGGGGATGGGTCCTCGGTCGCCATCGAACGGTGGCGCTAGTCGATAGGCGCCGCCGTTTCCTCCTCTCCCCCCCCTTCTCTCTCTCTCTCTCTCTCTCTCTCTGCACGGGGAGAGAGAGATGTATATTTATAGCCTTCCCTCGCTTCTACGTGTGACGTGACGGCGGGCGCCGAACGAATAGGACTGGTGGCAGCGATGCCCTAGTGCACTCCATTCGGGTTTTTTTTTTTTAATTTCTTATCATTCTACTCAGAAAGATACCAATTTGCTATGCTTAACTGATTTAATACTTATATAATAACAGTAACAATAATATCAATAATTCGATCCACCACCTGTCTCGGGATAAGCGAGTTATTACAGACAGAACAGTCGATCATATCAAGCCAATCATGATATAAATAGGCAAATCTAAAAGAAAGAAATAGACAAAGCCTACAGAAAAAATATTTTATAATGTAACTGTTTCTTTCACTTACGATTTAAAAAAAATACAAAACAAACAAAAACTCAATAATATCAGTCACTAAAGACAGAAATTAAAAAAAGATCTGGAAACAAAATGAAGTATTAATCCTCATAATTTCAGCAAGTGGAGTTACTTGCAAAACACGAAAAGGGCATCTTGCAAAAGATCGCTATTAACTAGAAACGTACTCTGCCAAAATGCAGGGATCTGTTCTATTACAAACATTCCACATAACAAAGAAATTTCTTAGTGTCAACTAAGACAAAATTTTACTTCCTGCTCGGCGTCTCAACTATCTGTTTGTACAGAGAAAATACAAATGCGTCTATGTATCACCCACAATAAAAATGTCGATCACATCACATCTCGAAGCAAAGTGAATAATGCACACGATGACATAATCAGGTTGCTGGCGCTGGCCTCGTTCACCAACAACTACAGCTCTCTACAATTGGTTCCATTCTACTGCTACAAACCAGAAGCCGTTTTGGAAAATGAAAATGCTATGAGGGAACCTTGCACATTTCTCAAAACAATAGACCGGATATCACAATAATAGAAAAAATGAAGTGTTCTACCCATATTGACCTTTCTGTCCCATTTAACAGAAACTCGCGGCGGAAAAATTAGCACATGTAGTGAACTTTGCTATAACTGCGACAAACCACCCGACACAAATCCATTTTCATTTCAAAGAGGAACAATAGAAAAGCACGCGAATGATAATTTACTCAATTGAGACGTAAAAACTAATGATACTGAGCACATGAAATAGTCGGAAAACTTTTCCAGTCACAGAAATAAAATGCATTAAATTATGAAACGTATGACATGCTTTGGCAAGTCAAGATCACTGTTACATCGAATTTCCAGGAAAATAATTTCCCGAGAAAAGTGAAAAAGAAGGAAAGCAATAATAATATTATCTAGTAGCTGAAAGAAATTTTTTTTTCACAGAAATGTCACAAAAGTTGTGACTGCTGGTCAAAAAATAAAACTAATAAGATAAATGGCAAGCGCTACTGTGGCTGTAAATGAAACGCTACTGTGACCCAAGTGTTGCCATTTTTCCCTGTAGGTAACAAGATTGTGTGTCCTCTCGGAATCTCAGTTAAATCTACCCTCTTCCTGCTATTAGAAACTCAGTGTGCGATAAGAATTATTGCTAATTTAATTTGCTTAGTCTTAATAATTTCTTCTAGCTTATTACGGGTGATGGAAAATTAGTGTAGATTGTTTCCCAACAAAATTAGTTTTAATATCGTTGTTTACGTTGTTAACCAAATAAGGTTTTATGTTGCGTGTAGGCGTAAACGCAAGAAATCCCCATTTAGTTTTAATACTGCGTTTCTTTAATGGTGCTTGATTAAGTGTTGCGTGATACTGTCCAGATCTTAACCACACTAAACTCTGTCACACTACAATACATTTAAACTTAGAAATCTCTTAGATTACGGTGAACCTCACCGCCAGGTAACAGATTAATCATGTTACGTCGAATGAAAATGGGAGACGGGACCGGGATTCGAACCCGGGACCTTGAGCTCTACGGGCTCATGCGCCTACCAACTGCGCCATCCCGTTCGCCTCCCGGACCCGTCTCTACGAGACCACCTCAGAGGTCTTTGGGTTTCACAAGTTGATGAGAATGGTAGACTTAATAAATATCAAATTATTTTATAACGGAACAATATATTCGAGGATTCATTGCTCATCAATAAAAGATTCTTTTTACAACGCCAACGTTTCGGCAATTTATTTTGCCTTCGTCAGGGCTACAAAGAACATACACAATTTATATTATTTCAAGTACAACTTTGAAAACTTTATTAACACAAACAATATATCTTACGATTACTCATTGTCTAACTATGAAATGACTGTTTCGAAAACCCAAAAAGTCTTACTATAATAGAAAACAACAAATCTGTATTATAATGAGACTTTTTGGGTATGTCCTTGAAACGTTGGCATATTGTAAAAAGAATCTTTTATTGATGAGCAATGAATCCTCGAATATATCGTTCCGTTATAAAATATATATTGGTCGAGATCGACATCATAATTAAAATATTTCCTGAAATTATATAAATGTATTTTCATTGTTACAGGTAAGAGCGACTCGTCTTCAAATGTGCCGGTGATAAATTATGGTGAGTTTGAAGAATCAATTATTCGGTGATTATGAATGAAGATTTTATCCGCGCAATCTCGTAGTTATTAGTAGTTTTAGTCCGTGATTTTAGTTTAATTGCAACGTTTGGAAAAAACCCGAAATGTTATCGAAACATTATTCGGAAAACACATGCCATTGAACGTATGAAACTGACGTTATCTAAAACACAAAAGAGAATTTTTGATACAAAAGTTAATTATTCGTTTGAAGAAAATCATTTGTGTTTATGAAACAACTAATTGAAATAATGATACAAACGTAATTTTACATCTGGAATAGTGTCGGCGTCTTCTCTTATCACCGAGCGGAAGAGCGCTGCCTCCTGCCTCCGTCGTCAGCTGGTGAGACTTTCTCTTCTTCCTCTACTTCGCTTGCGTACCTTCAGTTCCTCGGCAACTCAACATCTGCGCTTCCGAATTCGCTTTCCCGAATAATGGGGAGAGAGACTTCACTCTGTACATCACATGAAATATAAACACCAATGAATAATTATTTATTATTCATTATTTATTAATAATTATAATTATGTACTTTATCACGCCATTGCTGTAGAACTTTTTTAAATAACTTATAACAATTTCAAAAACTATTTTGTTGCATGATTGTGTTGTCTTATGGCTCATATTAATTTAGTTTTATGTGTACTCAACTTTGGCACGGTTGTGTACATAAATTCTGTAGCCCCATCCTGGCCCGGGTTTTTCTCCGTTTTTCCTTCTGGTAGAGGCGGATTTATCATACAGGTTCTCTAGGCTTTGTCTAGGGGCGTGTTTATTGTAACAATAAATCGTGAATTTAGTGTTATTTCAATTCTTATGATTTTTAAACACTATACTCAGAATAATCTATAGTTCGATAATAA
>NNCF01129114.1:202103-224586 GCA_002313205.1 Laupala kohalensis | reverse complement strand
GAGAGATATAAATATATAGTGCATTGAATTTCAGTTATTCAAAAAGCATCGTCAACACAAAAT
Organism: Laupala kohalensis; assembly: GCA_002313205.1. Lineage (NCBI taxonomy): Eukaryota > Metazoa > Arthropoda > Insecta > Orthoptera > Trigonidiidae > Laupala > Laupala kohalensis. Next base: position 224,523 of record NNCF01129114.1, on the reverse strand, counting down.
AATCGAACTTAAAGAAAAATTATTCATGTTAGCTATATTGCAGTTATCGGGAATAGGCTTTATATTAATCAAAAATAAGACAAGTACAGATGTCACTCGCTTATCTACATAAATATTATGAACACGAGATTAATGTAAGTGGCGTAATGGTAGGAATGAAGCAAACGAACTGCGTTTCTTTCCTTTGACACGAAACGAGGGAGTGTAACGAAGCCTAATTACACAATACAATTTTAACAAATATGTTCTACGCAGGGCTGAAGAGAAGTAATGCAATTGGAAATAAGAAAATTATAATTATTTTTACATAGAACGGAATAAGAGGTTTTGAAATATTTTCTTGGTTCTTGGCTATTTATGACGAAGTTCCATTAAGTACCATTTTCTTTTCAATTCATTTTAGTGCCAATTACTTGTGTAGTTCCTATCAGTACCATTTATTTCTATCGAAGTGCCAATTACGCGAAGTGATAATGACCTAGATAATACAGTCGCACAGAATATGAAACATTATCTAGAATTCCAACATCATGTTAATGTCGGCAGGAAACCAATCAACTGCGCTTCATTTCTTCTTTGTTAAGGTGAAATTAAAAAAAAAAAAAACATTTCTATGCGTAAATTGAATCTGAAGTCGTGTGAGTAACTCAACATGAGTTTGATAAATCGTATCCATGATTTCCGAGCTATAGAGTTGGAATACTTGCTTAGACTTGATGTGAACGAAATTTGAAAAAAGCAACCGAGTCTCTTTGAAACAGAATTTCCGAATCAAAACAAATTTACTAGTTCGCGTCGCAGATTGGATATAATTGTGATAGCGGAGGCCGCGCCTGTTTCTGGCGACATCTAGTTAGCCGGTCATTAGCCCTCTCACTCTATTAGCTTTTATCTTTTCCTTTTTACGACGGAAGCGATGCGGCTTCGTTCGATTGAGACATGAACCGCTTCCCGCAGAGAAGCGCTGCAGTTGCACCGACTCGAGTGCTCCGACGGCGGAGGCGCGAATCACCCAATTGCTCGGGATGATCCCCAGGGGGATGCGAACAGCGCCAATGCGCCATAGAGTGTGACGCTACACTTGCAAACGCCTTTGTTCGTGTGGAGAAGGCTTAGGACTAACCGAGGCATTAATTTTTCAAAGTATTACGCGCGTTTGAGCTGCTCTCACTTGATAACTACATTCAGTAATATTGTAAGTTTGCATTGCCGCTACCCTTCAACCCCAACCCCAAGCCCAGAGAGATAACTCGGGATTTTATCAATTTTTTTTTTCTCTCTCTCATATTGAGCAGTATGTATATTAATGTTTCATTCAGTTCCAGAAGTATCATCATCATCTACTATTTTTTTTAAACAACCGAGCTCTTTTCTCTTTCTTTGTAATTCATAATAGTCGTTTGTTTCTAAAATTGAAAAAAATTGTGATATTAACTTAAAATGTACTAAAATGGCCCTAAAGATCTTTAATCGCTTACAATATATCTACTCTATTAATTAAATGTGCAATTCTAGAGAACAAAATAATACAAAAAATATTGCTTGCTAAATAGTACAGCTTTATTTATCTACTTCATAAAACAATTCAATTTGTTTTCTTGGGACCATTTCCTTTTTTTTTCTGTAGTCAATTCAGTTAATTCAAACATACCTGGTCAATTACAGAATCGTTCATGACACTTTTGAAAATTGTTATTTACACGGTTGAAATTACTAATCGATAAGTCACATGCAGTCCAGACAAAGCAGTTATTTTAAAATGGTACGCGTTATAAGTTAAATTGAGTGAAAGAACTGCTGTTACAACATGGCAGAGTTTGCAAACGATTGTTTTGTTTACTTTGGTTGGAAAGAGAGACGAAAAGAGATAATGTATGAATTATTTCAGAACCTTTTGGTATTTTTGAAGAATTTGGTGCTGAGCGCATATATAACATATATATTTCAACACATTTATAAATAAATAAACTTTATCGTCAACAGAGCAGTTGCAAACTGCGTATCAACATGTGGGGACAATAAACTATGATACACTCTCCGGAATCAAGCAATGGACCACCGCATCAATTCCGATCGAGAGCACAACGGCGGCGTTGGACTTAATTATTATAGAATACATTATTTTATAAATACGTCCTGTCATCCATTTATTATTGCAAAATGAACGATTCCATACTTATTACTCCACTCTGGGGAGTTTATGACGTAAATACACGAAGGTACAGAGTATTCTGCCTCCTCCTCCTTAACACACATCCCGTTCGATTCCCGTGATGGCTTTTGAGAAAGAGATTAAAAAGCCGCTTCAGTGGCTGTTTCGTCCGTCGCATGAAGCGCTGCAGCAGCGAAGGGAAGGAAAGAGATTTGTTTCTGGTCGACAGGTCAGACGACATCGATCTATCGAACGAAGGCGACTATCCAACGCTGCAATCGAAATGACGCGTTAAAATTAAAGACGACGGGAGTCAGATATCTATAATTCTCAACTCTCGATAAGAACAATTCCTTATATTTACAGTTTGATAAAGTCTATCATTCCGTATTTTGTAATATCATTTTCATCGTGAAAGTCGGCTGCTTTATATTTCTATTTGTGCCGCAACTTATAACATTCTAGTGAGAAAAAAAAAGCTGATGATTTTTTATGATAAATGGCGGACAACATTGCCGATAAATGACCCCGTGTGTATTATGTAGAAAGTATTACATATAGGGACTCGTAAATGAAGAATTTGACTATATCTTTCGATGGTGACAATTTCAGATCGAGAACTTCTCCAGTGTTATGGGAAGTTTTAAAACTGCGCGAATGCAGGTCTGAGGCGCCGTCTCGGGTTCAGTTGTCATATTCTTCGGTGCGCGTTCACATTTTTTTCCCTTTAAAAAGAGAAAGGTCAGAGTTTATTTATTTATCCGCGAAAGAAAATCTTTAACAGTATGTTATTTTCTTAAAACATGGTCTCCAGATCACAATGGGCAACAATGCCACCTGCTAAACATGTAAAAGCAAACTCGCCGAACTGTCCCTGAAGNTTTTTTTTTTTTTTCTTCTTGTTGTCATCTAATCAACTGTATGAATTTACTTTTCATTGCACGCGATTGGTGTGCGAAGTATTGACAATGCGAAGTCAACTTTTTCTTTCATTCGAGACATGTATAATATAATATTCTTCCTCAAGAATATATATTATTAAAAAATTGACGGAATAAATCAAAAGGGGCTATTGTCTCTTGACAATGTAAATGCATTATTTTCCTTTTGTTCTCGACAATACTAAGAAAATTATTAGAAAATTTCTTTGGATGTCGAGAAAAAAATGTACGAAAATTTTTATTCTTGTATCGTAACATTTTAAAAACTTGCTAATATACGCAATTGGAAATAGGTATTCTATATTTGTTGCCAATTTGTATACAATAGTATAAATGCGTTTAAAACATTATTCAGTTGCAACAGCATCGCAGCACAAACGTTGGATACCTCCTGAATGTTCCTCCATTGCACTTCGATTGCGAGTGAAGAGCGTTTTCAGCTGTAAATGAGTAAATATCACGATCGTTTCGTTCGCAGTTTACCGTTTTACAACAAAATTAGATTCATATAATTAGTATATTTTGTAAATTGTTGAAGTAAATCCCGTTTGGAAATCTAGCGATTGTCCCCGGAATTGAATAATCAATTAACGTTCAACGGGTTCAGTGTAAATTGAAGATTTAAAAAGTACTTGATTAGATCGACAATATTTCAGGGTTCTTCTTAAGGGTTATTACGAAAGATGTGTATCTCTGCTTGCATGTTTGTTGACGATTAAGCTTATTGATGTGTCCGCTTTAAAACAGTAGTTATGCACATGCGCCGTGTTGGCTTCGAAACCCCCATTGAAATACATAAAAGACATGAACATCGTTGAATTTTGATAACTTTCAGTCGGGTGAAAATGTTGACGAGCCGGGAATCGAACCCGGGACCGCTGTTTATCACGTGCGTGTTAACCACTACACCACTCGTTCGCTTTTCTCCATTGTGCGCCACTTGTGCACGGTTGCGGTGTAATGTGGTGGACGGTAGCGGAAGGCCGGCGGGTGGTATAGTGGTTAGCACTCCTGCGATCGAAGCAGGTGTCCCCAGGTTCGATTCCAGGTTCTTCGCCATTTGCATTTCTTCACATCATACGAAAGTTATCACGTGTCATCTCCTCGTTCATTTAACTTTGTCTACAATGAATATGGTTTGTTAATTATACTAATGTCATCCACTTATATTTTTCAAACTTGATAGAAGTGTGTGAAAAGACCAGAAAGATAATCAAGGATTTAAAATTTTTACCCAACATTCGCGAAGGGTATTCACGAGTTTCCCGTTAAAGCCTTATGCGAATACGGAACTTATAAGGCCATTTCAAAAGAAAAAAAAACAGTAGATGGAATCTTGTTATGAATATTCCGTGGATGTTTGTCAACAAATCACAGTAGGTTTACTCAAGTTTGGGCACTTACATAATATACATGTCTGATTCGAGTGATGTTTCAGAGCAGCCACCACCAATATTTTAAAACCAAAAACTACACACTCATCAAGACCTGGGCTCTCTGCGATTGTCGGTTGATATTAAAATCGTCGTTTGGTAGCATTTACACATACCTTGCGGGTGTACCAACGCTATGGAAACAACGAAGAGACTATCGTAAAATGAATTTCGTTGAAAGTAGATTAATAAATTAAGATTTTTTGGATAATTTACACAATCTGTTTTATAAATAGGAATGTTAATTTTGTGTTACACTACAAAGTATAAAAAGAAGAGTAGTTTAAGGTGAGGCTCTGCTAGAGGTAATTTGTCAAGTTTGGTGGTAGTGAATACAACGTATAAGATGAATCGAGTAGGTTGGCAGTTCTCCCAAATTTGTTAACATTTTTCTGAGGGCAGCTGGAGGATCGTAGCCGAATCCAGAGATCGAAGCCGCGAAGTGCCGGTGAAGGAGGTGACGTGAAATGAGGTCCGCTCTGACTTCAGAAACAAGTTTTTTTTGAAACGAGTAGTTTATGTAGAAGTAGATTACGTTACGTACTTCATTCTTTGAATTTAGATCATTCTTTGAATGGGTTGAAGAAAATGAAAAATGTCGCGTACCTGTAAGATTTGGTAGTTAATTTATTTCGTGTGTGTGACATCTCGTTACGTCTTTGTTGCGTAACTTTATCCGAAATAATGCAATAATGGCTGCCTTACACGAATTGGGGACTTCTGTGAATGTAAGTAATATCTGAATAAATATTAATAGTAATCAGAAAAGCGGCTATTTTTGTGTTTAAAATACGAGTTAATAACACTACAAACTAACGCCAAACATAATATTCGTTCACACTTTGCTCGATGCGGAAAGAACAGAATAACGCTACAAGAGCCAAAGTGAATTCATTTGACGGTATATGTTGGCGATGGAATAATTAAGTTTCAAGAAATCCGAATGTACTGCCTACATAACGCGAGGTACAAATATCATTACTCTTATAGACGATGGCGACCCGACACAGGAGTTGGCAGTATCAAGACAGGTAGATTGAAAATAAATATGACAAAATGACAATACATTGTCGAGAGAGCAGTTGCAAACTGCATATAATGAGGTTTTTTGAGGACAATAAACTAATGAACTGCTTCCACTCTGCACAAATATACTCTAAAATATACGGCGCGCTGCCGTTCATGTTTGTTTCTCTCTTGTGTGTGTTTTTCTTTTGTTTCCAACACATAGTTTTTACGTATTTTATTCTCGTGTGGAAATCTATAAGAATATTGTTCGCCTCTTAATTCCCCTTATCCGGATTTTCTGTGCTCGTTTCACTATTCGTATCGCTTCCAGCCCGAACAGTCCGGATTGACGAGACTGAATAGTGGTAATACTGAAAACTAGGAGTTTAAAGAGATAAGTAACAAATTATTAAGAGAGTTTATTGTCATTTATTTGTTTATCGAGGAACTTTTTTTATATTTTCTCTCACTTTGACGCATAGAGCTCTAACTTCAGGGTAAACACTCTGTTTTCACATCCTGATTGGGTGCTTTCCCAATCCTATCAAAGCTGCAACCCTCTCTCTTTCTCTGCGTCGCTGGACAGACGGCTCACGACCCTCTGATCTGTTTTGTGAGTTAAGCCTCGCGCACGACTCCGTCGTGGAGTTTGACTCAGCGAAAGCTAATGGATGCCAACTGAACAAAAGGAAAACGTTGTGAATCCTATTAAAAAACACCGGATACGCGAGCAAATGCAATTCGAATGCAATTCCCTCGATCGGAAGTGACAATTTATTTAATCGTTTCCAATCGACACGAAATGGACTTGAAGGGATAATCATTCAGTTTCCATTTGCAAGAACGTAGTTGAAAATTAAGAAGAGAAACAGTCGTGCGTCCGGCGTGAGGAATGTTAGTAGCGGCGAAGAGACAAAATGGGACACTTTTACCTACATTTCAAATGTGAAATGTATTATTTTTTCTTTTCTTTTTCCCGTTAATTGGTTCTATATTGATATATTTTTCCGAGTATCGCCCATTCTGATGCTTTGCTCTAAGTATGTGAATATTACTTTCAAATAAATTGGTTTCTGCTGCACAACGATCTACTATTCATATCGCATCGTAGTGACGTCATTCAGATCACTTGAAAAGTGTTTTCGAGAAAAGTCAAAAGACGAGGAGGAGGAGGATTCTTCGAATATCTTTTTACTTTTCGTGTCGCAATAAAAATATCGCATTTTTATATTTCTCTCTCTATATTAATTTCTTTATAATATTTTGAAAAATAAATAAATAATTTGTGACTTGCGACCTTTCGATGAAGTCGTAATAATTATTTATTTATTTTGATTATTTAGTGTTAAGTGTAATAGAAAATGGTATTTTGCTTCCTTTCCGAACAATTTTTGCTTTCGGTTGAGATGCTACTCTAAATCCTCAAACAAATAAGCGTTCTAAAAAATTCACTTTCCTTTTTGTAAATGTTGTGATAGTAAAAAAAAAAGCCCTGAGATGAAGTTGGTTGAGGATGTGCCATCCTCGTATCCCCGACGCCTTCCCTACCTCATTTTAATCCCAGTTTCTGCTTTTAATCCGCGTCTCTCTCTCTCTCTCTCTCTCCCTCCTACAATTCGCTTTTCGATTACAGAGGAATGCAAAGAAAAGTGAGTTGTCATCGGTTTCATCTTAATACGAACCGAAATCTTCTGTCGGGGATGTTTTTGTGGCAAAAACCCCGCGCTGTGCTATGCTAAAGAGCAGGGATAATTTTTATATCGATTTCATTCAAAGCTTAGGAGGAGGTATCTTCATCTTTATAAAGATATCTCGCCTTTCTCTCTTCATCATAAAAAATTGAAAAGTGAAATCCGCTTTTATACACAGTCCAAAATAGAAGTCGGATTTTGGAAGAGAATTTTATGTCCTAATTTCATGAAAGGGAAGAAATAGACGATTGAATTAGTCTACTTTTCTAAAATTATTTTCAAGATTTATATGAGACGTTTCGTGAGGTATTGCCACCATTAATGATCTCTAAGAGCTAAATACAATGTTTGCTTAGCAGCCATTGTCTTTACGAATTAATAATTGCCAGAATGTATGAACCCCTTTTCATTCGCCAGTTTGGTTTTTAACAAAAGATACAGAAAGGGAAAAACAACGACAACGAAGTATTGGAAATACAAAACGCCTTTTTTTATCCTCTACACGGCCCTCTACACGATTCTCTGCGCGGCTGGACGTCGAAACTGTTCCCTCAGACTACTTCCGCAACGAGAGATTTATATATATTATATTATTATATTATTTATTTTATTTCATGTTGTGCAGCATTTAGACATGTTTTTGAGCAATAATTCAAATATTCTACGTGAGCGTCCATTTCTACGTCTTCTCATAAATATAAAGAGTGTAAACAAATCGACTTCTTGTCACAGCGCTCGAAGCAACCGACTATTTTGCTCTGTGAAAAATAGTGTCCGTGCGTGGTATCCTTCCGCAACTGCATTGAGAGCTTTTAGTTGTTTTTTTTTAATATTGAACCTTTTAGACGTATTGATGGCTGACTTTTGAAGATAAGAATTTGATATGCTTTTTTGAAGAATGGTTTCTGCAAAAGTTCGACATCGATTTTATTCGTTTCATGATATTATTTGAACGAATGATCTTTTAGTCTTCAAAACGGAACCAATCAACATGAGCTGCTGCTTCATGTCGACACCGACAACTTCTTCATCATAAACAGCATCATCCTCTAATATCTTCCGAGACGTACTCTTCCTTTTCTAGAGTTTAAAACCAGGCTCAGAGGACGTCGTAATCAATAGTTTTCGCAGATGCAGCTACATAAAGTAATATTATTGTAAATGCATACTGCATGGATCTATATAATTGGAAGATATGTATGTAATATGGTCTTATTTTGTTCATATATTTATGTAACTAATTTCAAGTAAAAATGTATTTGTTAAAAAAAGAAGTAAATTCAATTTTTGACAAGTTTTGTTGTTGTTTCTTTGATTAATGGTCAATGTTCGGCTAACTTCCTGGTGACGTCACACCACAGGCCGCCTTGCACGTTATCTTATCAGCAAAATTAATGACTGACTTGCAAATTTAAACACATTATTATTATTTTGTACTAGTTCCCACTACATGATAAGGGATCTAGTATTCCTATAAATATACTACATGATAATGGATCTATAATTATTCCTATAAATGTATGTATATACACAATGTAAATATGAAATGGAATATAGATAAAAGTTATTCCTTACGTGGGAGGATAAACAAGGAACAACGGAAGTGATTGGTGCATTGTAAGCAAAGGCCACAAGTATAGGTCGGATGCGGATGTGCCGAAAGTAAATATTTTTTGCCCAAATTACGCTAAAGAATCCCATGAACATTATAAATCCTATATGTATAAGAGTTTGGCGAAATTTATTTTTGCTGCAGATATCTTTTTCCACTTCCTATTTCCAAAATAAAAATACTCGCTACGAAATAAGGAGGGAATAGTATCTTGACTGTAATGATACGTCAAATAAACGGAGGCAGATCCCTGCTTTGCGCAGAAAGACTATAACAAGGAAAGAATATATACGGTATATCAATGCTAAGGAAAGGGAGAAATTTTTATGACTGAGGATTTTGAGAGAGCAGAAAAAGCGAAGTAAAGATATTCTCCTCCCTCCTTAGAAAATTGTCTTAATGCGATCAAATCTTGGAATAGAATCCTCTGCATCTTCTCTCTTCCCTCCATGAGCTACTGCATCCGTTACTCGTCTAGTGCAATCGATAGAACAGAACTACATAAGAAGTTAAAGGGAATGTTGTCATCTTAATAATATTCCTGTATTTTGTTTTCATCTAGCATTATACCTCAGGAATACCTAAACTGATGAAAAAAGAATACACTAATATCACATCAACTGCAAATTAGGTAAAAATGAATAGTATATTGCATTGAATCTGATCAGTATGTTTTCTTTCCTTTGAGCAAACAGGTCATTAATTTAGATATATCCTTCATTAGAAATATCCATTAGTGAGGAGTTACTGTCCGATACTTTTCCATGATGATAATACAATTATTTTCGTTAACTACTTCTTGACATTACGGCGAATAGAGAAACGTAAATACGAGTATATACCACACGTAGTTTTCGTGGTGTGTATACAAAGTGGCAAGAAAATGATTGTGGTATTTTTTACGAATTTAACTTTGAGTGACGATGATGCAAGCTCAACTGACAAAATTATTATTCTAAATAAAACAAACGATTGGGAAAAATTCCACTAAAAATCCTCATGGTTGTCAGAATTACAGCAGGGGTTCTCATAAATAATACAAGGCACTCTCTTTCTCCATGTACTAGTATAAAATTTATTTCAAGTAATAAATTCTAATTATTTTTTTAATTTAAGTATTCTCATTCTCTCCAAAGGACACCTTCTCTTTTCAAAACCATCAACTGGTCCTCCAGAAACCATTTGATGACAAAGTCATGTGGGATGGTTCACATTTACATTTTTTTTTTTTTCATAATTTTGACGTTTCTTCGTTATTTTTCAAGAATACATTACTTCAATTAAATGAAAAATTTGCCTTACTTCAATCAATAATTTCTTAAATAAATTTTAAGAATTATTTTATTTATTCACAGACTACAGTAGTGAATAACAGTAGTATTAATGCCAACAGATCTTTCTCATAAATTATGATCACTTTCTTGCCCTGAGATCTTTTATTTCTCGTCCCTGGCCAATTTCATTCTTTCTGGAACCACATATTGAATTTCGTGACGCAAACAAAAAGTCACAGAGCAAAATATAACTTTCAGATTCCTGAAAACATCTTTTTTTCACAGGGCGCATTTAGTTTTCGGAAACAAATATACCTCATTAATCTTGATTTTGTCGTTAAACTGTAAATCCTGTCTCTCATTAATGTATAGTGATACGTCCCAACTCCTTTGAAGCGTAACTATTCTAACCCACAGAGACTGAAAGACATCGGAGAGGAATTGTAAGATGATCAACTGAGGTTAGAGGATGTGAGGGGAAAGATAAATTATAAACTCTCTGATACTCTTCTGCTCTCTAAGATTATTTACACTACGTTCTTAAGTTTTAATTTAAAAACGTAATTCAAGGAAGCTTGGTTAGCAGAACTCAATACAGGGAAGTTCAAATCTTGACGGGATCACGGTTTTTTTTAAAATTCTTATCTCATTGTCTAGATTGGCGTCCACTCCGCAAATGGAGACGATAGTTGAAAAACTACTTTATGTACCTGGAGTGTCTCAAATTAAACATTTTTTCGATCTAAACTTACGAAGATGTCTATACTATTCATACCGTGGCACAGTAAATAAATAAATTTGTTGCCAACAAAGCAGTACAAACTGTGTATGACAAAGTGGAGAAAAGTAAACTAATTCACAATAAACTAAATTGAAAGCAAAACCACAAACGCCTTGGTGAGTCGCATTATACAATATAAATGATCAAAAACTCACGTAGAAAGAAATAAGAGACCAGAAAAATAATTATGATCCACACATACACACTCTGAAAAATCATAATACCCCAGTAACACTATAATTTTATTTTTTCCTAGATTCTACCAAAGGGGCATCGATGCAATTATGACAATTAAGCAATTCTATTTCAGTCGTGAACTATGTAACTAAACAAATTGATTCATTATCCTGAAAGTACAGGAGCATTGAAATAAAAAATCATTCAATATATCTAGAGCAGTAATTTGTAATTTTGTGTGTATTATTTAGGTTCAACATGTTGTAAAATCATTTTCTTTTCCCCTCCATTATCTCCTTCTTCTGCACATGTAATCCTCGTCAAAGATGTATAGAATATTTAGTGAAGCAGTTATATACTTTTTCACATTTCGGTACGCACTAACAATCATCGAAAAAAATTAAAAAAACTCATCAATTTTGATGTAAACGTCTCTGAACAGTTAATTTCCTATACTATTTCAATACATATAAGACACAGAATAAATTTTCTATAAAGGTAGATAAGAACGTAAGAATACTCGAATTATCAATTCAATGGAAACGAGGTCAAAGATAACATTTTATTTTTCAATTAGCAGTTCCTAGAACATAACTGTACTGTGTATAAATTATTCTACATACAACTGATAATTCTTGAGTTCCACCAAGTTTCAAACAATGTATTCAATTAATTTCGAGAATTTCATTACAAAACATTTCCAGGACGAACTTGCATAGCCTGCGAGGATTCTTTGCTTGTCACATAAAATATATATTTCTTCTATACGATGTGTCCATTACAATACACACATGAATAAATTTTTGAATTCTGCCAAGTTTATAATAATTTATTCAAAGTATTTCGAAGATTTCATTACCACATATTTCCAGGTCGAACTTGCATAGCCTGCGAGGATTCTTAGCTTGTCACATAAAATATATATTTCTTCTATACGATGTGTCCATTACAGAGAAAAACATGAATAATTTTTTGAATTCTGCCAAGATTCAAATAATTTATTCAAAGTATTTCGAGGATTTCATTACCACACATTTCCAGGTCGAACTTGCATAGCCTGCGAGGATTCTTTGCTTGTCACATAAAATATATATTTCTTGTATACGATGTGTCCATTACAATACACACATGAATAAATTTTTGATTTCTGCCAATTTTCAAATAATTTTATAAATTTCGAGGATTTCATTACCACACATTTCCANAATAATTTATTCAAAGTATTTCGAAGATTTCATTACCACATATTTCCAGGTCGAACTTGCATAGCCTGCGAGGATTCTTAGCTTGTCACATAAAATATATATTTCTTGTATACGTTGTGTCCATTACAATATACACATGAATAAAATTTTGAATTCTGCCAAGTTTCAAATAATTTATTCAAAGTATTTCAAAGATTTCATTACCACACATTTCCAGGTCGAACTTGAATAGCCTGCAAGGATTCTTTGTTGTCACATAAAATATATATTTTTTGTATACGATGTGTCCATTACAATACACACATGAAAAAATCTTTGATTTCTGCCAAGTTTCAAATAATTTATTCAAAGTATTTCGAAGATTTCATTACCACACATTTCCAGGTCCAACTTGCATAGCCTGCGAGGATTCTTTACTTGTCAGATAAAATATATATTTCTTGTATATGATGTGTCCATTACAATACACACATGAATAAATTTTTGAATTCTGCCAAGTTTCAAATAATTTATTCAAAGTATTTCGAGGATTTCATTACCACACATTTCCAGGTCGAACTTGCATAGCCTGCGAGGATTCTTTGCTTGTCACATAAAATATATATTTCTTGTATACGATGTGTCCATTACAATACACACATGAATAAATTTTTGAATTCTGCCAAGTTTCAAATAATTTATTCAAAGTATTTCGAAGATTTCATTACCACACATTTCCAGGTCGAACTTGCATAGCCTGCGAGGATTCTTTGCTTGTCACATAAAATATATATTTCTTGTATACGATGTGTCCATTACAATACACACATGAATAAATTTTTGAATTCTGCCAAGTTTCAAATAATTTATTCAAAGTATTTCGAAGATTTCATTACCACACATTTCCAGGTCGAACTTGCATAGCCTGCGAGGATTCTTTGCTTGTCACATAAAATATATATTTCTTGTATACGATGTGTCCATTACAATACACACATGAATAAATTTTTGAATTCTGCCAAGTTTCAAATAATTTATTCAAAGTATTTCGAAGATTTCATTACCACACATTTCCAGGTCGAACTTGCATAGCCTGCGAGGATTCTTTGCTTGTCACATAAAATATATATTTCTTGTATACGATGTGTCCATTGCAATACACACATGAATAATTTTTTGAATTCTGCCAAGTTTCAAATAATTTATTCAAAGTATTTCGTAGATTTCATTACCACACATTTCCAGGTCGAACTTGCATAGCCTGCGAGGATTCTTAGCTTGTCACATAAAATATATATTTCTTGTATACGATGTGTCCATTACAATACACACATGAATAAATTTTTGAATTCTGCCAAGTTTCAAATAATTTATTCAAAGTATTTCGAAGATTTCATTACCACACATTTCCAGGTCGAACTTGCATAGCCTGCGAGGATTCTTTGCTTGCCACATAAAATATATTTCTCCTAAACAATAAAAGCGAGGTAGACAATCTTATTTTGTACGACCTAATTGGTTGGCGTTGAAAATCCATTACTGATTTTGAAATTTGTTTCAAATTCTTTTTACGATGCACTTATTTTCTGACATTAAGAGTTTTAAAACTGTACACAGATAAGGAAATATTGGAAAATATATTCCTGAATGGATTAAATAAGTTTGTAAGTATTTCAATATATTGTTAATTGTTTATTTTGTCAGATCTGTTGAATATTTGTAGCCTTTTTTCGAATTTTAACATATTTTGATCACTCGTAATTTTCTGTTGTGCATCGTCAGTCGTCTCAATAAAGATGCAAATTAGATTCGTCGTTTAATCATTATAGCATTAGCGTCACGCAGGGTTTTTCTCATGCTACAATATCTAGGTTTCACGTAGAATCGCACCTTCAACTCAAAATACTCGTCGTCATCATCTCCTTCTTCGACAGCAGCAGAGGGGAGGAATTCGGGAGGTACATTATAGCAAAATTGGCAGGTTCCTGGCACATGAAGATCATAATCTGCAAAAAGCATGTGAGATCACGCAATATCTTAAATATATTTTTTCAAATAAAATTATTGTTATCGTGAGTTTATCAAAACTCTAAAAACAATTTTTTAATAAGTTGAGATATAAAATTGATTTATTTATCTTTTAAATAATTAACACCTACTTGCCCACGCTGGATATCTGGGCTTTTGTATTCCCTCTCCTCTTCCTCACCACCGAAGCAAAAGAATTTTGCCAAGAAACTCATCGCCGTCTTCTCTTAGTCTCGTTCGCATAAACTACACACTCGAATATCAGAACCTCTCTCTTAGCAACGAGCGAACAATAGATTCTCTTTAACCACATTATTGTTTTCCTGACAATTCACTATTTCTAGACTTACAGTGTTGAAGCATTAAGTATTTTGCATAAGATTCGGTTCCTCAAAATCCACTTTTCTTGATACAAAAGTTACAACAATTACATTGAAACAGATATATTTATTTTTAGTGCATAAGATACAATGAAGTCATGAAACTTGTTTTATCTCAATTTCATACAAATCTCTTAAATTCAACATAACGTATTTTATCTAAATTTTCTTTTAGTTAGGCGGAGATGTATATTTTACAAATAATCATATTTGTGAATTTTTTCCTTACAAATTAATGCTCTTAAAGGGTATTGCGAAAATAACATATTAGGATGAATAAATAAGACAATATTATACCTACTCATGTATCTTAAAAGAAGACTCAAACATTTCATTTGATTGCGTCAAGGAGGTATGACTTCGTATTCAACTTAACAACAAGATTAGCAAGACGAAATGCTTAAAACCAGAAAATGGGAGCAAAAAACTTTATATACGAAGAAAATCAAACAATTTCTGTAATTGCCATTATTATATTGCCTCATTCATTAAATATGTAATATGTTAGTTATTTCTAACATTGAGTTGGACTGTCTAATAAAAAATGATTTAATTTTTTTCTGTAAAAATTTGCAGTAAACTTCAATAGTGTCTATCAAATGAGAAAGAAAAGTAGTTTTTGGCGATAATGGCAATTTTTTAAAATTTTATTACTAGTTGATTATATGGCGATCCCTAGGACTAGTCATCTTTAACTCTATCTATCTTGTATGATTAAGATACATTTACGTACTGGTTGTTAGAAACATGTATGTACTTCATTCTAATTTTTAAACTTCATAATAATACAAAACTTGACTGCATACGCTACAACATCTCGCGCGAGTTTGGACTTTCCCTTTCGAGGCACGACGCTGCTGCACAATTTCATTAAAATTCTTGTAAAATTTAAAATCCGTCGAAATTTTACGATTTAAATGTGTTTTTTATCTTTGCTAAATGAACAAAACACATAATTCATTAAATTTGATGATTGATTTGTTTTCCTCCTTAATTTACTCTCTTAAATTGAAATATTTTTACACTTATATTTTAATAACGTTTTACTGATAATTTAGGTTAATTTATGTATATAGACATATGCTGTCAAGGACTTTTTTGCACAACGCTTCGAGGCCAACAATATTTCCTTGCATAGTTGTCGCCTATGTACAACCGTTTTGACAGCGTAAACAAGTATAACTTTTCCCCCCGTTTTTATCGACATTTATTTTCAAAATCCATCTATTCTTAACACACATATTTAAAATAAAAGTTAGCCTATGTCCATACTGAATGCCTTATTTACCTCCCTTCTAATTTTCATCACTATCGCTTCAGTAGTTTACTCGTGATCCGGCAGCAAACAGACAGAAACGCTTTCGCGTTACACATTACGTTTTAGTATTGATATCTTGTATTAAAGGTTCTTTTCTGGATTTACGGTAAAAATATGTCGAATTCTTGTATTTTTTTAAATGTGATATAAACTATCAATTTTTGAATTTTTCTTCTCTGAGAACTTGAAAAGATAAGAAGATAATAATTTGTGTTAAGATGTGATTCTTTTCAGCAAGAAACAATTTTTGTTGATAATGCCTCGGAATATAGTCCAAAGAAACTAAAATTTAAATTTGCTACTGCGTGTAGTATGTTATATTTATATGACAATGTTGCATTTCTTTTGGTATGAAATTAAAAGCGAAACTGGTCATTTCAACATAACAGAGCTTCTCATGTCATCGACATTTATCATAGTTTATATACTGTAAACTAATATAAAAAATAAGGAGTATTCCACCTGTCAAATTCTACNTCGCTTTTTTGTCATAAAAAAAAAACATTTTTACGAATATTTTTAGTTTTGTGCTTTTAGAAGCAGGCACTTACTTATAAGGCTCTCTGCTAACCGTATATTCGACAAAACTAACTGGTTGTTTTCCTACTAAAACCTTCAACACTATTTGCACTATTCTAACTTGTTTTGCTTCTAAGAATTGTAGTTTTTGAATGGTAGTTATGAATTTTTATCCATAAGAATGGGGTATATGCTAGAGTCTTGTCTTGAAATGCCTACCTCAGTGTTTCCTCAATGTTAAAATATCTTGTCACAAAAATATTTGGATTAATTCTTGGGTGTTTTAAGGACGAGTATCAGAGTGAATTCTGTGTCAAAACATTCACCGTTGGTTAAAAGTATTTCTAGTCTCATCCAATACACCAAGTGGTTGGATTATGTGAAGATATATTATATCGTGTGGTTCTGAGTGAATGGTTAGAGACGACTTGTCAAAATACGCGCAGATATTTTCAGAAAAAAATGAACATAATAATTCGTACACTGAAAAAATATTAAACTCATTGACATGTATGACGTTTTTCTATGGTTGATGTTGCCAACATTTCATTCGTATTTTCTGAATGACGTGTTTAGAACTCTGCGCTTGGGTAGGAGGGAATATCTAGAAAAATACAGCTAGGAAATAAGATGTCTGGACCAAAATTTGTGTTTTGCGGACAGCCCTCAAACATTGCCGATTGAAGCAATAGAGGACTTCTCTTTATAATGCTTTTAAAGGCGTGATGCTCGTTTCGTTTGCAAGGGATCAATGACCTCCGTCTAGACAGGAGACAGGGGGTGGATGTGGAGATGTGGGTGGATTGGGAAGGGATGAGGGCGAGTCCTTCGCAAACTGCGGGGGTTTCCACTCGATGACGTCAGATCGTTTCCCATTGGACGGTGACTCAGTCGCAGGAAACAGCGCGTCTCCATTCTTCTGATGAAACAATCACAATCAACATTTCATTTCGTATACACAATGATGAAGAACTGAAGGTACAAAGCGTTGATTGTGGAGAACGTACAAGTGACGAATTGAGACGCAAACACGTAAAATGATCATGGAACGATACATCAGTTGTTTACTTTCANACGCAAACACGTAAAATGATCATGGAACGATACATCAGTTGTTTACTTTCAGCGCCGCTGAGAAATGCATTTTTACAATAATTCTTTTTTTTTTAAGCGTTGTTTAACGTTGTTTGAAGTCTCGTAATCTTGTGTGCAGAGTCTTTCGTGGTCAGTCACACACGTCCGTTCTTTTTCAAAAACTGATTCTAGGAGAAAGAATACTCTATCGTCTGCGAGTTGAGTGTTGAATCACTTTTTATAGATCGAGACGAAGGGAGGAGAAATTAGGGAGTTTTTGTATAACGCACACGCTGCTTCCTAGCGTATACGGACCTTCCACTCAAATGATACATAAAATTGTAAACACTAACAAATTACTTCTATGGAAGCGTACACAAATAACTCTGTACTGTGAATATAGTAGATATCAACATAACCTCAAATATCAACATAACCTCAAATCCATGACCACTAACATATCATAAGGAAACAGAGATGTTGTAACGCGCTGCGCCAGGAGCGTTAGTGTGCCGCTAACTTCTGAGCATGCGCAGAAGTAACTTGCATGTGGAGAGCGTGTACGACAGGTGGAAATTGCGTACTAACTTGGGAGTCGAGGCGGGTGGCGCAGTGGATAGCACACCTGTGACAAGAGCAGATAGTCCCGGGTTCGAGTCTCGGTCCGTCGCAATTTCCGTACTCGGAAGTGCTGAGTTGAAAAGAAGCGTATACGATCGCTCGCAAGTACGTTACGCAAAAACTCCCAATTTAATTGTGAAACCAAACATGATGATATTGAAACGATATGTCTGACTTGTTATACGGTCTTGTTTGCTCCGACATCCGAATGATTTCGTGATTTCTAGAGATGAGGTACAGAATGTCGTTAACCAATTAATTGAAAACAATATAATGAACTTGCACATATCATCCCCCAACCCGCGAATATTCCCGCTTACCCTCACAAATCTTTTGTTTGCCGATAATACACACGGTTAAAACGCTTGGCCCCGAAAACTCAGAGACGTTTGTTGAATTCGAGTTTGGGTCACAAAAACTTTTCAAAAGACTGGTTTTGAGCGCACGTCCTTCGACTCCTTACTAATATCCCCCGAAAGGGCAAAAAGCAGGATTCAAGGATACTCCTCGAATTATCTCCTTCAGTTCAATACCGAAAAAATTGTAACATACCGACGGTATTGACATTAAAAAATCTAAAAATTGCAAATTATGGTCACTACAACATTTTATACTTTTGAATTATCTCTGTCGACTTCGTTATGTCACAAACATGTTGATCGAACTTTTGGGATTATGTGTACTAATGTTGTTGAATCAAATATCTAAAACTAATTTGTGGAATTTTCTATATTTAACTTGGAATTTTAATGGGATGGTCGTTCTTATATTGAAGATATTTAATGGGATGTACTAAAAGAATTCGTATGAGTTTACGATTTTCTAGAGGTGACTCACGGCGGAATGCGAACAGTTGCGATATCTCACGAAGTAGTTTAAGATATCGCGGTTTGTGTGCTATTTATATCAACACTAACTTATAAAGAAGTGTTCACTGTATCACAACGAAGCTCCCATTCGAAGCCGAGAATCATACAATTCGTCAAAAATAATTGTTTTTTCACCCATGAAAAGTAGGAGAAAGTGACTAGGAACGGAACAGAGCAGTCTAGATGACTATAGTCTAGAACAAAACCATTCGTTGAATTCAGAGATGATGGACGTTGAATTACATGCAAAAAAGTTCTGGAACGGAAGACAATCACTCATGAGGTGAAATGTCGGATCTCGCTTTTCCATCGCAGATGACGAGCTGCTCGAGAGAAGAACTCGCTTTCGGATGATTAACGACGGCACAACACCGTTTGCCGAGAAGAAAATGATGAAAAAGTGACAGAGAAACCGAGGGGAAGGAAAAGCGTTTAAAAAGAACTTCCGTGAAGTATTTCGTGTGTGTAAGGTGACTCCTCCATTTCGGTTCTGCGTCGTCTCATCGTCGACGTGTGAAATTCGCATCGAAACTAAGAGCAGGTTGATTTATTGTATTCAAGTTTTACACTTTATATCTCTGTTCTCTTAAATTTTATATTTTGAAACGAATAATTATGAGATGGAGTCTGCAGTCATTATAATAAAATATAAAAACAAATCACATCAATATATTTTGTTGCATTTCACAATATGCATACGTTTTCAATTTTCATAATGAGTCTTAAGTTCAATTCCCATCCTCTGAGAATCGTAAGGGCGCTTGCGGGTAATCGGAATCATTTTCTATCGTCATCATAAGGGGATGCTAAGGGATGGTTGGGTAGTTGAAATCAGTTTTTATCGTTATATTCGGTCTCAGCGCACCAAAATACCTGAGAATATACGTATATTTTAAATTTTCATGAAAAACGAAATCTCAAACCATCCTGGGGGCTGTAGGGGGTGCTGAGGGAATATTGGAAAATTAAATTTTTTTAAATGATCATAATCGGTTTCAGCGCCCTCGAAATACGTAGAGGTAGTTGTGTCTACCATCCGGGTTTTTGGGTTTTTTTTCTTTTTTCTTCTTTTTGTGTGTCTGTGTAACTAATGTAATAATAAGTCAGGTTTTGAATATTACATGCCGGATTGAGTTATTATATAATTATAATACGAATATTCGTATTAAAAAATAACCCAAAAATTAGGAAATAAATGTTTGAAATAGTTACGCTGATTGTATAGCAATGTGTATTACGTCATTGGAACCTCAAAGTACATCGATGGGCAGAAGGAGAGTTAAGTGACTTGCTTGGCTTCTGCGTTTCTCAAGTGATCAAATCATTTATTTACGAGACTTGTTTGAGTATTTGTTAGAATGTATTTCATAAATAATAATCATCATCGGAAGGAGGAGGAGGAAGGGAAAAATTCATATAATATAATTAAACCAATAGGAAAATTCTATCACACGTTCAATTTTGAAGATGGTTTCCTCGGTCGCATTGTCATAGCATTCTTGGCTGTCGGTTTGGAGCCGTATCGTTGAAGAGGAAGATGGCGTGGAAGAGGTTGTTAGTGATTTTCGAACATTTCATGGCGTCGAAACACCGTTCTCAAATTCTATCCATCAGTGAAATTCTTAGGACTAATCTTTGATCAGAGACTGAATTGGATTGAACATCTGACAGACCTAAGAGTGAGAACATTAAAGTCTCTGAATCTATTGAAGTGCCTGAGTAGCAGGGAATGGGGCGCTGATCGCTACTCCCTGCACCAGTTTTATCGAGCAATTATAAGATCTCGGCTCGATTATGGCTGCGTTGTATATAGCTCTGCTCGCGCAAGCTATTTAAACAATTTGGATAGTGTCCATCATGCACGTATCCGACTAGTCACGGGAGCCTACCGTACTAGACCCATTCCAGAGTCTGTATGCCGAGAGTGGCGAACCATCTCTACTTTCGGCGACAACACCTCATGTTACGACACTTTTGCCACGTGCTAACTTTATCCGACAGTCTGGTACACAACGCAGTATTTCATCCTTCCCCTTCTTCCGTCCGTTTCTACAACAACAGACTGAAAGCAATCAAACCTTTTGGATATCGCTCCAAAGGAATTTTGGAAACCTTGATTACACGCACACCTAATGTCTTAGATAAAGGTTTCAGTAAGACCCCTCCTTGGGATTTGCACAAGTCGAAGATTAGCTTCGATCTTCTGCATCTTGACAAGAACACTCCAGCCGTGATGTTGAGGGTATACTTTCACCTAATCCTCGACAAACACCGGAATTATCTTCCTGTGTTTACGGACGGGTCGAAGCAGCTGATGGTGTCGGCTGCTCCGTGGTGTTTCCCCGTAAGACCTGTGGGTACCGTCTTGGCGACCTGTGCAGCGTTTACACCGCTGTGTGCTACGCCATATTGAGAGCACTGCGATTATCAAAGTGCTCCCGTGGACCAAATTTCCTGATTTGCTCCGATTCTCTAAGTGCCCTTTATGCAATCCAGACTATGTAACCAGCTGATAAAAGCTGATCCAGAACATCGAGGATGTGCTTATCTCGCTCCAAAATGATGGAAAGAACATAATGATTTACTGGATTCCCGGACACGTGGGAGTAAGAGGAAATAAGGAAGCAGACGTTTCCGCAAAGGCGGCATGCCTCAAGAATCGCGTGGATTCCTTTACGGTTCCAAAAGGGGATATCCTAAATTACATCAAGAGAAGGATTCTGAGGGAATGGAACAATGAGTGGTTGGCCGTTGAAGGGAATAAGCTCCGACTTATCAATTCCTCTGTTAAGTCATGGAGCAGTTCTTATAGGCCAGCCCGGCGCGACGAGGTCTTGCTGACATTCATCTGTATCTCTTACTACTTGATGATGAACCCGTTTGTGAGGAGTGTAGCTGTTCTCTGACAGTGCGTCACNCGAGAATACGGAGACAAATTGATCTGGCTGCAGATTTACCAACAATTCTCAGAAATAAAACGGTTAATGTTAATAAACTATTGAATTTTATGAGTAGATCGGAGCTCCTCCCACACGTTCTCGGGAGGATTTAAAAATTTGCATTCTTTCTTCCTCTTCCCTTTCGTCTTTCTTTTTATCCTTCCTTTCCGTAATTTGAAAATTATTATTTTCAGAATTTTCTTTCATTTTTATTATATAACGTTTCCTTTTATTTTCTCTCCTCATCTTTGTATTTAGATTTTTGTTGAATTCAGGAGAGATTTTTAATTGGTATGGTCGAGTTATTCGGCGAGTCCCACACACGGGGAAGAGTCACTACGACTGCATTCCCCCCTCCCCTGCAAGGGCTCTAATAACCTTGCCGTTGACGAGCTCTAAAGCCCCACACACAAAAATGG
>NNCF01129114.1:69143-201737 GCA_002313205.1 Laupala kohalensis | reverse complement strand
ACAAGTAATTGGAAGTAATGCCAGACCCAGCTCGGGGCCCCGTGTTCGCCAAACACGTACTTACTAGACGTAAGTCCCCTGAGGGGTGCATGTCTTTGAGTGAGAGATCATTAAATACAAATTATGATTTTCACTGGTGATTATCTCAGACAGCTGCTTATAACAAGACAGCACGTGTTGAAAGTAAATTAAATTTCAATTGGTAAAATATTCGTAAATGTCTTATGATACATTCACAAGCACCGGCGAAATACCCAAGTTCGCTAGGAACAATAAAAAACACTCAAAATTGATTAAATATTCAATCCTACGAAATTCAGCAAAATAATTTGTGAGAAATTAAAAAGTTTTGTTGCCCTCATAGAGACCTCATACATTGTAGAGCAAAATGACAGAAAATATTGTTATGAGTGGTGAGACTCACAACACAAAGGGGATTTTGAGATCCCCCAGGGGACTTACATCTAGTAAGTACGTGTTTGGCGAACACGGGGCCGCGAGCTGAGTCTGGCATTGCTCCCACTTACTTGTGCTATGCTCCTTCCTTTCTCTTTTCTGACCTCCCTTGGTCACCTCTTGTTCTTTTCGATCCCGACGCTATTAGGGCTAGGGTATCTTTCATTTTCCTCTTTCCTCTTCTTTTTTTTTAAATGTTTTTAGTAAAAGTCATGTGATATGTTGGAATTTGTGTTTTGAGTTGTAATGCAGGAGGGTTTTTAGTGGGTATGCTCGAGTCTTTCGGCGAGTCCCACACGCGGGGAGAGTCATGTTGGCTCTCCCTAGTGCGTAACTGCATTTTCCCTACCTGTACAAGTTTTAAGGGCTCTAATGACCTCGCTGTTGACGAGCCCTAAAGCCCCACAAAAAAAAAAGAAGGATTTTGAGTAAAGAGCAAATCGTTAGATACTATTATTGTAACGGAGGTACACAACACATATGTTCGGCTTGCAAAACAGTTTTATTTAACAATAAACGTAAAGAAAGTTTCTGTTTCAACTGGTAAAACCTTATAACAATAATAATGTTACATGAGCAGAACTACCGGAAGTGGTTAAATTTCAATAATGATGTGTTATTGAGCAGCATGTGCTCTTTACTGCCAATAACACTAATACAAAAACATATCTAAATGAATGAAGGATTAAACTTAACATTACATACACAGAATTACTTATTCCTGTATATACAAATTCTTAACCAAAACTTTTGAGATGGACTTTGCCTTAGAAATGTCCCCGTGATAAATGTTTCATCAGAAAAGTTGTTCACTAACGAAGTCTTGATGCACCCAATTCAGTTGACGTAGGTTCCAAAAATGTCTTCGGACCATTTACCCGAAGGAAGAGATGAATATTGGATTTCTTCATAAAGGATGTCCTCACAGATCGTATGCAGATCCTCCTTATAGTTGTTAGTTGACTGAAGATTTCAATAAAAACACACTTTAAAAAGTACTGGTACCTTTGATATCCAGTGGCCACTTTCGTGGAATATTGCGCCGTTGAGTGACCCGACGTGAGTCGTGTTGCGATCCGCTGTTGAGCAACTGTCTTGTAGTGAAATCATATGCCTCGAGGAAATTGCTTCTCATTGGCTCGTTTGCCGAAGCGTCTTCTTACGTTTACTTCTCCGAGGCGTGCGTCCTTTACTCTTTGGAACTTTAGTATCGCGTGATCCCTTGGGTCCTCTTCGACAGTTTACTGGCAGCTTTAGTCCGCAGTAGCCGTCCTTAGTCCTCACTAAGCTCTCTCGCTTGTAACGAATAAAGACCTAGCGAACGCGTCTTCTGCTAGTAGGTGCAAAATAGAGCTAGAATGGTCGGGATCATGTTCTCTAGGTATCATAGAAATTATAATTAATGGTATTTACATAATTGGTTAAAAATGTAAATTTTCTAAACGATTTGAAAGAAACTATTTTTATTTAAGAAATGTTTCTGGTTGTGACATTCACCTTAGGTTTATCACAAAATAGGGTTTTACAACTAAAGGCAAAGAATGAAGCTTATCGGAGATTTTTTTACTTTCTTTTCTTTTTTGCTCCTAAATGTCATCACTTAGTTCGTCGAAATTCACAAGAAAATACACAAGAGAGAAGCTTCAATCTTGTTTTTGTTTCGCTGAATACAAAGTTTAAATACTTTCAGAAGAATGGAACACATTCACTGTTCAACTATTCTTTAGTTTTTTTTGTAATTTAATTTTTTTAGCACTCCCTAGTTTGTAGAAGTATTTTGTATATTTTAAGACTTTGATATAAAACGCATAGTTGGGAAGATCCTGATACTAAACGCCTATGAATGTGATGGTAGTACCTTGATACGCAACAAATGAGGCACCTAACCACATTTTGCACTTACTTAGTTATTGTATAACGTTATTTCATTATTCTTATGTTACTTTTTTATGTCTATTATTACTGTACAAGTATTTCAACTTTATATGTCTTGTAATAGTATTAGATAAGTTTATATTTGTAATAATTATGTGATACTTTGTATCTTTGTGGAACAAATAATCTGAATCTGGATCTTGAGAAAATATTTATTTTTAAGAAACTTGTGCAAAATATTTTAAATTTCTCATTCGGTTTGAATATAACTTTACATGACCATAAAAATCATTTCGTTTATTCATCTCGAACTGCATTCAAACTTTCTCTATTTTCTTCCGGAAAGCGTTTGCGTCGTACGTTACATGAAAAGATTCGGGACACTTGGTGGGGAGCAGCAAATATTAAGCAAGCTATGCGTATTACTTGTCCGTTGCAATAATGCGCGGAAACTTTGTCATTAGGTATTTCTGATTTCGGGGCTTCAAAATATCGAGTCAGTTTGCTGGAAGAGGTAGAAAGACACTCCCACGAAACGAGCACGTGACCTTAGATACCCTCATCGATATTAAGGTTCTAAAATAATTGCAAACCCTTTTTCATGTTTTCAGTCTGTGATTTTAAAATCGCTCAATTTCATGAATTACTGAATGGTAATAACTACATATGTTTTCAGTCTGTGATGGCATTAAAGACAGTCTTCACTTTGAGAGTAAAATCTACCATTAACATTACTCCTTATTTGTTTATATTTTTTCGTACTAAATATATTTCCTTCAAATTGTTTAGAAAATTTACATTTTTTAACCAATTATGGAAATATTATGCACAATTTCTATGATACCGATGATTCTTAACGTGCGAACCCATTGAAGATAGGTTTTTGTATTTTCTGACATTTTGCGCGGCAATGTGTGACCGTCTCTAATAGGACAACAAAACTCATTAATTTCTCATCAATATAGTGTTACGAATTCTTTTGCTGAACTTTGTAGTATTTAATATTAAGGTTTTGAAAATGATGACTATTTCTAAATAAACATTGGATTAATATCTCAATGAAATGAGGGGAAATTAGTTTTAAAATGACGTTTGATTTCATAGGCGTCGTTCCGCTTTCAAATATTGCATAGGAAATTTTCAGCTTTGAAACAATGCGTTTGTACTCTCTTGAACAAATGTTAGAGCACAAAATTGCTTATTTTATTCGATTTTCTTTGTGTCTTCCAGTCAACACGAGACAATCTTTCTTCCATAACTTTGCTCCGAAAGGATTTTCATGTGCACAGACGAATTTGTATGTCACGTAATTTATTGAAATGCGCTGTTGAAATATTTATTGAGATATTTTCTGTCCTAATGTTTCGTGTATAATATAAACGCTTTTGATGACGCGTGCGCGCGGCATTTCATAGATCTTGCTTCAAACCTATATTTCTGAAGAACAAAAAATGTTTTAGGAAATGAAATACGTTTATTTAAGAATTAATGTTTGGCTTTTAAGTAATGAAGTCCGTTTTAAAAGAAGGATAAAGTGAAGGGTGTAATTAGAATAATGTCTCGCCGAGGAAAAGGAGACATCAGAGAAATGACTCTGTTTGAAAAAAACTTACGTATTGCAGCTTTATATTATGAATGAGTCACTAGACATAAAACTAACAAACCTTCTTACACATACTCGTACAAATTGTTATCATTGTATCATACTTCCGAGGAAACCATAATTCAAGCCAAAAAATGATGAAAATGATTCATGTACATGACTAATCATGACTTAAAGTGTTGTATTTACTTCAAGTTGACACGTCATAAACATTTTCTTCTCATTTCAAATATTCTAAACCCTAATCGTACCATTACTTTAGAGTAAATTTATTTTAAAATTATCTTCTGAATTTGGAGTCGTTAAGCCTCTAGAGTGAACGATTCATGAAGAGATGGGATTCTCCACCGAATCCAACAGAATTTATATCAGATGAATCAACAGCAGAGTTTAATTTTTATGATCTGTAACATAAATATTTTTATTAATGAAAAAGTGTCATATGTCGAATAATATTGATACTCGCAGATACAGTAATGGAGGAAGTGTGCAGCGTTAAAGGGGGACCTCATGGATCTCAGATAAGCCAAGAATTATTATCGACATGCGTATAAAATGAAAAAACCATAAATGTATAAACTGTAGATAATTCGAAGCAAAAAGATTGAACGTATCGGTGGGTTTTGGGTTTGGTCCCTGGCGCCGCGGCGGTCGCATCGCCGCCGCCGACCTTGCGCAGCCGCCGCCGCCGCCGCAGGGCAATGGAGGTGATGGTGGTGGGGGAGACGGGCAGTGGCGATGGAGGCGGGTGCTGTGGTCGTGCGCCTATATAGCGGCGTGGGACTCCTGCCGCATTGCAGTTCGTTGCTGGCAGTCGCCGCTGCTAGAGACCAACTCTTTGGAGCAGTCTGTAAGTCTCTCTTCTCCTCTTTCGCTTCGAACGAGTCGTCGTCTTCTTTCGCTTCGTCTTAAGTAAAGTGGGAGATAGAAAGAAAGAGACAGCGGTGGGACGGTCGGCCATGCGCCGGCGCCGTGCCTGGCGCCTCGCCGCGCCGCGCCGCTGCTTCCTCGTCGGTGCCGCCGCCGCCGGAAGCCGCTGCCCCCCGTGAGGATCGTTCGCATCGCCTGTAGCTGCTGTGCATCATGAGTGACTCCCTGAGTCCCAACATAGTAAGTACCACTAGGCCTCCATAGGTTGCATACCAGTGACATCTTACGAGTGCTTCTTCCCCGGTGATAACACACAACCCTCAAGGACGGATCTTAGCGCTCTAGTTTATTCCTTCTTCGATGATACAATATTGTGTTTCGGTCCTCTACAGTGATTGAAAGGTCTAGACATGAGGGTGGGGTGGGGGTGGGATCCGCAGACTGCAGTGAATCAGCTGAGGAACCGGTCGAGTGGGCGGATCCCGCCGCCTCCCTTACCCAGCGGCCGGTGCGGAAAGGGGTGGAAGTGAACGCGAGCTTAAGCAAAGTCTCTTTATCAATTAATCCGAAGCCCCGCAGAACACGTGGAAACGCGCCGTTAATTCTCCTTTTGAATCGGATCTATTCTCATCGGACCTGTCCTCACAATTTCCTTTACTGCTCTTTAATAACAACATTTTGTTATTTTGTTAATCTTTGGATTCTTTAAAACGTATATTGGGTTATTGATTGCAATTCATCAACAACAAAATTCGTCTTTCTAGTGTAATTCCGTGTAATAAATACTTTCCAATGGTTCATTCTGCATACCTGCAGGGATCACCGAGTCTAATTCAGTCCATCATTTTTAAATGATCATGGTTTTGAGCGTGCATGCACGGGGTAGGGGTGGGGGAAGCAACGTGAGTCCCGCACTGCAGCCGCCGCTGCCGCTGCCGCCACCCTTGTCGCCATCCCCACCCCTCGAGTGCCCGGGGCGTGCGCCCTCCCAACAACGGTATCGAGCGACGCGTCAGCTGACCTTCCACAGTGCCAGGGACCAGCCGACAGATTGCCTTCCCAATTCATTAACCGAAGACAGGTGTTCCATAGTGGGGGGAAATGATGTTTCGCTAGAAAAAATGTTCGTTAGACCTTGTCTTTAGTTTTTTTATATTTCACCTCTTTTCCATTATTATTTGAAATTCTAAATTTTATTATCCTTTTTTCGTCTTCCTTATCGTTTCGAATAATTTCACGAGTCTTTTACTTACATTTTCTTTGTTCGGTTATCAGAGTTGTAATTTATCTTCAAGCAAAGTACGATACGACTACATTGCAGCTGAATATCCTGTGACCCGAATTCCGAATTACTTTTGTATTAGGGAGTATCTACATTGACACAACGATTTTAAATTTAAATTAATGATCCAAATGTTTATAATTTGATGTTATACGAATGAGGCATATTTTACCAAATATAAAAATAATTTCAAAGTAACTTATAAATTTTTGGGTAAATATTGTGCCCCGGAGCAAGAATTGGGGTGTTGGAATGTTTAAAACTTCGTTTTGAGTTCTTTGTGGATGTCCCCTTTTGGATCGTGCTATGCCCTAAAATCCTTCTCTTGGATGAAGATGATCCAATTATTCAACTGCATCGCATCCCCACTCCTCCCCCTCTTCCTCCCTAGCCCACCCCTCAT
This sequence comes from Laupala kohalensis, assembly GCA_002313205.1. Taxonomy (NCBI): domain Eukaryota; kingdom Metazoa; phylum Arthropoda; class Insecta; order Orthoptera; family Trigonidiidae; genus Laupala; species Laupala kohalensis. Next base: position 195,248 of record NNCF01129114.1, on the reverse strand, counting down.
TATTTCCCTCTTCCCTCTCACTTTACTAGGTTTCCTTCCTTCCTACCTTCCTTCCTTCTCAGTCTCTCTCCTATCGCCCCCTCTCTCTCTCCATTCCTCTACCGAGATGTCAGACTTGCCAACTTCGCCGCCTACTCCTATACTGTGGCCACTGGGGTTCCGCAATCGTTAGACAACCCCTCCCTCCCTCCCCCCCCCCTCTTACCTTTTCACCCACTGCCGAAGTGACTGACTCCGCATTGCTGCTAATCCTGCACTAAGTCTGCGGTATATCCGCTGCCGCACGACCTTCAAGCGACTTCTGTCCCTTTCACGCTGTTCTAGCGAATCCAGTTCATATTCGTATTCTAATCCAACCTAAAAACGGGATTTTATTTTCCATATTTCCTTCTTATGTGCTGCAATGGATGCAGTATTCTTCACGAGTTTTCCGTAAAGCTCTAAAGACTTTCTCTATATTTCACTTACTGATCCAGATATTTTTCCGTTTTTGAGTGTAAGCATTGTTGAATCAAAAATTTAAAAACAAAGTTCTGGAATTTCCATTTTTAATTGACAATATGAAAATAAATTTATTGTCAAAAAAGCAGTACAAACTGCCGCGTATGACCACGTGGAGGACAATAAACTAATTTACCCTCAGGAAGCAAACAAGGGACGTATTCCATCAATTCCGATCAAGGGCCCTAAGGCAGAGGCGGATTCAAAAAAATTCAGCAAAAGTTCCTAGATAACATAAAAAGTTAGCTGCGAATTATAATACATATATAATGTCAATATGTTTGTAATTTAACGCAAATATGTTTGTAAATTTGCATGTACAAATTATTATCGAACTATAGATTATTCTGAGTACAGTGTTTCAAAATCATAAGAATTGAAAAAAACCCACTAAATTCACGATTTATTGTTACAATAAACGCGCCCCTAGACAAAAGCCTAGAGAATCTGTATAAGAAATCCGCCTCTACCCGAAGGAAAACCGGAGCAAAACCCGGGTCAGGATGGGTGCATTTGGTGCATTGTCGTAAATGACTCACTATGCTTCAAAGCAACTTGAAATTTTGACAGGATTTTGCTCATGTATTGTAGGGGTTAAATAAAATATGATATTTCGATTTTAAAGAGATGAATTAGAGAGAGATGTATTTTTTTATGATTTTCGCTCAATACCAGGAACTAATTAAGATGTCACAGATTTTTTACGTAAAAGTGTTATTTTGGTCTATACTCAATTATAACGAAGGGTATGAAACAGTATCACCGTTCCAATAAGCGAAATGTTAAGGGGTATATTTGGGCTCTAATGACCTCGATGTTGACGAGCCCTATAGCCCCATTTAAAAAAAAGGGATATATTGTTTTGTTTGGTTCTCCATTGTTGGGTTCAGTTCATCAAGAAATGAATCATTTGCTTCCAGTCAACGAAGTTACAACACTTTCCTGAAAATTTAAAATAAATTTTGTGAATATCTAACTTATCTTGTTTGGTTCTTAAAGGGGGTCATGAATTGCCGCGCTAACCAAATTTGGGTTTCATTATTTTAAATTTCATTGTTGATATCGTGGAAACAATAAAAAATGAATCCATGTCTAGCTTTAGTCGATTCCTAACAATAAGGATTAGAATGTCTTGGTTCGTTCAGACATTCCTTGTTTTTTATAAGTTGATTCAATTTATAACTTCAGTCCGTGAACACTTCAGTCAATTCCTCGTAAGAAAAATTATTTTCAAATAAGTTCGTAATATTGCATTTGTTGCAATACAAAATTCACTTTAGTCGACACGAGCCTTACAGAGCGAGGTTAGTGGGAGGCGCAATTGATCTACTTTTCAACTATAGATTTCCGTGAATACGATCGTTGTCTCAACATGACTGTGATAAGTTGCATTATCATGAAAGGCATAGCACGCGAACTGTGAATTACGAAGGTACAGCTACATATTTTCTCACAAAACTTTTCCCCTTTGATCTCAACTTGCCTTTATTTTCGGATTATGCGTGTGTTTGAACTTTCTGACTAATGAGTTTGAATGAGAGACTAAACATTTAGTTCCAATTATCTCCACCCGTAGCGCTCGGTCGCACTGAAGGTTGGCCTCATTACTGCAGTTAGCAGCTGATAGTTCAAGTTCGGTCTATGAGGCTCTAATTATGAGGCTCTACTCATTCTTTTTTTGGCTGCTATTCGAGTCTCGACTAAGTGAGCAGTGACTGCGTTTCCAACAACAACAACAACTGGCTAATATACACAGGAAAAAAATTATCGTTTACAGCTAGGAAACTAGTTAAATATAATTCCCTGTTCCTGGTGATTTTTCTAGAAGAAAGTAGAAGTTGGATTTTCCTGGAGGAGGAATTCCGAATTTGACGTTTAACACCAAATCTTGAACTCAATTGGAATCAAAAATATTCATTGAAACTCTGTATAAGTGGTTGAGAATCATAGGTTTATTCCTCTCTCCTTCCAATCGTGCACTTGAAGACTTAATGATTCCAATTCACTAATAATGATTAACTTAGAATTTCTGACCTCGCTTTTCTAGCGTTGTTCTCGATTTTCAACAGTAAAATACAACAAATTAGGGAAATACGGGTGATTTATTATAAAAATATTTGCACAGTAAAACGTTGGCTTCATTCATTAGAGCTTTTCCATTGCATCTCCCTACTGTACGACATTCACGCAAAGTTCACACCTTTGGGTGAAATTTCGTTAAACTTAGATCTTTCTGTATATCTGCCATTGACAGAAAAATTTATTTTTTGCGGAATGTGCTTGGAATGTTTCTAATAGGTTTTGTATTTTCAAACCTTCGATTATTTCTTAGTTTTTCTTCTTCTCGTAATGAAATCAATAAGACGTTGAATGTGCTTTTCTGTAGTGACCTGAAACCAGGATAACGTTACACTACGAACAGTGCTGCGAAGAGGAGGGTTAGTACAAACGCTGATGAATGGAGATGAAGAGAAGAGGGGGTGGGAGAGAAACACGCGAGGAAAAGCTTTTCGGACGAGGAGCCGAGAGGTGCGTTCCGGTGACAATGACTTTGAAACAGTTACACTCGGACACTCAAAGACAGCGAAACAATGCACGTTGCATTGGAGTGGAGGTCATAATATGAGAGTACTCGCCATATGTGGATAAACGCAACATTTCGTACACCCGTGTGATACGAACGAAAACAGGAAGGAAATATCGGACAGTCGTTCGATTCATTCTACCGACCACAGTGCTGCATATAAATTAAGCGAGCTGTTATTAATAATCAAATTAAGATCTCTCATTAGTCACCAAAGAGTGGATCCATGAATGTTTTAGTCACCTTATGAAGTTTTGCGCATGAGACGTAACATTGTGTTCTATGTGTATATTTAATATTGTGAATAAGGTTAAAGTATTTCGAGTTTTAATTCTTTGACACGTGTTGCCGGTCTGTAAGAAATGGGGAAAAGAAAATATGTTGTCTGAAAATATTAGGTTTTCATTTATGTCGTTTTTACTTGCAACGTTAATAGTAGCAGACGTTTATCAAAGTAATTCAGTTGGATATATTTCTTGAATTATCTAATTTTTGGACTATTTTGACTTTTCTTTTAGATGAATGAAAATGTAACGCAAAGGGAAAGAAGTTTTAGACATGAAACATTATTTCCCCCCCCCCCTAAAAACAATTTTGGCTATAAAGACGACATAAAATAAAAAATAATTTTATGGATCCGTTTGGCAATTTACATTTATACAACACAGATCAATTTTCTACCAGTTGCGAATAGATTTTTGTATTTTTTTACGACAGAAGATTTACTCGAAAATTCGCTCTCTCTCTCTCTCTCTCTGCCCTCTCTAGAGCCTCGCTGCGTCTAAGTGCTCGACAATTACACATCGTTTGATCTCGATCCACGAATAACTGTTTACGAGTTCCATTGGAGTAATTTGCGTGTATTACGCTGTTCAAGTGAATGTTACGTATAATCGATTCACCCTGTCCAGAAATCAGAGTTATACACTTAAAAAACATTTGTGTACAAACTGACACATTTACATTGATTCACAAAATCCAATATTAGAGCTGGAGAGAAGGGTAAAAGGAGAAGGCCACTTGCTGTGGAGAATGCTACTCTATTAGCCTCACGAAAGAAAGGAAAAAAACAACATCTTTTAAGGGAATTATGTAACCATTCTAGTGTTATAGACTTCTCAGAATGTAATATCTTCCCAAGTTTTCACAATAGCTTTTAATACATCCAATGTGTTCAGATGTAGTTGTGTTCTTAAAACTTTCTCTTCGGTGTCTTAATCTTGCCAAAAAAAATTACAATAAGGAATAATAAAATGTTCAAATGTTCCATATCTGAGTTCTTCTTTTGGATGAAAATTAAATACTTCGCTCTTTTTATCAATTCGGTATCTTTACAAAGTCATTCCTGGCCGTGACGTCATTAGTAACACGAAAACCCACCCATAGTTTCGATGTTAGACAAAGATAACTTTTACGCGCTTAGCTGCTTTGCTTAAATGATTTTGCTATATTTTTGTTTTAATAAGATCCAGTTTTATATATTTGAATACCGAAACCCCCATTAATACAATTTTTTATACTTTTCCATGTAGTCGTTTTTTTAAGGGTTACTCTATTTAACTAATAGATACCATCATTCTTGAAATCTATATCTGGTTCAGACTTTTTGGAGCAAAAACATAATTTTGCGCAATATACGAGTCATACATCTATTTATGATCTTAATAGGTAAAATGTAATCAAGTAGTGATGATTTGAGGCGTAGGAAAGTGATAGGTTGGATGGAACGCGGAACGCTAGCGCTCTCTACCGACGGAGTGTTGACGCGAGCTGCTGCTGCTGCTGCATCTGCGTCGAGAGGAAGAAGAGAAGAGAGATGCGATGCGAGGAAAAGGAAATGGCACGAAACAGCGACTTACAAGAAGAAGAAGAAGAAGAGCACTTCAAAGTCATCACGGTTTTCTCTTACTTTTTGTGTGTAAAGAGGATCAAAGGGATCTTCAAGAACCTTTTAGCGAAATTTTACGACGTAAAAATCGTAACGTAGCTTCGATGCCGCTGCGCGAGCGTTTTCCAGAAACTGAATAATTGGATGAGGGACTGCAATAGAAAACAAATTTACAAAAATATATATATATATATTTCCTATTCTGTGCAAAAATACCGAATATAATGCAGTGACAACGTTAGAAATCGAATACATTTTATGTGTCAAACAATAAATAATTTGAAGTGAAACCCTCGAAACGTTAGTCGGTTAAGTAACATCTGACACTGGTGAGCGACGACCGTCTTAGAAATACCACGCGATTTGAACATTTAAATAGAGTGAAGTGTTGGAAAAACCTTCCTGAGAAACGGTGCTTTCATGAATGAAAAGTAAGTGAATGAGTGTTACCTGTATTTCCGGCACTTGCAGGTCTTCCGCGACGCTTCATTTCGAACGAGAGCTCTTCGAGGTCGTTCCGCGGGCGGAGAACCGAATCGCGAAGCCTCTGAAACGCGTATATCGGCGTCAGCCCTCAACACTCCTCACCTGCAATTCATTAATTCTGTAGAACATCTTCCTTCGTCTTCCATCAAAGTTGTTGCCGTTGCGACAGGGAACGACGCTTCTCGTGCCGATGGCTGGGTGCTAATACATTTCCACGCACGATGGACGCTCTGCGTCCTTCTTCAACGGAATATACTCTTATTATTTAAAGGTGACGTTGTGAATTGAGGATTGAAGATTGAATCTATTTATGTATTCCAAACAAGTACCTCGTTGGCAAGAGACACGCGATAAAACATTTTATTATAGTTCGCGTGTTCTACGCACTTAAAACATTGTAGGACTATTTACCTAATATTCAATGAGCCCCGGAATATTTCATAGATTCGAAAGTACATTTTTTTCAGAAATGAAATAAAATCCTCTGCAGCGAAGCACATAATACGACTATTTGGCGACGTAGATGTGTCGCCGCGACTCGTGGACGACGCCGACCTCTTCAGGCGACTCTCAATCGGAGTAGAAGTGAAGTGTAAATGGGTGCGAGAATTCAAAGGAATATTTTCTGACAGTGGCAACTTTCTAGTATGAAGACTCCTAGTAGACAAGTTCACACCTAAAAAAAAAAACTATTTGCCTCTATCATTATTATGGAAATTAACGCTTTAGTTTAATGTTGTGTGGTTAAACATATAATTTTTTTCTTCTAACAAAGGTCGTTGAAAGTAATTTAAATCCCAAAGTGAAATCGTCGCAGTTTTAATAATATTGATTCCTGTTGAACGTCGCCGCATCCCATCCAATCCTCGCAACTGCTCCATTTCTGTCTCGCGAAAATCAGAATTTCTCGCATTAGTCTTACACTCAAGGTAATGTTACTTTGCCTCGAAAATTTCACTCGAATATAATCGTGTTTATTAATTTAAGGAATAAATCACTTTATTGTCCTCGATGTAGTCACTTTGTATCAGCTCTCTGGACAATAAGTTATGTATTTCTTATCTATTTATTTATTTATTGTCAGTCTTAAGTGGCTCGATGCCGGTACAGAGCTTGTGCTCAATGTGGTCAACGCTTTTACTTCGCCATCGTCGATAAGAAGAATGATATTTGCACCACGCGTCACGTTGGCAGGATGTTCGAATTTCTGAAAAGCCAACCTCTCTGCCATCGATTCATTTGATTTTGAGGTGTGTCTTAGTTGATTGTGTTATTAACTCGTATTTCTTTACAGCAAATGGTCGCTTTAGTGACTACCATTAACACTTTCTGGGACATTACTTAAATTCGTAGATGTTGGCAGTTTGTGTTGGGCATTTGCCGTATTGCATCGTTCACACGCCTTTGAGTACAGCTGGAAAATCTCACGATGTAGAATGTTGTGCTCTAGAATGTGATGGCGCAAAGCGAAAGCGTGTTAGGAGCTGCCTCCCCTGTGGTTCCCCGCGGCGCGCAGATGCTGCTCGCATCAATCTCTCCACTCTCCGATCGCTTTATTCCGATTGTATTGAACAATTGTTCTCGACAATTCATCTTTTATACCAACCGACAACACTTGTTCATCGGCAGTAATTCATGAGTGTGAATGATAGGTTAGGAGGTTGAGGCGGAATGTAAATCTATACTTTTTGACGGATATTTATGCACTTGTTTTGAAGTTTATTTGAACATTTTCAGTGAGATTCCGTAAGACCGGTTCCCGAAAATTCAGTAAAAACCCCCTGAGAAAGGAACAGGCTTAATGGGGCTTTCGCTTTTCAAAATTTATGAAACAACGTAGCCACGTATTCTAACGAATACATGTAGTGACGTCACGTGAGATACAAACATGGAATTAGTCCGTCATTGGGATTTATATTACTACAGCATTAATTTATAAAACTTCGAATTTTTGCCTTCAGTTAACAAAATTGCGTTTTATGGTACGAGCAAATAAATAAATTTATTGTCAAAAAACAGTACAAACTGCGTATGACCACGTGGAGGAAAAACAACAACTAATTTACTCTCCGGAAGCAAGCAAGGGACCATCCCATCAATTCCGATCAAGGGCCCTAAGGCAGAGGCGGATTCAAAAATTTCAGCAAAAGTTCCTAGATAAGATAAAAAGTTAGCTGCGAGTTATAATACATATATAATGTCAATATGTTTGTAATTTAACGCAAATATGTTTGTAAATTTACATGTACAAGTTATTATCGAACTATAGATTATTCTGAGTATAGTGTTTAAAAATCATAAGAGTTGAAAAAACACTAAATTCACGATTTATTGTTACAATAAACACGCCCCTAGACAAAGCCTAGAGAACCTGTATAAGAAATCCGCCTCTACCCGAAGGAAAAACGGAGAAAAACCCGGGCCAGGATGGGGCTACAGAATTAATGTACACAACCGTGCCAAAGTTGAGTACACATAAAACTAAATTAATATGAGCCATACGGCAACACAATCATGCAAGAAAATAGTTTTTGAAATTGTTATAAGTTATTTAAAAAGTGCTACAGCAATGGCGTGATAAAGTACAAGACGAATTTAACTTTTATTAAAATCAATAAATTCTTTTACAGTGTAGAAGCACTGGTGCAGGAGGTAGTTTTTAACCGCGGATTTGAAGATATTCAATTTCATAATGTCTTTTATATTCTTGGGCAGGGAATTATATAGAACGATTCCCGAATGATAAGGTCCTTTTTGGCAAAGAGTGGTTGACACTCTAGGGCGATGAATATTATTACTATTGCGAGTATTGTGTTCGTGAACGAGACTGTTTCGTATAAAGCAAGGGTGGCACTTCAGTAATTCGGTCTTAACAAACACGACCGTTTCATAAATATAAATGCAGGGAAGTGTTAAGATATTTAATTCCTTGAATAAAGGTTTACAAGAGTTTCGGGGGTGAGATTTACAAATTATCCGAACTATCCTCTTCTGAATTCTGAAAGTTTGAATACTCTGACCGGAATTACCCCAGAAGGTAATGCCGTAACGTAAATGGGAGTAAACGTTTGCAAAATAAACGCAACGGGAAATACGTGGACTAACTGCTTTAACTAAGATAGTAACTATCCCTTCCTTCTATCATTACGTTCAATGTTTATTTGTCGGAAAAACAAATATTTTCGTGTATTTTCCCGTGAAATTTACTATCCGATTACGGTATAAACGTTATGCATTCGAAAGAAGTTGGTAAAACTTTCGCATGAAGCAAGTAATAATAAAAATCGAGAAAGGAATAATCCAAAAGTTCTGTGCCGATTTTGCCACCTGGCTCTCGGAGGAAACTATTTCGAAATTTCCAGTGTCATGACACTCGGTCTGTCGATAACCCAAGGACGACTGCAAGCATCGTAACGAAATTCGAGGAGCGTATTTATTAGCGTTTCGAGTTGCGACCTACTTCAGGGAGCTCTCGGCGTTTCTTTCCTCTTCCGTTTCGTGTCTTCGACGAAACGACTGCGTGATTCGCTTATTCAAAAACTGAGATGTGGAAGAGTATCATAAAATAGTTATTTAATATCTCTTGCAATTTATAACATTCAGAATAAATAGGAAATTACGACACAAACGTCTCTGAAATCGATAATTATTACACGCACCGAACTATTTTTATTGCTAGGAAATGTTAAATCCCTTGAGATCCGCATTCACGACGACGTGGTTGGTCTCCTCTTGCTTTTACTTCCAGAGAGTAAATTAGTTTATTATCCTCATCGTTGTAACTGCTTTTTTTTTGCAATTAATTTATATTATTTATAGGATAGAAAAGCTGTCTTCACTGAGGAATGTCACGGCATGGGGTTAGTCATTCCATGTTATCTGTAGATATATAACCCGTTTCATTGATTTTTAAATGGAAGTATGTATTTTTTTTCAGTACTGCTTTAAAAAACTAAAGAAAATGTGAATACAATAATATAATACTTATTGAATTTGAGTGAACAGCAGCAGAGTTATAGCACTGTCAACATTTAAACTTTGGAGACGCATTATGGAAGATTGGTTCCAGCTCGCAATATCTTCCCATATATTATATGCGGAAATGTTTTAAAATTCCCATCGCTATTGCGCAGGTGTTGTTAATTCATACGTACTTCCATTGGAAACAATAAGCGTCGAAACCTTTGTAGGTCAGGAAGTTACAAATCATTTGAAGACGTCTTTTGTTCCATTGACGAATCTCTTTGCGACACATTACTCTCTTTTTGTGTTCTTCAATCATTTCAGACACTGAAGGAAATTGTTTACGTCGATTAACTATAACGGTAGAAGTTTTGGTAAAAATGTACTTATGTACACGGGATTGGTAGAGGCATATTGTTACCAGGTACAGTCCAATTCGCGTATTTTTTTTACTTTTGTAAATTAGCTTCAGCTTTCAAGGTAAATATCTTATATCTTCATCTTAGAAATTATCTTTGCATTTGTTGTAGTAGAATTCTGCGTGGGACGAAGAAGAAGAAGCTGTATGTTCATTTCATTATTTCGAATTTCAGAGGGGTTTTTATGGTTCTAGGATTTTGAAACAATATAAATGAAATATTTAGACGCGCAGGTGTTTATTGTAAAAATGACTCCCATCACTAAGGTGTATTATTATCAACCAGTTATCATCATTAACATCTGGATGACCAATGTAATCGCTCGGATGGCAGTGATGTATAATTAAAACGGAATTGACACGTGGTATTTCACGAATCGAAGCAATGTTGAAAGCAGTCTGAATGTTCTACCAGGTTCGAGGGCGTGACAAATGATAAAGAAGGACTTTCATTTGGTTTGCGTCAAATCGTGTCTCTCCAGACACCAATATACTACAGAACGACCATCGAGGGATTGCTATTTTAGAGAAAAGACTCAAGTTACAACATAATTCAGCTTATCGTTATCAGAGTCAAATTTTAAAATGAATAAAACTTTCCCTGGTAGAAGTTTAAATTCTGTCGTAAATGTCATAATGATTGAAAAGTGAGACAGGAACTCGTAGCGTCTAACAGGTAAAGTAAATCGATATTTTAGTTCTTAGCAATTCACAATATAAGCAATTGAAAGTTTTGAAACCGACACACACACAAATTTTCTAACATTAAGAAAAAGCACACACACACACAAAAAGAAACCGTTCAGAAATGAGAGAATCTTCAATTTCTTTTAAATTCCAATATCCATCGATTCCGGGAGGTTCGTCAAGATAGTTACAGCCGTCTGTGAGAAAAAAATTCAGATACAATTATTGCTAACTTAATCTAGTATGAACGACCTGGCGACTGTGTTGGAATGTCCTGGATTTTTAAAATAAAGAACGAATTATTATGCGTGGATTCGTCTTGTAAAATTTGTACTCCTTGTCTATTAATATTCGAAGAAAACCATCTTGATGTGATGGTTGTGGATGCTTATGATGATGAAATGATGCTTATGGATCTAAAGGAATGGTGTGCAAAAATTTTGTAGCATAACAGAGCAATTGAGAACGCTAATCAATACAAAGAGTGAGAAAACTCTGTGAAATTGGAATCTGACAGCCATTGTTATTCATGTGTGGACTGCTGTAGTCATTATAGAGAAAACTTTTTCAATGACATTCTTACAACTTGAACAGTATAATAATGACTCGCAGTTTTTAAGGCTCTATTGTTTAAGAATTAATGTTACGATGACAGTGTTTTCATACGAACAGAAAGGATTACGTAATGAAGTTTAATGAACGGCGTTCTTGTTATACCTTAAGGTATTATGTGCGTTGGAGCGAATAGGCTTCAGTTCCCCCCATCCAAAATGTTTTAAATGATAGTTTGAACCGTTCTTATATCCAGTGGCGACGAATGTTCATACCCTTACGGCGCAAAATTTTCGATTATTTGACTTTAAATTACTATGGAGAAACTTTCACGGTCTGACGTTTTCTCTTATNACCGACTTAACATAACGCAAAAAAGAAAAACCCTACTAAAACATAGCAAATGGAAATAGGAACAAAGCGATGATGTTAAGATTTTCATTCCATTTTCAAGAATAATTCACCAAAAACTGAGGAAAGTACTGTTCTAATGGAAATGGCTGCCACGTCACGTGACTCAAGATAACGCGAATCCTTGTCAAAGAATGAGTCACGCGATAGTATACATTAATTAACAAGTTTTAAAATCACAAAATAATTGCTCTCATCCAATATAAAGAACAGTAGAATGAATTATTAATTAATGAGAATATTTCCAAGTTTCTTCAATATTTGGCAACTTGACTTCAGTCAACGCAATGCTCACAATACTTTAAGGATATTTGGATACAAGCAGGAGAATGAATGGAAATGAATGTTTGGAGGTAAGGCGACGCAATGTTCGCCCGAGTGCGTCAGGGAGCTGCCGTGGGAATGCAGTGGAAAGCGATACGCCGTCGCCCGTCGATCGGTGTCGAATAGCTGCTCCCACGCCCACTACGGGATCCCCCGATCGACTGGACACGTACCTAAAGCATATGCGCTCTTCCTGCAAGAAGGGGAATATTCTAAAGGTGAATTTCTTCTCGTATTTGGAGGGAGGTGGTTACGGTTATGGAGCCTAATGTCGGACATAATCTCATGTATCATCGCTCGTCTATTTGTATAATTATGTAAAAGACTATACTTAATCAATATTATGCTTCCACACATAATTACGAATAAGTTTCTTTTTAGCAAGTGAGGAATCACGCCTTTTCCGGTTTTTTTTCTGAAAAGCGAATATTTCGTTATCAAATTCATCGATAAATTTTCGATCTGTCCTTTTATCTCTTTCTACACTTAATAGCGGAGGGATACAAAGGCGATTTCCAAAATAATGTTTTTAATGTTGATAATCGCAATATTAACGCTTCTGATACTCTGTGCATTTGGGCGGTGAAATAGAGTGTAGGCAAATCATTCGATTGAATCCACATATAAGATGAGTTAAAGCGATCGGAACGTGAAACTCTGTAGAAGTATCTGCGCCAGCGCTTAGTATCGGGGCGAATTCCAAGATATCAGTAGATATTGAAATTCCATTCCTTCAATTTTGGATCATTTTATTCCGAGCAGTTACGCAGTATGTCGATTGCTACTACGAATAGATGTAATTTAGTCTAATAACCCAACCAGGACAATGAGATTTAAATGAGCCTTTAACAAGTTTAAGGAGTGACGAATCAAAATATCTCGACTTTCAATGACAAAAACAGTTTACATGTTCAGGACACAATAGTGACCGCGAGTATTACATAATGATAATAATAATGACTTGGTTAGTTTTGCATTTAAGAGGGGAAAAAAAGCTGTATTTATTTAATAACTAAAGGTTGTATAAATAAAGGCCTAGGCTGCTACAATCTCCATGTCCACAACAATCGGTTGTTGTTGTTTTTTTGAAAACTGACTCTCGCTTGGGATAAATGACGCTGTGACTACGAAAAATCACTTTGTTTGCGTAAGTCAAAAAATTTTCAACTTTTCCCACCGATCTACACATCACAATTTCAGGGACAAATCGTATTTCCTAGATACTCACAGTTAATCTGCATGATCTTGGTGTACAATTTTTCTATTTCGATCTCGAAACAATTCTTCAATCTGAACTAATGAGCCAATCTGAATCTGTCAACACGGGTGAAGCCGAGAGTCAACAGGATTTTATCCCCCCCCCCCATGAAGGTATTTTTCAGTATTCAGGGAGGGGGGGAGCCAATATTTCCTTAAAAGTCTTAAATTAAAATTGAAAATAAAATTTTCATGAACATGTCAAACGTAGATCTTTCATGTGCTCAACAAATGCATCTTGCGAGTGTAACACATATTTAACTAATTAAATAAGAACATGTTTCTTGATATCACAACTTCTCCAGCATTTTTTCTGCATCTCTTGCTGCTACTGGATGATGAGTATCCATGAGAAGTTCCAAATGAGATCTAGAAACGTTTTCCAGATTTGCGTCGTATTTTCGATCTTATTTTTCTCGATTTGAAAAGATGTGAGGTTCTCACTTCTCAATAGCCCCAGATGTTGCCACCTCCTACTTAGAAAATCTGGGTACGCCCCCCCCCCACCTTGGCTGTCAGTGTGCAAATATTGATTCGATCGGATATCGATTAATTTCCATTACCAATGTTTATGGCATTTAGAGAACCAGAAATATCAATAGGGTATTGGATCAAAACTATCGAATGAATCAAAGTATTTACTCGTGTCGGAACAACCCTAGACCCTAGTCTAGATCATGCGGTGTTCTATCCTCCATCTATGTACAGAGTCTAAAATAGAGCAGTTTACGCTTTTCTCTTCAATTATCTCTCTTTTAATCAGTTGAGTGAGTGAGCGAGTACGAATATTATTCAATAATAATAAATTATTGTCAAAAAACAGTACAAACTGCCATGTATGACCACGTGGAGGACAATAAACTAATTTACTCTCCGGAAGCAAGCAAGGAACCATCCCTTCAATTCCGATCAAGGACTCTTAAGGCAGAGGCGGATTCAAAAATTTCAGCAAAAGTTCCTAGAGAAGATAAAAAGTTAGCTGCGAGTTATAATACTAATAGAATTTCAATATGTTTGTAATTTTACGCAAANTTTGTAATTTAACGCAAATATGTTTGTAAATTTACATGTACAAGTTATTATCGAACTATAGATTATTCTGAGTATAGTGTTTAAAAAATCATAAGAGTTTAAAAAACACTAAATTCACGATTTATTGTTACAATTAACACGCCCCTAGACAAAGCATAGAGAATCTGTATAATAAATCCACCTCTACCCGAAGGAAAAACGGAGAAAAACCCGGGCCAGGATGGGGCTACAGAATTTATGTACACAACCGTGCCAAAGTTGAGTACACATAAAACTAAATTAATATGAGCCATACGGCAACACAATCATGCAAGAAAATAGTTTTTGAAATTGTTATAAGTTATTTAAAAAGTGCTACAGTAATGGCGTGATAAAGTACAATATAACCGACACTCTGTCCAACGCGAAATGCTTGAAACGTCAACATAGAGGAGAGCCGCGCCATTCCAGATCCAACAGAGAAACTTTGAAGTAGAGGAGGCTGTAAGCACACACTCCAACTTGGAAGATGCTTTTGGTTGGAATCCTCATAAGTTTTGAAGGAGTCTCTGAGGCTCGGGGTTAGCTTTTAGCTCTAGGACCTCGTGTTCTTGCTGTGCCTCCATCCATTACGAAAGACGAAAATGAATCACTTGGGGGAAGTGATGTGTAAGTTCTTCTCTCCACTTTGATCATCGTTCTTGGCGATCTCTTTGTCCCGAACTTAGTCATTGCAAGAATGGTTTTTAATATTCTATTTTGTTTTTCTTAAATTATTTTGGTTATTCCTTCTCATTTAGATTATATCGTATTGCCTCTTAGGTCCCTGTTTTATCCGCACGGAAAGAGTCGTTGAGTCGAAATATTCAAAATTGAAAAAAGTAATTGTAAGTTCATGGTCATAATGGAGAGATTGGATTTTCCTTTCGATACGATGGTCCTACAGAAGACGCGGAAAAGCAGAATTACTATTAACCGGTAATTTCTTGACATCTTTGACAACCATTTTAAAATAACTGAAACTAATTTTGTTTATGTAGTTTCGTTATTAATTCCCTTTTCCTCGTTAATTTTTTTAAGATTAAAATACTACTACAATTAAATTTACTAATTTCTGTTTCTCGTGGGAAAATTAAAGTTATTGACTGGTGAAGGTTTCGAAAAGCATTTTGCCCTTTGAAAGAACAAAAAAAAAAGCTCTATTTGTTCTTGTTTGTCGCGATAAAATAATGCCTTAAAGAACTTAAAGACTTTTCAAAGAAAAAAAATGGTAACCAAATAAAGATAAATATATGAATTACAATGTACGATCATTTTATTTTAGTGAATTCAAAACCAACAAAAATATAATGTTGTAATTTGTTTATACGTTAAGAGTAGAATTAGAAGCAAAGATAAATTAGCTACTCTGGAAGAAAGTAGTTGTTTCTGTTTACACAATACTTTTCTTTCCTGTGTCTGCGATGAAAACCACTGCATTGGCAACTGGATCCTTTTTTCGGTTTAACGGTTCTTTCGTTTGCCGCAGAGCAGCGCTTCTTCTTAGTTGTACTCTTTACCGACAGGTCGCACTGCAGGACTCGACGAGTAGCACCGCGACATCGTAGGATCTAATGTCTTCCGGCGAAGATGAAAAAATTGTAGTTCCTCTTGGAGGTTAGATCATCAGTGACATAAATGGTTTTATCTGACTTTCCTCAGAACTGTTCAAAAATGTCAAATTACGGGTTCATTTGCGACATTACCGTAAATGGTAGTTTCACTCTCTCTCTTTCGCATGCATTGACAATCAGAGGAAATAATTATTAAACGTTTTATAGAAAGGAAAAATAAAATAAGGAGGAAAGTACTGAAAAAAAGATTTTAAAGTTGGATTGGAGTCAACTGAAAGAAGTGCATTAAAATACAATTCACTGGAAGACTCGTTTAGGTTTAGTTAAGGGTTGTATTTATTTATTCATTTATTCAAAGTTGGAGTCTCGAATACAAAACATTAAATTCGAAATATCCACAAAAGAGTGAATACTGACAAGCAAAACACAAATACGATACGTAATCGACTTTTTTCTCAACACGTGACTGTCATCGAACTGAAGTGCAAAAACGCTCCTCTAATTTAAAAAAGGGTAAACGTAATCTATAGGATCATAAAGGAAAGGAAGATGCATATGGTTGGAGGAAACACTAATTAAAAAAAGGTTTCTGACAATGAAATTAAATCAGCAGAGAGTATATAGTTTCTCTGCGAACATATTGCCAACTGTGTTTATTGCTAATGAGCGCGCATTGCGATTTATTGTTGGCCAGCCTCTTTCTATGATTGACCCTGTCCTCCGCAATGCTCTTGCGCATTGCCATCCGCTGCTGCTGCTGCTGCGGTGGCAGTGGTGGTGGTTGCTACGGCGACGGTGGCGTCGCGTCGCGTCGCGAAGGGGCTGGGGGTGGTGGTGNAGACCGAGGAGCACGTGGATGGAGACTGAGGTGGTGGTGGCGACTGGTGCTGCCGCCATCGTAGTAGCAGCTCCGGGCCTCCGAAACACCCGCGCTTGCCGCTGGCGTTGTGCCGATGCTCGTCTCTATAATTGGCTACCTATTAATAGGAGGAAGTTGGCTGCTGCTGCTGTCGCTGCTTGCGTTGGAGCCTTCAGTTCGCTTGAAGGAGCTCCGTCGCCGGCCACCACTCGACGGACGTCCTCCACCACTTCATCAAGTGCGTTTCCGCTTCGCGCGTGTCTCTTCCGGATGTGTTTCTGTCGCGAGTGTCACTCATCTGTTTTCGTAAGGGTTGAGGTGCCGACAGCAGTTCGTGTCCTCATAGATGGGGAAGTGATTTCGTGATCGAAGGGTTGGTAGTCTTGTCAATGGTATTGCGTTCGTGCATAGGTGGTGGAGGGGGGTAAGGAAGCGATGGAATGCGGGTATCTCGTGGGGTGGGATGGGATGGGGTGTGGTTAAGAGACATAGAGATATGAACACGTACGTCATGTTTTGATATTTCATTCACATCGTACACGACGTTTTTTTTTCTTCTATTTTGGAGAGTGGCAAGATGATTTCATAATGAAATACATTTGTACAAAAATAGAGAAAACATGTTACGAAAATAATGATGTCGAACCATCATTTCAGTTTCTGAACTATTTTAATATTTCGCTTTAAAAAAGTAAGTGAACATTGCTCAGAAAGGAAAGTAGGTCATGGAGCCTGAATCCCTCGGAACGGGATTACGAAAATGTAGTGATTCATCCCGATCTTGTCTAAATTTATTCTAAATGTCTAAAATGTTTCAAATTGAATGTGGACGAATTTAGAGAAAACAAAACATTTTATTGTTAAAAACAACCTGACTTGATGATTGTGCAAGAAATTGTTTCCGTACAAATTAACATGACGCTAATGAATATATCCCAATATTTTGGAACGAAGTAACAGAGTTCGTTGTCGATATTTCCGCCAAAATTCGTCATTTGAAATTATGATTCTTCCATTAAATTTTTATTTTAAAAATCTGCTCAGTTTTAGAGTAAATTCTAATGTTTTATGAAGCCTTTTGCTATTTTTATTTTAATTTGTTAAGATTTTAAGAACTAGGTAATAAAAATTTTGTTCAGAATCTTTCTTAGCGTTTAGAATATTCCTTGTACGAGTACAATTCATCAACTGTGTAAATCGTTTCCAATACGCCCCATAGAGCGAGTGGGAGGGCGGGTGGGTATTGAACGTGTGTGTGTGTGTGTCGAGCCGCTGTGTGCTTTTGCAGCCGTCCGTCGTGTGTTCGTGTGTGTTGCCGAGCGCATCGCTTTTGGACGTCTGCAGTCGGGGGAGCCGCCTCCTTTTCGAAACCCACAGTCGCTGTCATTCACCACCGTCACCACGGCGTCCAACGTGACCACCATGTTCAAGAAGAAATTCCCTTCCCTCGCCAGTCTAGGGGTAAGCACTAACCCCATGTGAACTAACCCCATGCTACAAATAACAGATACGCTGCTCGTGTGGTGGAATATCGCGGAGGAGGAACGGCGACGATATAAATTTATAAGTAGAAGTAACATTTGTACAAAAGAAAAATGTACCCTTAATATAGGACATGAGGGCATGAATGGCTATTTAACAAAAAACGACACTGAAGAACAACGCTACATGTATTTGCGGAAAGGAAAAAGCTACTGTGTATTACTCGCTACACGACTGTGAAGCAAATAGTTTCCGAAGAGGTTTTGGTCGATTCGTTCGAAGGAAGAGAACAAGAAACTTAACAGTGGACAATTGGGAAAAATACATACGAGACGAGACTTCATACTCCATAATGGAGGAATATGCGTGTAAGTTATTAAGTATGATAAAGGAAGAATTGGGTAAAAGTTGTCGATATTACCTGGAGAAGAAGGAATATTAACTTTAATATGCTGTGCACACGATGAGATATCAAAGTAACAGAGGGAGAGCCCTGGTGATAAGCGAAAAGCTAAGGAACGCGGGTGCACGGGATGTAAGGAACAGACTACAATGAAGTCTCATTGGAGACTGAATAATAATACATCTGTAGCACATTGCATCAATGTTAATCCGGACACAAACACGTCACAGTTTATAGAAAATAAATCATAGTCCTTTAATGCTAAAATGTAACAATGAAATATAAGCGTTTATATGTTTTTAAATAAATTAAAGGTGTTTAATACTAAAAATTGTAAGAATGCAATATAAAATGAGTATAAAACACTAATGTTAAAAATACGAAGATTTAGCAATCCCCTTTCTTAAAGACCTGAGGTATCACTTTCTGTCTTGGCATTTTCCCACTCACAGTTAGTGGATTCCTGTAGCACAAGAAAGCAGTCCATAGAGGCTCAGAGATTTACCTCGAATTGAACGAGACACGATCGATATACAAACTCGCAAACATTGTTTCAGCAAAATCAGCAGCGAGATCACGTGGACATGGCGACGAAATCGGAGGCAGAAATTTGCGAAAACAGAAACACACGTGAGTCATACTCGAACGAGAGAAGCGCGACGAGATTTCAGATTGGACACCCCTACTAAGTGTCGTCACTCGAATTTGATAATTAACCAATTTATCGTACACATAAATTAAAACTCTGTATACGCGTTCTTGAGATCTTTCCAAGCGATCGCCGCGCTTTGACATTAGCGTGGTTCGTCCGTCAACGAAGTTTTGCGAAACACTCTCTTCGTTGGCATAGCAACAAATCGTGCTGTTATTACAACTATGGCTAAGAGTTTCTCTAACGATTGAAAAATCAGTTGCGTAGTGTTGCTGTAATGACAACGATATGCTGTACTGTTATATTAGGTTAGGATTACAAATTACATGAAAGTGTTATTGAAAACTGTCAGAGAGGAGTCGGTGACATCCTCATCAGCTGAGAAATGTTGGGATCCACAGATCTTTATCTTCTATTTAGCCGCACATTCTTCAATATTTGTGATTCAAGTTATTATGTAATGCGAGTGACAAAAACCAATAAAATGGAAAATTGTTCCTTTTTTCGTATTTTGGCGCCGAAAGTGAAACGAAGTCGCAGAACAAAAAAGCTCTCTTTGAATACTTTTCATTTTTCTTTTTTTGTAAAAACCTTTTTCCAAGATACAGAAGTGATCACGTGCAGCAAGAGTTTGAGAATGAATAGGATTTCCTTTTCTTAGATATTAATAATGTTTTAAGAATACCTTATATTAATGTAATGATGAAAGTCTTCAGCACAGAGTCTAAATAAACGAGAGAAAATTGACGTTCCTATATTTATTTCATATCAATATCTCTGTGGGTTTTATGATGTCTGTAGTGTCGAAGATATCGATGAAGCTAACCTTTGTAGATGTGAGCCTCAGATGTCTCCGACACCCAAAACCTCAGTCTTTTATTCTTATCTTTGGATTGACGTCATAGATTAGTTCATTCATTGTTTTAATATTTGAAGTTTTTGATAGTACCTACAACAATATTTTCTTTACAGTTTAATTTCTCACGTTAAAATAAACTAAAAAAGCAAAAGGAATTTAACATAAAAGAACAGAAAGAAAGTAACAGGTAATTTAATGCTTAAAACCACGATAAATCATTCTTTATTGTTCTTTAAATTACATACATTATTGTTCCCTGTTCCACATTTAACTTCCAAATGCTGTTGTTGTTTTTCGTTCTGAATACGTAAATGTTATCTATGGAATGCTGGTGCTACCCGAAAGCAACTTCATCAAGTAGTGTAACTTAATATAATAAAAATCTTTCCTGTATTAGGTTAATTAAAGGATTCGGGTTATTATTGCTTCAATGAATGAGGATTCATTCACTATAATGAGCATTTTTGAGATGCTTCCGAAATTCTTTTGATTACTATGAATGCAAAATAAAACCTTGACTTACCGACACAAATTTGACAGTCGAACAAATTAAGTTTTGTATTTTTAAACAAAATCATATTACAACTACTTTATTACCGAGAAAATATTGTTTATTTATTGTTTTATTTTATGACATAGCGTCCTTCAGACCTTCTCTTCCACATAACTACATTTCGAACACGAGATGATACTTCTATTGATTCGTTCTGGACGAATCGATCGACTAGAAGATTTAACATAGCCTCTGTGTACTCTAGTTGCCCTAGCTCACCCTTCCGAACATTAGGGCCTATAATCGTAACCCTGTGACATTTCTGCTTATGCGGATTTATCAGTTGAGAAATAAAACAATTCTAATATTCACTGTGACGTGGTATTGACGAGTAGAAATCGATTGAAGCATTTGCTCTGTAGATTTCATATTTGGAGACCACGATGGAACGCCCACTGCCTATAAGTCGGTGTATTGTGATTTCCGAGCTCATTACGTGTTGCTTAGTATATTACGGGCAACAACTGCTGAGCGTCGTACCACTTACATCTGCACCAAGTAGACTTTTTCCCGCTTAACCCCTGTAGACGCAACCCTCTTTATTCGTCTCACGTGACCCGCACCGGGGTTCGCTCCGATGACTCCGTTCTGATCTCCGGGTGCGAAGCATCGCGGCGCCGCTGGGAATAGCTTCAGACGGCAGACCCCTCCCTCCACTCTCTCTTCCCTCCCTCCCTCACTCCCTCCACTCTCTTCCTGCACACACTGTTCCCAAACACTTCGATTAGTGGACAAAATGGGATAAGAAGAAGAAGAAGAATTTGCAAAAAAAGAAATTAAAATTTATGAAATAAAAGATCTAGTGAAAAAAATAACATCCATTCTAGTCGATTAATCGATTAGAAACAAACCGCGATAACATGTTTTGTTTTAAATAATTTCACGTATTATAGAAATGTATGAAACAAGATACTACGATTTAAATATTCAAGAATGGGTACAAAAATCCTCTTAAATGGTTTTGTTAATGCAGGATTTATTGATTGTGTGTATGAGACAAATGAAGAAATTTGGATGGAATCTGAAGATAACTCGAAGTTTACACACCACTAGACATCCTGTCATTTTGAATTTGTTTCTCCGTTTTCCAGACTATATTTTCATAAGTAGATGTGCGAGAAACAATTAATTCTTATGTTATAGTCCAGCATACGTACGTGAATAATATCGTAAATTATTGTTCAGTTCATGTCCGGTTTACTTTATTTCCAGTTATTTGACTCACAATACAAAATATCCTTCAATTCCTTTGCCTTCAGTTAATGTGAAGAAGGTAAAACAATCTTTTCGAGGAGAAATGTCCATTTTTCCTTCTCTTCACGCTTGAGGGCCGGCGATAACTTCTTGCGTTGTCTTCTCCGCTTTGTGTTCTAACGTAGATATTTTTTAAGTGATTTTTAAAAGAGACATTCATGGTTCGATTCCCTACTGGACTGTCTTTCATAAATATTCTTAAAAATGAATTTTTAAAAATGAGCGAAAAAATTACTGGTCTTTAAAAAGAAGATTCATTTCAAAACTTTTTTGGATCTACGGTTTTTTTTAATTTTTCTTATTAATATCTTACCTATATTACAAAAAAATAAGAAATTAGCGTAGAAACGTATGTTCAAACAGGGCATAAATATCTTTCGAATTTACATGAAAGCAAATATTTTGTCCAGGGGTATATGTAGAGTATGTGGCCCACTGTGTGGACTTCTTGTCGTTTAGCGTCAGTCTCNAGAGAGAGAGAGAGAGAGAATGGACGCGGGGGAGTGGGGAGGAGAGGGGAGGGGAATGTGCTTCTCAAAGGAAGAGGCGCGCGCCGTTTTGCACGTCCACACATCTATATCATACTGGACCATCATTATCATGAGGACTTGAATAACATTCATGAGTGAATAGAAATCACAAAAGGAGGCAAACAGTCAAAGAAATCCATATTGTTCGAATATTATTGTTTTCATGTAAATAGTTTTTAAATAAATATTTTTTATGTAAAGGCTCAAGTTGAACTGCTCTTCCGCCAATTCCTCTTCAATATAGAAATAAGTAATGCAATATATACAAGGTAATACAATATTACCTGCGATAATGCAGTAATATATAATACAAAAAACAAAACAAAAAATATTGGGGTGTAGGGCTCGCGAACGTCTGGGCCATTAGAGCACTCTGATATATACACAAAAATATGAAGAACGAATACGTGTTTTTACATAAAACAAATCTATGTCACGTAACTTAACTCTTATGAGTTGAATAAAAATGGCAAAATGTCGTCCGCATTGCACCTCTTCTCTCGCGTCGCGCTTTCAGCTTTTTATGAGCAAAAGATTATCTTTGCGTTTTGCTCTCCTTTCATGTCTATTGAAAGTGTTATGTTCATCATAAAAATAATAATCAAAATCCACGATGACGATAAAAAGCAAAAAGAACTCGACTGAAAATGCAAAAAAAGAAAAGTAAAGAAAGAAAGACGCAATGTGTTGGCCTATAGAATACAAAATGCTAATTTAATCCTATTTTCATAATCTTCTTTTAAATAATGTAGCTCGTATTTCGGCACCAAAGTACATTAGATCCTTCTTCAGTGTCTCCTCTAACCGTGAACATTGTTTACTTCTCTCTGGATGCTGAATGTTTTACACTTTCGAAAATACAAACTTCTCTTCCTTTTATAGTAGTATCTCTCTAATTCACCCCGGACAAGACTATCTGAGCGCTGCACTCAACCACTATTGTCCCTTGTCGTAGTGAACTATTTTTCGGAGTGGACGTTGTAAGGCCTCCCTTAGTCTTCCGCTGCCCATCGGATCGGTCTGTATCGACGCCTTCTCTTCGGGTTCCTTGAAAGCAAAACTCTGTTGCGTGTTGTTAACTAACCTTTTGCGTTTATTCTTTTAATTCATTTTCAATTAAAGGAAAACTTCCCTCTACGAACACTTCTCAAAATGTCTCACTTTTCTTACTGGGGACGCGTTCCTCTATTATATATTTACCGTATTTGATTCTTCTGAAAAGAGGACACTTTTTTCATGACTTACGTGGACAGACTTCTCGGTCGATTCTCTTCAAAACGCAAACAATGAATTACTGACAAAGCGGGAATCGCGAAGGAAGTTTCTTTCCGAAGACATCTGAGCTCTGGCCATTTATCACATGACGTACGAGTGGTTCTGCAATGGCTGCCGAAACACCTGCGTATCTGGTCTCCTAATAAGAGAAACGTTTTGAAGGCGCTTAGAAATGATGGGATACTGATTTCAGCGCGTCAATTAAATGGATGAACAAGTTCAGGTTTGCGGCGCAAAATTTCCAAAGGGTTTCTACATGGTGAAGACGCATTTGCAAATTCCAATATCGATGTTACAATGTTTACTTTCCTGTTCTGTGACACGGAATATGTAAGGAAAGTATTGTAATCGGTCGAAAGGAAGGTTCCAGATCTCTTCGGATCTTTTTCCAAATTGCTTCCAGGAGAATCTTTTTTTTTTTTTTTTTTGGAGATGTCCAATGTACGTGTGGTAAGAATTTTGTTCCCCCGATAACCCACCAACGAAGTGATGGATCAACATCAAATTTGAGAATCGACTTGCATTGGGAACAGAAACCTATTTCTGGACCGCTCATTCCGACTTCATTGGCACTCTGTGCCCCACTTCCGGTTTCTTAAAATTCAAAATTTATTTTATTGTGCAAAAGCTTCTTGCGATGCAATTTGCTAAACAGCATTTCCCTTCACCGCATCGTTTTCTAGAAAAAAGGATTATCGGGGAGGCGAATCGTTCAGATCAATTGGAAGAAGATAATAATTCAGAATCACTCTTTTTTATATGCAGATGTGTAGGCAACATATACTTTGTAAGGTTTTGGAATATATATTTTTAAAATGATTGAACTGTTTAGTACGTCGTTGTGTTTGACAATTTTAATATTTTTTTATGTTTCTTATCTATAAACTATATTCGTATTGAAATGAGGCTTTTTAACTCGCATCTAACTTTTTTTAACTTATCTAGGAACTTTTGCTGAAATTTTTGAATCCGCTTCTGCCTTAGGGCCCTTGATCGGAATTGACGGGATGGTCCCTCGCTTCCTTCCGGAGAGTAAATTAGTTTATTGTCCTCCACGTGGTCATACGCAGTTTGTACTGCTTTTTGACAATAAATTTATTATTATTATTATTATTATTACTGCTTTTTTGTTGTTACAGCAATAATTGTAAAGTGGTGTGGGGCACATTCTATATTTCTCATTCAAGCAGAGATACAGGTTGTTTGTCCCAAGTCTTCTTTAAAAAGTCACGTAGAAAACAAAACAAGCTCAAGAAGCGTCCTGTAAGGAAACGTAAATACATTTTAAATGATAAAACTCCTCTGCATTGGAGCGCCATATTTCTTCCTCACACGGGATCGGAGAAAGAAGAAAGACTTTTGGAACCTCTTCTTTCCACTTCATGAGAGACATCTCCTAATCTTCCTTACACCTTCTTCTCATTTCCTTCGCATTGTTTATGGTTCCGTTTCCGTACTCGTACCGGAAGCAGAGAAGATACGGAACCGTCAACAATCGCCGTTATTTCTTGAAACCGGAACCAAAGAAATCTTGTTTTTTTTTGTAATTTTGGCTCAAGTATCGAAGTTTCATTTGATAGAGTCAAGTAATGAGTTGTATTTATTCAGTTAAAAATGATTCTGAACTGCAGTTATTGCGATGAATATACTCGCTTGATAACAGTTTCAAAAGATCAGTTTCCAGATAATTTTGTCATCCGAAATTTTGAAAGCCTTGTTGTGAATTACTTCTGGTCATCACTTCTGCTCCGTTTATAAAATTACATCCCACGCTAAATTCATATTACCTTTCGTAATTCTTGAACACAGACAAATAAAATATTGAAAAAGGAACTCACAAAGTTATTAACAAATTTTACACAAAACATCTTAAATATTTTTTGTTTCACAGACCGGTTATGAACCTTTATCAGATATTTCTGATTTGTTTGAAATTAAGCCCGTAGTCTGCAAACCCATTAAAAGACCCAACCTTATTTTGAATTTTCGTTTATTATTAAATTATTATGTATTTTTTGAAAGGTACATATTAAAGGAAGTTTGTCATGGCTTCGAAAGTGATTTTATGTTTCCTTAAGTTCATGAAGTACATAATCACATTTGAAGATGATGTCAATGACTCCATGCAATTCAATACCATAACATAATGTATATGTGTTTTATTCATGTGTACTGTGTGCATAACAAAAGGTTATTGTAAGGAAGAGAGTGTTTGTATACGACCTTGAAACTGTGAATTCAGGATCATCATACGTCACTGAAGGACGAAGGGCCACTGAGGGAGGGACATGGAAGACTGACTTTGGTTGCTGCTTATTGAAGGTCCTGGGAACATCGTCTGGGTGTCTGCAGAATTTAGTTTTTTGTAGGATGAATAAAGAAGCGCGAAAGTGAAATATAGATTAAACACTAGATACGCGTAAATTAAAGTTTGAATGATTCGTTGAAATGTTTATTTTAAATAATGATGATTACGTTGTAATTAATTGTGGTTTAACGCTATGGCTACGATTAGGGTGAAGGCGAACACCACCTACTGTTTTGCAGAAAAATAGAATTAAAAAAAAACAATTCATTGAATCTCCTTTAAGGTATTAAATTAAGAATAAAGACTTACGCCAAATATGTCATACATCGGGGTTAACCGTTTCACGCAGAAGGATCTAACAGCAGCGTGTAGCATACGGTAGCATAAGGAACGGAAGCAAATGCAGCAGTAGAACTTTAAATTTTGTTTGCCCTTTACTCCCTCCAGTGTTCTTTGCTGTCCCTATTTTCCAACTTACTGTTTCCAATTGCCACTTATTTCATTGACACTTCTGATTCGTCCTAATTTTTGTGGATTTTATTACTGAAGTTCACAAATTACTCGAACAAATCTTCTTACGTATATTTTGTGTCAAGCAAATATGAACCTTATTTCTTGTGAGTCTGACCGAGAGACGCGAACGTCCAATGTGACTCTGAATGCGATGGAGACAATCAATGAAAAGCTCTAAATTGAAGAACATTTTTACATCATGCGACAGAATATTGGCGTTTCTCCGTAAAATATAAAATATTACGACACAATATTCTCTTTTGTTGATTCACTTGTTTCTGGTCTTTTAATTCAAAATAAAAATCATCACAATCTCCTTTCACTCACATTCGTCTTCTCATTTTCAAGTGTTTTTATACCACAAAAATACAGAAAAAATATTACATCATATTACATTGTCGTGTCTCCAACATGTGACTTTTTCCACGACGTCGATGGTTTTACTGTTACATTGAACATCATTCCATTAACATCTCATTCACCTGCGGCGTCCGCTTTTTCTTTAATATCCCTCACTTCATTTCCGCGTTGTAATATGTATCGTTGCGTCGTCAATAAGGATTCTTGAGGAAACGAGAGCTGTCGCAACGCGGAGTAGTGAACTAACTCATCCCCAGGTGAGAGATAATTCGTGAGCACCGGCCGCCGACGCGAAGCCTAGAGCGAGTATCTCGGGGGGTGACGTCAGGGCTTCTTCGAAATAGACCGTGCCGTTCTATTTCTCTTGCCGGTCACCACCGTCTCTCCAGCTTCCGTTTCGCGACGATTGGTCCACTCGGTTCTCGTTTCCACCTACGAGAATTCGTTCGCGCATTGTACTCTACGGTTGGAGTCGCCTTAAAAACTCCGAACGAACACGGTTTCGTCAGGAAAAGAAATAGAAGTGTGGAGTATGTATTCACACTCACTAAAAGCGTGATGATATTTTATAGTGATACACAGTATAGCCAACGTAAGCATGTCAAAAATTGCTTTATATACTTCGCAATGTTATGTTACCAGCAGTTTTGATGAAATTGTAACACTTCGCTGCCAAATCGTAATATTTTTTGCTTCCTATACAATCGCCTTTTTTCTTTGAGCTCATTGGAATTCACTCTGTGGCGTTTTCTGTTATTGTACACGATACGATTGCACATGGAGGGTTTATTTCGAAGTATGCGTATGAGGACTGGAACAGCCATACTGAAATGTGCCTCAGTAACTTAAGGAAGATTCCACCACACCACAAACACAGAATCAAACGTAGTTTCGGATACTAACTTAACTGTTGAGTTCTGTCTCTGATGAGTTTAAAAAAATAGTTAGGGGATATTTGTCAACGAGACCTCGATAAATGGATTTAAATTAATAAGGGATTAAATTAGTGTCGTTACAAAAGTGAGTTAATTTCCAACATTTTGACATTGAAGTCTTATGAAACATTTCAGGATTGCAACTATATCATTTTTACCAGCGAGTAACTGCTTCCTTAAAAAATTTTAGATAACCCGTAGAAGAAACTATATTTCTCCGAAACCTTTTCCCACCTTCATGCAGCTCCATACTGCAGCTTTAGCATCCACCTATGAGATCATCGGGTTGGCAAAAAACCAAGTTTGAGCCAAAAGGATGTAGCTTAAGACCGCGAGACTGGTTGAAAAACAAACAAATCCCCAGTGCTATTTAGACCTTTTTTCCTGACCTACAATTTGACAGCTTCGCGTACTACGACCTTAATTTTGAGTATGAAGCTACCCTTCTATTAGCGGCGCTAATACTCCATGACATCTTATATGTATATAGTACTAAATGACTGTCTTGCATAAATCATTCTCGTCATCATCAAGTGGGTGGAGAGATCAATGACATCGTCTTCGTCTCAGCTCGAAATTTACATTCGTTTTCAAAAACCAAAATGTTAATTTTAGAAAAACATAAATTCTTATAATTTTTTGAAAGTATCCATTCATTGTCTATTTTAGAAAATTATAACCTATGAAAAATAAAATTTTCATTCCAACACCTTTTACTAGAGCTTACTTCTCTTCACTAGATTTTGCAATTGAGATTCCCAAAGCTTTTGCTTCTCTGAGATATTTTAGTTATGAAGAGTTGGTTTTGCATCGCCAGACGTGTTGATATTTGCCTGAGACAATCTGCTTCGCTTTCAGATAATCGTGTAACCAAATTTTTAAAACTTAAGTTTCATGGACGTGCCAAATTTTGTTTTATTCTTTTATTTTACATTGTTTCATTCACCTTAATTAACTATTATTCCAAATTTATATATAATGTTCCCACATAATTAAAAACTTATGTTTTGCTTCTCAACATATTTCTGTATCCCGTATATTTGCTTACACTTCGTGGTCATGGTGTTAAGTATATACCGTAATAAGTTCACCATATTACATGGATTCTCACATTGCATTTGTTGTAAAACAAGTAAATATAAACATGCAAAGAAGCGGTTAACTTCAAATGCACGCGTGCGAAAGTAATTTTTACGTCTTCTAAAATTTATTCTTTATTTCCACCTTTTTCATAGACAATATTTATTTAAAACTTTTAACAACATATCGACTTCTGTTCAAGTCTTCGTGATACTAATGAACATTCACAACTTAAATTTACAGCTACTTGACAAAAAATTAATCATTTTACGAAAAAACATTAACAAATTCTTTTTTTCTCGTTTAACCATGTATCAAAGATGTGAATGTTCATTAGCCTGATACAGTCATGAATGGATGAGGTCGAAACATTGATAAAAATTGTAAATGAACAATGTGATAAAGTAGAATAAATCAAGTTATTAGGTTCAAATGCAATAAGCTCCAAGACTGAAATAAAATTTGGAGTACATTTAGACTGGATGAAGATATAAAATTTGAAAAGCCGCACCTGGAGAGAGTAACGAGATGTATTCTAGAAGTGTCCGTTTGATATCGACGCAACGTTCGTTCAAGCGGGGCTTAAGCGCAAACAATCTTGTTTAGAAGAGCGACCATATCGTTTACGGGATCAAGTGCTGAAACTAAAATTTTCCCCGTAAAATATTTAAAAAAATTAGTTTGTATCGCGGCAAATTTATTGATTCAAAAAACTTCACTTAGTACACAATTTTTTGATAACAAAGAGAGTAAACTTATGGTTTAATAATAGTTTCTTAATTTCCTCCTAACGATTTTCCATCACTGATTCTACAACTATTTCTCGATAATTGAGTAAACAAAGAAATATTGGTGTTGCAGTTATCTTTGGCAGCAATTTGCTCAAGAATATAGATTGGATTTGGGTCTGATATTGACAGGTCACGGCACAACGTATNGTTGCAGTTATCTTTGGCAGCAATTTGCTCAAGAATATAGATTGGATTTGGGTCTGATATTGACAGGTCACGGCACAATATTCTCATTTCTGTGCGAAGAACATTTTGCGTGTTTTAGGAGGAACGTCTTTCATGACAATCTTGTCGCCACTCGTAAGAATGTGTTGAACGAATCGTCTTTGAGGAAAAAGGTGCGAACTGATCAGAATCCCCGACGCCCTTTCCAGTTCCACTAAACGTTCGTAGGTCTTACACTTGTCTTACACTTTGCGAGATGCGAGAAGACGAGTTTTGGAATTGTGAGTACCAAATCTGCTTCATGTCCCTGGACATGGAACTGTGATTTATCAGAAAACCGATCTCTTTTCTATTTTTTTACTTTATTGGTTTAACGCTCATTGAAGACGTTTCTCGTGAAATTTATGGAGCAGTTTATTTTTCGTTGCTTAACATATAACTCATATGGAAGGGGACACACGTAATTGTGGTGGATAGCCATTGGATATATTTTGCTCTTTCGTTCTGAGGAGTGGTTTTTATTCTACGGTGAAAATTTCTTTTTTTGGCGAGAAGAAATGAACTAGGTTTTCTGAACTGTTCTATCCATCGTGTTTCGTGAAAAAATAAGAAAACTTGGAAACAATTGTGGTATCAAACGGAACGTTCGTTCCATGAACACCAAACACTGCACGAAATACTTCACTCTCGTGTGACGTAGTACGGTTCGCCCACTGTAGAACAAAATTTATCTACTATGAGTACAGTTTAATTGTACTACTGGGGATTTCTCTATGGATGACCTCAGAAGTTGTGTTATAGAAATAATTGTTCGAAGTAAAGATGACGACATAGTTGTATGATGCAGTGTTATGTTGGAAATTGTCTGGAACCTTTTATCATAGTCCGCTGGGATATTGTTGTATAATCCTGCTATCCTGTTTATAAGAACGAAGGATGAAGAGGAATTAGGTATAGACGATGCTAAAGCACATTTCCTGGTGTTGTGTGTCACCATGGTGAAGTTTGACCCACGTGTGTTGGTGAGCCCACTGCAGCACTGAATCTGCACCTGCTCCTCCGTCTGTTCCCCCCCCTGCACCTGTCGCCACCAGCTATTGATCGTTTCCGTCGTCATCGTGGGTCAATACGACCAGACGAGACTCAGCGCGCGCCGGCGCCTCGCGACACACGCTTGCCAACTTACCCGCACTCGCTGCACTGGTCGCGCCCTTGCACACGCGCGGAGATTGTCAGCGTTTCCTACACTTTTTCAACTATTTTGACACAAAAAAATAATTTTTAATGTTTGCACTTAATATTTGCAGAAATATGTAAAATTAACCAAGATATCACCACATAACCCCGGATAGTTCAAAGAAATGATTAAGCTTCGTCGTATTGGTATAGGAAGTGTGGCGATTGACGTTTCCCCGTGAATCCCACTCCTTATTCGCGATCCTTGCGGCACTCCTCTTCCTCGCGGTTGGCGGCCCTGCGGCGCCGTGGCTTCCCCACCCGCCCCCGCGCCTCAACTCGTCGCCAGTCGAGGGTGCGCCGCCGCCGAACTCGCATCCGCCCGCCTCTGCCGCCTCCAGCAGGACCACCTCCGCCTCCATCGCCGCCTCCGTTTCCGCCTCCGACGTCCGCCGTCTGAAGCGCCATGGTGACCGACACCGGCGCGCAGGTAAGCCTTCATTGCGGCTCCTGGTGACGCTTCTGGAGACATGTGCCTCATTTGTGTATTTGGCGAAACAAGTTTTCATCGCGCGCGTCGCTCGTGTTTCGTCGGTCAGTGAAGAAAAATAAACCAGCAGTTTGTAGAAGCGAAATTTCATTTAGAAAAAAATATTTATCTAATATTTCCTACTTAATGTGGTTGACTTTTTTTTTCATTTTGACTAAATAATCTGAAATATTTTTACCATTTGTTTAGTTGTTTTCGCATATTCCTCCAATGTTGTAAATTTCTTATTTACTTTCAGTACGCGGATATGAGATCTATTTCTTCCCGGGATCGAAATAACTATGCAAAATTTTTATCCAGTCCCAACAGTTGTATATTGTGAGGATGGTTCGGTCCAGGAATGAACTTTCGCTGCCACATCCCAACCCCTCGAAGAAACCCTGAGTCACCCCCTGCTCGTGGAGGGGGTGCTTCGACGCGTTCCCCGCCGTGTCCCCTTCGCTATGACTTCATTACCTCCCCCTTCCTTTTGTACTAGTTTCGCCCCTCTGCCCCTGGAAGAAGACGACAACGAAGGAGCGACTGCGGTGGCAACCACCGAGCTCTCTCTCCGTCTTCATCGCGTGACTTTCCGGGTATCGATTTCCGCGTATTTCGAATCTAGTCTTCGCCATCACGGCATGTCGCTTCTGCCGGTCAATGCAACGCAGTGCGGTGTCTGGGCCGTCGCGAGCACGTTGCCTGTAGTCACGTCGATGCTGCTGCTCGTTATTTTAGTTGTGACGGGGGAGGGGAGATAGGGGGTTTACTCCATCGCGTCCTCCATATTGCCTCCAGTGCGCAGTGTAGCCGACCGTTCCGTAGAACCAAGTTACACGGAAGAATTGAACATGTCTTAAATCTCTTCTCAAATGCAAACTCTGCTATTCTATCCAAGTTCGCGTTTCTTTCTCACACAGCAGCTGATTTTGGATCGTCTCTGAATATTGTCGGCGAAGACCTGTATCCATTACATCGACAGGAGTTTTCCTCCGTTTGTGTATTGTGGGGAGATATTTCAAGTCCTGATTCTTTTATGAGTGGATGTAGTGGGGGAAAAGCTAATTTATCTCGTATTGAACAGATCTCACCGAATGCGCCATGGTAAGTGCGTTTAAACACTCCAGAAGAACATTCTCTTTTGGTTACTTTACTTCATTCCGCTCTTTTCGAGAAGAAACTCTGCTGCAGTAGTTTGCTTTTGTATCTTCCTAATACGAATTGCTCTTTTAATCCCTTCCTGAGCTCTCAATATCGTCTCGGATGTTTCTGCTGTAGTGGTTGTATATTGTATATTGTTATACATTTTTTAAACACAATTCATTCCTGTGTTATCCTTCTGGATATTTTGATTCAAACCACTTATCAGTTTCTCTTAAAATAGACAGTAAGTCTATCAAACCAACTTTATGGCATTAATTTAACTCATTTTGCTAATTGTTTACTTATTGCGTAGTTGAGATGCATTTTAAAAGAAAACATGTTGGCTTACTGTAACATTTCTATTTCATGCAACATTGCAAGTAATGCACATTTTGTATGTAATTATTAGTAATTACCTCTTTCCCATTTCATTAGAATACTTACCTTCTTGATATTCGAACTCTTGAAATCGCAGTGCTGTACAGAAATGTAAAATTCAGAATTGAATAATCTCTTAACAAGGCGTGTAACCATTCAGTGATATTCTACGACATACGTCAGCAGTTAATGGTGTGATATTACGACCAGAAAACCCGGAAGCTTGTGAAGAAACTGGTATTTGTTCTTTGTTGATCATGAAGTTGGTATCACTTTAATGAGGAGAAAACCAAATGTTGAAAGTTACGAAAGTTGGAGTTTTTTTATTGACGAAATGATCCAGATTTTTCCAATTTTGTTATTCGTGTGTTATTTTTTTCTTATTTCTCGGATGATGTAGAAAACTATATATTGCGCATTCCATTGCATCATTACATATGCCCTGCATTAATTTCAAGGTTTACAGTGCATTAATAATAAATTTAAAATTGTTATTTTTATCTGACAGATTTGCCTGTTTCCTTAGGTACCATGTAACTGTGATGACCATTACGTCGCGTTATTTGAATGCGAATATGAAAGAAGGGATATTCATAAGCAAAGCTCTGCTTGTAATGTTTTTCTTGTCGCGACAAGTGACCTTGTAGTAAGACTCACCTTTACTTAGACCTTCTGGAAAAACCTTTATGGACTCTCTTTTCGCTCAAAGGGACGAAATGAAACTTTGGGGTCTGGTAGAAGAAGATCAGAGTTTGGATACACAAACAGAAATACTGTATCACAGCAGTTAATATCTGAGTCCCCGCGGTTATGCTCGCCTCAATTTTATATTATGCCAGCAACTTTATTCTTCCATTGGTAGCTAGTGAGAATATTTATGTTGGTGGTTTGATAGTATTGATGTGTATCCTCGATCCGTTGTTTTCACTTATGAAATTGAGAAAGAGTTTTAAGGAAACACCAATTTCCCGTATCACTCCCTTTGAGGTATTTTTTTTTATAAAATCGCTGCATGGCGTCTCAGCGTTCGTTTTTGATCAGTTTCTGTCTCCCGCTCTTCGCAACCCCCGCGTCTAAGGGTTTCGTGCGCCTCGTGTAGTCTGAAGGGTATGTAATGTCATTGGAAAAAGAATCATATGAACATACATAGCATCAAGGTTGCCCTTGGACCTCAACTGCACCGAATAGTAAGGTTTCGAATGTGATATCGGATTTTTCCATTATTTTTACTTGCCACCCTCTTCCCACCCCCTCCCTAAGGGTGTCAGGGCGTAATATCTTGATGATTTCTCACTTCAACGTTCAACAACTATGAATATTGTAGAGATAGAATAGCATTCCATTGACTTGTCAGTCCAACACGCTAATTGGTGGTTTATATATTACAGCTTATAACATGCTTAATTTCATTTTATACTACTGGTCACAAACCTGGGACAGAGTACGTTTCCACACTCCACTCAAAATGTTCGAACTCAACGAGTTCTTTCCTGCATTAAATCCTTGCGTTCATCCTTCAGAGATTTAAATAATCCAAACTCAAATACTTCCAATCTCCTACGTATCTTTATTTGTGAGAGTAAGAGATATGATAAGGTTCCGTTCGAAGGGAGATAGTGACCATCCGCAAATCGGACCCGGGGTCTCTCGTTATGTCTGCAGGGGAGTCAACCACTTCGCCATCCGTTTACCTTCTGCTCAGCGATTCGAACTGTAGGAGGCTACGGGTTCGATTCACGGTCGAGGATCAAGTGATAACAACATTTTATGAATGTTTAATACATATAGTATAAATACAGAGAGAGAGAAAGAGACAGAAAAGTAATTTCTTATATGTAAAATATATTTTGTTGAATCGTAATTACTAAACGTGGCGTAGTGTGTACCAATATACCTCGTTTGCAGATACAGTAAAAATAATTGTAGACCAGTAGAGAAGCTTCCTCCTCCCTCAGCTAAAGATCGAAACCGAATTGCGATTCAAACGGTTGATGTATCATTTGCATTTAGTTCGCGCTGTGAGATCATTTGCAAGAGCGCTATCTTATCATGTTCACAATATTGAGCAAACTTAATGGAATAACCACTGCCGCGTTCCAATTTCATGGATCATCTATCGTACGATAAGGAATATTTTCATTTCTGGGGGTGAGTTATAATTCACTTTGATTTGTAAACTGGACTCAAATGTAATAAAATGAAATTATAACGATTTTCCATGGGAAATAACTTCGTTTCATTTATCATGGTATTGCAGAATTCTCCCATAAATTGAATACTATGCAATCCATTATACCGACAAAAATAGTTTCATCTTTTTCTCGTTTTTTTTTACAAGTGTTGGGGAATATGTTTTTATAACTAGTTCAAAATTCTCTAAGTGAGATATTTTGGTAAAATTTCGGTGCAATTTGTTTAAATTGCGTGTGCATGGGGTGTAGACCAAGTTGGGCGCTTGAAATAAATCAGAGAGCTTTCTAGAATACGATAAAATGGTAAAAGGTTCCTCGCTAGATCTCTATGACATTAACAGTGTGTGGCAGCCTGTGCTCATGTGACTAGTCCAAAGGCTGTGGACACGGTCCAATTATTAGGCTTCACTAAGACACATATGATTCCCACACCGCAACATGCAAAACACACATCCAGTGGGACACAAAATAATAATGTGAATGGAGCAACCTTTTCTGGAGCAATACGCTTTCTAGAACAAAAGGAAGAACCGTTCTTATTGGACGCAGTACTTATGAAACAACAACCGTTTGGTGCATAATATCCATGAGTCAAGTAGTGCACCCTCTCTCATTGCGGAAGTGATACTTCGGTTGTCGTCCAAAACGATCGACGAAGTTTGATAAGGATGAAAACCGAAGCAATTATGTGTATAATAATCTATTTAACTTGTTCAAAGCTCTCTAAAATACGAACCAGAACATACTTTTACAGAGAATAAATTGTGTTTAACTCTGGAGAATTATAAAAAAACAACTAAAATGATTAATGTAAGGAAGAACATTACAGCAAGGTAATATCTGGAATCACTTCCGATCTTGCGGCTCTTGGGCTACCTTCAGAGTCAGTGGACCACTGTTGTAAAAGAAAGAATTTTTATTATTAATAATAAACGTCGCGAGGGCACGCCGACGAAACGCGAGGCGACCTACAACGACAGCTCTTCTACAAAATGTCAAGGAAAAACCTTAACATGTGATATCACATTATGACGACGATTTCGATAATGGGAAACCACATAATGATGAAGATTTTTCATAAACAAATAGTCTTTTACGAAAAAGGTGTTAGTTGCTTAACACTGAACTACATAAAGTGCGCAAGTAAAGATCGTAGTGTTAGATCGTAGTGTTATTAAAGAATATTGCAAATTTGGAATTCCCTCTTTTTCCCTACCATATTCTATTAATTAGAGCCCGTGAAGCTGCGTGAAACGGTGGGGAAGAGACCTAAATTACACAAATCGCCGACGTTCGTTGCTTTGTCTATACACATTAAAAAAATAAAAAAAGGTCTTGCAGGGTTTTAGTCCTATCGTTGTCCTTTATGAATCCTGTTTCCCATGATGAATTAACATAATTTTACTTTTCTCAGTGTTTTGGGCCGAGGCTATGGAACTAAGGAACGAAATTAAACATTAGAGTAATACAGCAATATTTCATGTGACGATTTCAAGGGCAGTTCGTAAACGAGATGATAATGTTATTAAATCTAACTGGATATTTTTTTACGTCCATGAAATCATTAAAAATAGGGTTCTAAAGTTTTAAATTTGTGCGATTGACATCAATTTTCGAACTGCCAATGTAATTTTACTTGATTTCTAAAACAACGATGGAAATGCAATGAAATTACATATCATTACGTTTTTTATACCAAACGCAATGAAACGCTCAAAGATAAAGTTTGTTTGGGCTCATTTAAACCGAGGACTAAACGTCATATTGGATAAAAAAGTATTTATCTCTCGTTTCTTCGAAAATGTATCAAACATATTTATTTATTTTTTCTTTCAAGACATCTGTTGTTGGTTGTCGCTTGTTACAGTGATATTTTGCGAATTGAGAAAAATAGTTGAAATGGATCGCTGAAGGCTGGTTTACACTGAACGTGTGAGTTTGGAGAAGATTGTTTAGTCGCATAGATCAGTAAAATGTTTTAGTGGGCACAATATATAAAAACGACATTGAGCGTGTCACCACTCAAACGCCCGCTGAATCTCTTCCGAATAGGAAGGAAAAGTCTATTAGTAGTCATCTACACTTGAGACAACAAAAATTCGAAATTTGTGAGTCGGAATGTTAATTTTATCTCGATTGATGGACAGAGCAATAAACACAGAATTTATCACTTAAAAAAAGGAAATTCTAGTTCAAGAAAATATGAAGTCCTTATAAAGTTTTCTTTCACATGACCACGTGTAACGAAATACAACGAGGGAATTCTTTAATAATGAATACAATATTTTCTTTTGTTATAATCAAATATTGTGAATGCGTTGTAAAGGACATAATTTTAGAATGATAAATATTTACAACAAATAACGAATTACAAAGATACCGCGGTAATAATTTCAATTCGTTTCATAATTATTCGTTTGTGGAATCATGAGTTCGCATTGGGAAAAGAAGTTTAATGAAATATTATACAAAAAGAAATAAAATAGCAAAAAAAAACTTGTTAAACCCACCAAGACACGATTTGAAGCTGTCTTCAATTTTTTTTACAGTTTTTATATTTCGTGCGCGAGACTTGCGACCCCCAAGATCGTAAAGGGAATCGAGTGTTTCAAGAATTGCGTAATAGAATTTTAATTGAGTGAAAAATGTTAAGTTGTGGGTACCGTGACGTGAACCTTTTATTTTCCCATATTCCAAGTAACGCTTTTAGTTAAGGGTACGAAGTAACTGATGATCTGCGCCTTCGAAATTATTCTCGAGGATATCAAAGTGTCAAATAATGCCATGCACAATCTTTTGTGCAAGGATAAAGCTTTTCAAATAAAATGTTGTTGTCGTAGAAAAAATATTTTATGGAAATTTATTTTATTTTCGCGGTTTCGGCTGTCGTCTTATTCTTCTTCCTCCTCTTCCTCTGTCACCTCTCACACTCCGTCGGCGCATGTCACCCTTACGATAAAATTCTTTCTCTTATTTCATTGGTCCACTGACTCTGAAGATAGTCCAAGTGCCAAAAGACCGGAAGTGATTCCAGATATTGCCTTGCTGAGATGTTTTTCTTTACATTAATCATTTTAGTTTGTTTGTTTTAATAATTCTCCAGAGTTAAACACAATTTATTCTCTGTAAAAATATGTTTTGGTACGTATTTTTTAAAGTGCTTTGAACAAGTATAGACAAAATTCTTCGTTTTTTTTCCTACTGTCAGAACATAAAACTTCCGAAGAAAAAAAATCGTGTAAATTTCCGCTTCGTCCACGTGCGACCGTTCAGTTTTTAATATATCGAGACACTTTCACGAGTTTTTTCTGGGATCCATCAAATTGTACAGATTTGTATTTAAACAAACATTCATCTTCGTAAGAATATAAGATGTAAATTAGCCTGTATTAAAATACACTGTTTACGTATGTATGTTTACGTTTCGTTCATAAGAAGTGCTAGTGGACCACTTAGAAAACAAAGTTATTTTATGAGTATAAAGTATTGTAAACATTTCATGTGACACCTTCTTTAAATACTCAGAGCTCTCGCCTGTTGCTTATGACACATTGATATGTGACTCATTCAAGTCATGTGTCCTAATTAATCTCACACGACAGCAAGTCCCCCCCCCCGCTCAGTTCTCACGCTGCCCACCCACCACCCCTGTGCTGCTCAGGGGTCGCGTGCGTGCACGCGTGAATGCGTCCGCACGCGTGAGGGCGGGGCAGGGGAGCTAAGAACGAACCCTGAGGGCCACCGGTCGATACGAAACGCGTGGAAGGGTTCGCTGCGAATGCGGCTTGTTTGAACAGTGAGGCCCATCACAATTACATGTTTTGCTGATGAAATTCAGGGCGGAAGTGCCATCTCTGATTGGGTATTCCCTTAACGTACTAGCATAAGCAACTGCTGCATAATATCCGGAATCTTTTAAGATGAAAGAATAAAGTATTATCTACTAACGCGTTTAATAAAATTTGGACTTAGCGTATAATAATACTTGAATAAACCATCCATCTCGAAGTCATATGGGTTGTACTACAATTAACGTCCGTTATGAAATCTAATTAAATAAATAATGAAACTAACAACTTTTTATGAATGAACGATATTGTGAGATGTCACAGCGTTTCGACTTCGTATGGGTTCTCATGGATAAAACCTCTGAAGAGACTAATTTTAAATCAATTCCCAAAAGCCCTTCGTAATGGAAACGATACAAACGAACGATCACAAGTGAAACGAATGTAACAAACAAAATAACAAACAAAGCCAAATTTATCTCGCTTTTTTCTCTGACCATTTAAGAAAAAGTGTGGAACAAAAACTGTCGCCAAATTCATTTGTTTCAATTTAAGCGATTCCCACTTTGTAAGACGCCATAATGTATGAATTACAACAGCATAAAATATTATTGAAAGTTCCATAAATGGATATGCTTGACTGGCACCTGGCATGCGCGTACTGCCTTAAATGGGGATTTCAAAGAAGTTGGTTTCTGTGCAAATGAAGAGAAATTGAAATGAACACTTTTCGTCTCGCACCCGTCCACGTGACTCTCAACAATGTACACTTCTTTCCCTTCAGAGGAGTTAGAGGAAGAAAACAGAAGTGACCTAGAATCAGTTATCTCTCTCTCTCTCTCACTGATGCTCTTAAAAAGACTTTCACGAATTTTAAGACTTTGAAGTTCGATGTTCTTTACACAAATTCATTTTAACATAGATGTCTGTGATAATCAGAAACTTTTATTGGGAAATTTTCAAATACGGTTTACTTTACTAATTGTGATTAGTGGACTTAAGAAAATATATTTCGAAAAATATAATATTATTTTTACAATATATAACATTTTTCTTTAAATGTAAAATTTAGGATTAATAAAATTCAATTTAACAGAATTGCATCCTACACAATTACATGGATTGATTGGAGATTCCCGGAAACTTTGTTGTATTATAAACCATAAGATTTTGGTGTCGTGAGTTACCTTTGATATGTATCAGCAGCAGCATTAACATCTGTCTCGACAGCGGTCGTAAGTTGCGTTTTAAGTTTTATCTCACGTCATCCCCTGTTCATGAGTTTCGAACACGAAGTTTGGCAATGAACACAGCTTCCGTCACTTCTTACTCATACGGCGTGAGTCATGTAGCAATTAGTCAGCCAGCTCCTGTTCACATGTTATAGAGAATATGTATCTTTGGATGTGTTACCGCCAACAGCTCTAACGGTTCCGATGAAAATTCTGATGTCTGGGCACGAAAATGCGAAGCAGCATCGTAGAAGGGTATATTCTCCATCACTTTTAGTTGAGAAAAATTTAATTTTTGATATTTTGAATGTTTTAAGTGAATTTTATAATTGAAGTGAATAATCGGAATTATAGTCCATTATGTGTATTCTAGAAAGTAACGATGTATCCTTCGTTTGGATTGATAGGTCTACTATGAAGAGAATTAGTGTGAGACTGGTAGCCACTTTTGATCCCTGTGAGATACAAAATTTTACTTTCAATTACGATGTGAAAACGAAGAACCCCTTTGACGTTTGGTGACGACAACTCTGTGACCTAATCTTGCAATCAGCTTATCAGACAGCCGCGCATCTTCTTCGAAGATTATTGAACAAAAATAAATTATAAAATGGCTTTAATATTAAAATGTTTACCTCAATTAAAAGTTCATAATAATTTTTACATTTATGTTACAAAGGTGGAAATAAATTAACATTTCAATAGATTAGATTCATCCAGAATCAAAATTTAATCTTCAAAAATAAAATACGAACCGGGGAAACAAATCGTAATCAATGAAGAAGAACTAGAAGAGCGAACGAAGAGGTTATAACACAATTGATAAATGGATGGCGAAAGTAATAAAGGAAGAGAGAGAGAGAGGAGTAGATAAGAGACGTCACATACGGAATGAGAAATAAAAAATGGAGTAATACCGATCCACATTCGGACACGGTAATTTTCAGGCACTACTTACAACGTATGGGCGAACGACATACAGAGTTATGTAAATGCGGAAACACATTTTATGGACCTGTGAACTGCGTGTTAAAGAAAGAATGGCTATAAAGAAAGGGAAGATTTTGAGGAATATGCTGAATTTGTAACAAAATTAGGACACCTACGATATTTTCAATACAGATGAAGAGAAGAAGTGAGAGTAGATCTGCGTCCTCGGGGCGGGGGCGGGGAAAACGTCAGTGATCAACGGATGAACGGCGTCGCCCCAAGACAATAAGACAAAGGCAGAAAAGAGAGAAATAGAGAAACCTTGAGATGACAAAGTTAAAGTCAAGGAAGCCCTAAGGGCTAAAAGGAAATGAAAAAAAAAAACGATTAGCTTGTATGTAACCTATAATTTTTATTGTTCCGTCCTGGGACAATTTGTAACTAGCATCATAATCTTAATAGAAATATAAAACATTAAATGCCCCTGGTCTTTTTCATTTCTCCTGAACGATGCCACCGATTTAAACCAATCTTGGGAAAAATTTTCTTTACGAATTGATGAAAAGTTCTTTTGCTGTTCAGCATCTCTACTGCAATCTCTGCGTGTGGGAAATACGATGGCGTATTAACATGATTGAAGGCGTGTCATATGGTGGTTTCCGATGTAGTCACTTGAAGCAGAGTACAACATAACTTGGAGTTCAACTTAACAAAACACGCAGCAGCGCCGTCCTCCTCAAACACTCGACGCTCGCTCATCGACGCAGATTTTGACGGCGTGTTGTTTTTATACCAAAGTATTTTTGATATTCCGATTTTGAAAAATACGATGATTTTTAAAAATGTTTATTTATGAATTTAATCTTGTATATTCCAGATTTCAATGATAGAAAAGATACGAA
Source organism: Laupala kohalensis (assembly GCA_002313205.1). Lineage (NCBI taxonomy): Eukaryota > Metazoa > Arthropoda > Insecta > Orthoptera > Trigonidiidae > Laupala > Laupala kohalensis. The sequence continues at coordinate 153,264 of NNCF01129114.1, read as the reverse complement.
AAGACCTTATGTATATCCTGATGGAATTTCTCAATTTTCAATGTTCAATTTAAAAGGGGTAACTTAAGTTGTTGTTTTTATACCTCAGGATCTAATGTGGAGATATCATCACCGGTTTTCTACGTCAACGTACAATTTTTGCACGCGTTAAATTAAAAGGAAGTAAAGAAACTAATTCTACTATTTATATCGTTTAAAAAAATCTAGAGCAGTGAAATACACTATACAAACTGGGTTTTTTGCATATTTACAATACTATTTTACAACTTTTTCTATAATTTTTGCATAAATACTTTGTTTATTTCGTCTGATAAAAGCCCCAAAACTAAGAGTCGAGATGTTACGCTAAAAGAAAACATCCGAATATTGTTTTAAATATTGTGAACAGTTAATGAATGTTGCGTGATATATTTAACAATTATAAATAAACTAAAATGCAACGCATTTGTATTTATTAACATCAACGTAAACGAATACGGTTTTGCAATTCTTATTGTTTAATACTAATTTTGTTGAAATTCGTTGGCGTCATACCTGGATACTCCGGCTATGACATTGCTATAAGTGACAACACGTGTCTCTTATAGCGAAATCTGAAGGTAACATTTTGTGGGAGGAGAAGAAGACAGAAGAAATCACTGCGCGACGGAACGAATCATATCACTACTCTCATCTACAGCTGAAAGCATCTTCGACCGCGCGGCCGCAAAATGTCATCGTGAGAAGGTAGCGCGTGCCGTATTGAAGTCGATATCACCATCCAATTCGCACTAGATGACCCACGTTAATCACAGAGCGACCTTCCAATCCACTCGGTGCATTTCTGTGGCGAGACATTTGACCTTTGACCTGACCTTTGCTCCGACACCGCTTCGCGGTCATGCGTACTGTGACACCGGACTGCGCCGGGGAACCACGTCGAAGCTTCCAGTCTTTATCCAGAGAAAAACTTTTTTCAGGAGGACGCGAATCACAAGTAAACGAAAGTGTTGTGGTTTTTTTTCGTATTTTTAATGTTCTCATTCCTAATACCTCTTACTATACGATTTAACTCAAAACGGAAATAAGTTACAAGGGCAGGTAGAATTAAATCAGTAAAGTATCTGAAACTGACATTTAAAAAAAAACAGAGTAACAAAATGTACTTACTGTGATTTCAACTTGAAAAACATTTCACTCAGCGGCCATTTAAATGGAGTAATACATTGCGTCTTACGGAGAAAACACTTATTTTCAAAATAAGAGCAACTCTTCAGTGGGGAAAGTGATGGAAAGAGGTAGAAAGATTTGAGAAAGAAACGTCGCTTCTTCCTTTGAGGTGAGAATCGCGAGAATCACGAAAAAGGAAAAAAAGCGTCTCGTTCGGCCGCCGCCATCTTATGATGTACTCTTTTTACGCTCCTCATATTTGCGTCTCAACAAACGAGTCAAGCGCGTTCCTCAATATTGTTTGTTTGTACTATATTATCATTATTATTATTAACAAATTAAATCACGTTTCTTCTTCGTTATTATTCATATTGTTGTGTTTTATAACAACTACAACAAAAATAAAGAAGACGTTTATACGTTTGAGTGATTTGAGTAACTCGAAGTGATGTCAACTGTTCCCAACTTAATGTCAAGAAAGTAAGTGTCAATATGAAAAGAAAAAAATTAATGTTGAAGACGAATGTCCTGTGTCTGACTAATTGATAATTTCGCTCGAATGTAATGAACAATAATTATAATCTCCGTTGTTTGCGATTTACGATCAAACGGGGGCGAATTGTGTACATAACGTTTCTTAGTTTCGGTTTTATCTTGTTCCACTTCGGAATTACAAAGTCGTACAAAAGGTTCGTGCTCGATGATTAGTAACAATATTTTATTTCGTACGAATTAAATTCTAGCTGGTTTTTTTTCTGTTTGTGTTGAAAACCTCTCTGTTGGAACCGCAATCCTAGCAATGCGGCCGACAGGAGAGCTGTGTGAACGATTAGGTCCAAGCCGCGCTCCGCTACCCTCGCGAAACACTGCTCTGGGAAGTTGTTCCACTTCATCCGCTCTCTCACAAACAACCTTCGAGAATTTTCCTCTCGGGATGAAAACGCGCCGCGAACTTTCGTTGACGACTATTTTTTATCCCGAAACTACCAGATCTCTTCTATTCGGACGTGCAATCGAACAGCCGCTGCAGCGCTGGGAGACGGACTATTGTAACTGGTGCGTCAGAGTACGTCTTATGTGTTCGGGAAACACGCCACGCACCTCATACTTCTTTTAAAAACTTCACCTTCTTTTTAAGTGCTGTAGCGACGATATTTTTTGACATGGCAACAACAATGACAATAGTTTAATTTTTTTCCCCAGATTTGGACTATGAGGAATCTTTTTTTTTTTTTTTGAATTTACTGAATCAAATAACATGATCCATTTTTTAAGTACATGATTGTCATTAATTCGTCGAATGTTTGACCTCACAATTTTGCCACCTCTTTCCTGCTCCCAATCGAAGGAAACCAGTGGTATTTTTATTTCATGGTTATAACTTCTTTGAATTCATACACATCTTCTATTGTCTCGTAAAACCTTCGTGTTGTATTTATGTGTAGAAATTGGAATGTAGGAGACCGTCCTTCTGAACTCGCGCACCTTTACTATTTGGAGTTCGTGGAAATAATTATTGTTCGCATATTGACACTGTGAAGGACGATTTCAAGGAGAATGTATTAAAGGGGCGCGTGCTTCTTATATTTCTGAAACATTTGATTGCAACATTGTGTTTCCTTCGGAACGAAAAGCACAGCTCTCATCTGAATGAGTTTGCTTTGTGAAACGAAATAAATTTCTTCAGTGCCTTTTGAGCTAATCAAGGTGAATAAACAAATATACAACTAACGAAGACAAAGACCTAGTATTTTCATAAGCTACTTCACATGAATACCATAGTTTCGCTTCGATGTCAAAGTGCACGATTACGGATATAAACGTCTAAAGATATTATTAGATTGGTTATAAATTGAATTGCAGAATGTTTTATGTCCTTCCAATAGAACAACATGAAAATACATCTCTAGCTCTAGTTTTCTGTGTTTTTGACCTTCAATTCGCTGCTTTGTATTTTTTTTTTTTACATTTTAAATCTACCATTTTTTTCGTAGAAGTCCTAAGATTTTCGGAAAGGAAAGGAAAGGATAACACATTTATGCAAATACAAAGCATAATAAACTTTCCTTATCATATTCTTCGCTCGAACCACTCAAAATGCGCTTTCCACCGCAGCCAGTATAATCTCCCGAATCTTGCCTTGTGGCCGTATTTCTCCAAATAACCCTCGAAGGCCGCGTATTAATGCCGATCTCGCGTGCGCCGGATGAGTAGCTCGGAGTCGAACCCCGACCCATTGCGGCGTCGTTGCTATGCGTATCGACCGCTCGGCTGACCTTTAGCGCCGGCGCGGCGCAATCAATACACGCGGAGGCGGTGGGGGCGGTAGGGGCGGCGGCTGCGAGGGCGCAGACGGACGACGGCTGCACAAACCTCCTCAGTGCATGAAGCTCCTCCTGCCGCTGCGTCTCGAGTTAAATGCACACGTCGCATTCTCGCTTTGCTCACTCGTCCTAAGCGCTCTCGTCCCTCCGTCCGTCGGTCCGTCCGTCAGTCCGTCTGTGCTTCCTTTCGCCAAACGACGGCGTCCATCTCGCGACGCCCGACGTAGGCGCCGCGGACGCCCGACCTGTTGCGGAGGTGGCATGCCACCGGCGCCCGATTGGCTGTGCTGCTGCAAGGTACACGTGTAGACGAGTTGCTCCTGCCCTCAAGGGACAGGTTTAACCTCACTTTCGTCTTCACGGAACGCATATGAGTGTCTGTGTATTTGAGCGGAGCTACTTATAACATAGAATATGAGTTAAATTGAATCATTTTAATTCTTAGGAAATATATATTTTTTGTTACCAACTTATATTTTGTTCGCGACGTTTACGAGGAAAAATTAAAATTTCCGAAATGTAATGTACACAATTCACCCATCTTTTTTCATAATTACAAAACACGGAGTGTATTTTTTTTTCTTCAAAGAGATACGTTTTGTTGAACAGGATTAAATTTGGTTTTCGATATCATCCAAGTATCACAATCGAACGAGGGAGAAGAATATTTGTTTTAAATAAAGTCGAAATAGCTTAATTTGAACATATGTTAATATTCCTCGTATGTCAATGGACGACGCGTTACTTCAGGTGCAGATTCCACGTAGGCGAATGAAGAACTGCTTTCTTTTGTGAAAGGTGCAAGACATGGATGGCGTTGTCGAGTTGTCAATGTACAGGCCGATTCAAATTGAAGGACAATACGTCACGCCTCCCAATTTCGAAGGTGTAGATTTAAGACTTTGGGAAAATCGATCTACGCATAAAAATAGCTAAAAGTGGCCAAGAGATGGAAGATACTGGAATCCTATTCACTATTTGCAATTTACCAAACATTGATAGTGATGTGCAAGAATTAATTTGCACATTTGAAACACGTTTGGTATTAGCCGTGGATCATCTTAGGATGTGGAGAGGCCCGTGTTCCTGTGTGTAGAAAAGGGACACGCTCGTTTTTCTGTTTTGTGATTATTCTTCCTGTCTGGGATCAAGAGTTTGAAGACTAATTGATAAGTTTACATGTTGACTCATCTTACCACGATTTATGTTTATTATCTGATAATACATCGAATCCACTTTCGGTACACAAGCATGTTACGCGAATTTTTGTGTGTGATATAGCGTACGAATATATCAGTTGACTTCAGTTGTATCGCATGTAATTTCCTCGTAGCCTGGAAAGAACATCCTCCGTCTGTGCGAAACAGTGCAAATAGCGAAACAGTGCACTCGATTATCGAGGAAAAGCAAAGAACCGGTTTCGACCGCGACGATGAGGATATAAAAAGACAGTGAACTAACCTTAAATTAATGAATTAAAGACAAGCTCTCTTTATATTTCCCTCAGCGGGAACGTCGCGAGACATAACTGAAATAAATAAATATATTGTAAAAAAGCAAAAGTTACAAACTGCGTATGAAGGAGGAGAATAAACTTAATTTACTCTCCGGAAGCAAGTAAGGGACCATCGCATCAATTCCGATCAAGGGTCCTAAGGGCAGAGGCTAAGGATTTTAACATTTCAGCTCTTCACTCCAAAGATGAGGATACGAATAGCTCGGAACGGGTTTTTTTTAATGTTAACAGATTAATACCAACAAATTTGTATTTAATAAAACAGAAAAAAGTTATTTCAGAAGGACTTTGTATTATTACGAAACTATAGATTATTGTTTGTGAACCGTAACAGTTAAAATATCTTTAAATTCGAGTTTTATTATTATTATTATTTCAGCTCTTCACTCCAAAGATGAGGATACGAATAGCTCGGAACGGGTTTTTTTTAATGTTAACAGATTAATACCAACAAATTTGTATTTAATAAAACAGAAAAAAGTTATTTCAGAAGGACTTTGTATTATTACGAAACTATAGATTATTGTTTGTGAATCGTAACAATTAAAATATCTTTAAATTCGAGTTTTATTATTATTATTATTATTATTTCAGTAGATGCCGCCCCCCCCTCCAAGGCATTAAGTAAAATGGTTTATTATAGAGAATTTAAGAAGAATTACGTCAATTGATAATAATGAGGTCCTCCGTGTAATGGCGGAGGGTTGTTTACAGTCGATGCGGATTCTGGTCGAGCAGCACCCCCCACCCCCCACCCACCCCCACCCCCCGACGGAACCGAATTCTTTGTCATTTGACGTCGCGATGGGCTGAAAACAAAGAAACGCTGTTTCCGACCACTTAAGGTGCACTTGTGTGCCAAAAACAAAACAGTAGCTGTTTCCACTCTGTCGTTCAGAAAATGCTTCTCGAATGTGCTTCAATACGAGCTCTGTTCTATCTAGGGGTTCGCAATACGAACAATATCTCTTTTACATAAATCACATAATTTTGTGTGTTTTCCTGGTATTTCGATATAATCATCGAATTGCGGAAGATCGATGTTCTACACGCGCGAATGCGAGCGAACACTTAACAAAGAGGTCTGAGTTCGTGTCCCAGAAAAATTAAAGAGATGTCATGAACACGCTGTGCGTATGTGACGATGAAAAATTATTTAATTAATCTTTACGAGAGATTTAATATTTGTCCTCAGTTTTATCATAATGAATGTTATTAGCTACACCAAAAGTTTGTAATTATATTGTTTTCCAAATTTCGTACATTGTGTATTTTTTGTGTGTGTGGAAAATTTCTCGTCATTTTCTATTGAAAATGATTTCCATATGATGTTATATTTGACAAAATCTTACGTTAATCCATCTCCTGCTAATATCTTTTCCGTCGGGATGCGTCTGTTGCAAATTACTATTACTATAATGTAACGTTTTATAGCTTCTTCCTGACTTCGAGTGGAAATAGCATTTCTTCTTAAGAGACCTGCAACAAGTTAAAACGTGAAATAACATCATCACCAAATTGCCCGGAACAAAATGTGGGAGTGGTGCCAACACTCCGAGAACTTTGACCTTAACCCTCATATGTAGCCTAGTACTCTTCAGTATTCAATGGTACAGAGTCTAATTTATGGTCGGTAGCTGCGATGGGATGAGGAAAGTAGAGGCAGTGGAAATGAAAATTTTACATCAAGTGTGATCTATGGGAATACCGGCATGAATAGTTTAATCCAGAACTAGAAATAATAAGAACACATGAACTTCTTCATTCATATTTCCACAATACTAGTGATTTATGCCAATATAGGACGGATAAGGAAAATGGAAGCCATTTCTATAGATGAGAATGAAAAGGTTTCGCACAGAATATGTTAGAATTGATATCAGGAATTGAGGAAACCTTTATTGAAACTCGGCACTAGTATAATGAAGTCTACGAATACTGCAAATACTCTATTTGCCAGCGTTTTTCCTTTGCTGCTCTGTCTCTGGGAACCATATTCCATGAAAATGATATTGTATTTTCTTCCTAACAAGTATCACCATTGAACTATTTGATTCATATATAATTTGGGTTGAAAGCGTGTGTTGTGAGCTGGACCCAAACCGTAACCGAATCAGAACCCTTGTTTTGAATAACCGTAACAGTTGTTTCTAGGTATTCTAGAATCCGAATGCGAACTGAATACGAAGAAACTGGATCATGAATTTTCGCTTCTTATATAATTGTACGAGTATCAACATCTCGGTCCAATCGACTACAAACGATGTAGATATGTTTCTAGATTTTTATCTCATCAACAGTAGCAATGATTTTGGTGAAACTCTCCCAATAGACATTTTTGGGGGATGAAAAATTGATCTAACATGATTTAATTGTTTTTTGTTTTTTGAAAATAAAAAAATACAAATCATATAAACGAGATAAAAAGTGAAGATGCTCGATTGTTTACATTGTAGACGTAAAAGTCATTTTCTCCCGAAACCAAAATATTTCTACTTACGGTCTATTAATACAACTATAATAATAATAATAATAATAATAATAATAATAAAGTTTATTGTAGAAAAAGCACTTACAAACTGCGTATGACCACGTGGAGGACAAAAAAAATAATTTACTCTCCGGAAGCAAGCGAGGGACGTATTCCATCAGTTCCCATCAAGGGCCCTAAGACAGAGGCGGATTTAACATTTTAGCACGCTTCTAACAATTGTGCAAATATCCCGGAGACTTAACAAACTGTTTTAATTTTCCAATAATAAGAAGTTTTAGGTTAATTCATGTGATTGATGCTTCATTACGTACTTTAAATAATGTGGCGGCAAAGTAATGTTCTATCATTGATTTCGTTAAAAAAATACAATTATTTAAGGACTTATGTTTGTATCGCGTGTGTGTATAATATATTAGAGGTACAATCCCCGTGTCCTTGAGGGTAAGTATGTGATGTTGGAAGCCGAGTGCTGCTGATGCGAGCCCCGGGGGGTCGGTCGCCATCCTCCCCCTGAGAAGGGGCGGGGAAGGGAAGAGACAGCCGGGGCTCACGGTGGTCGTTTCTCTCTTGTTGCAGTCGGACGGGAACACGGCGTTCCTGCGCGCCGCCCGTGCCGGCCAATTGGACAAGGTGTTGGAGCACCTTAAGGCCAACATCGACATCAACACTTCAAACACGGTGAGTGACGTCACGAGAGCGCACCAACGACGAAAAAAATTGCTTACTATCATAAAAATATTCTTTACTTTGATCATTCGGGTACAAACACTACAGAAATGAAAGCACTTAACCATATTTTGTTGTGTATTTTGGAACTAAAATATCCAATAATTACAATGTCCAATGACACACCGTGTTTTATCTCATCTGGCACGTATAAATGCAAAGCAGTAATAATTCCATTGAAAATTAATCAATAAATAATTTTTTTTCAAAATAAGTTTTTTATTTGCGCATTTTCGACTCGTACTTTATTTCGCCTCAAAAACATTTCAAATAAATCGATTATCGTATCGATAGTAAACTTAGAAATGTGCAAACTTTTTGGTTTGGACTTCTATTATCAATAGAAGGTTTGAAACAAAAATGAGAATAAAAAGTTAAATTGACAAAACTTTATCGTTTTTATGGTACCTGGAGACTTGATTGTCCTAAAACTTTGTTTTTATGTTAAAACGCAACTTCTCCGCACTTTTAAAAGTTTAAAAGAATTCGAATTTTTTCCCTCCCCCTCCGCCGTGCGAATGTTCTTCAGTTCTTGTCTCACTCTCTTCTATCAGTTTGCCAGCGATCTCCTCCTCTCCTGGTTTTTTCCAGAAACATCTTCGTGCTAACCAATTTATAAACAAGGATGTTACGATACGGACTCATCATTAACGAATGAGCATTAAGATCATCAATGCAAGTGTTTTTTCTCTTCTTTCTTTCTTTCTTTTTCATTCGATGCATTTCTAAGATTTTAAATACGAGATGCATCTTAAATGATTCGTAATGAAGCGTATTATATTTCGTTTCTCTTCTCAATGGACCGACGATGAGTGTTTGTACAAATAATGAGAAATTGGTGCAATAAAAACATGTAAATGAGATGTTATGAGAAGCAATTGCCGAGGGGCGCAAGATTTTGGAGGCAACAAAAAAATTAACGAAATAATTATAACATTTGCAAAAAAAATTACTTTTTAAATTATTTGTTGATTTTTTAAAATATTCTTTAAAAAATTATTTTCACGACATTCAAGAGAATCAACACGAATTTAAAAGTTTTTAAGCTGTATTTTTTAGATTCTTTTGGTTTATTTTAGGTTTTTAGTACTGGTTATACTTCCTTGTGCCTTATACTACTAAGAAGAAAAAATAAATGAACAAAAATATAATTATTACTTTCTTTATATATTATACAAATAATATATAAATATTTAATAGTACGTATTTAAAATTGCTCTCGATTTGCGCCTGTATTTGCTTCTGCCTAGGGGCACCAAACTTCCAAAACCGCCTCTGTATGTTATATTTTTCAATGTGATGTGATATGGCGGCTAGAGTTGAATGGTTATTGTTATACAGTTGGCAACAGTTCAGTGTTCAAGAGAAATGGATCACGCAACTCATCAGTTCATGGAGTAACGTATTAAAAAGGAGTCGTTGGTTCAATTATGAAAGAAACGACGAGATCCTGAACTTGAGAAAGTTACTTTTTGAAGAGTGATCATTGTCAATGGACTGCAATGTTTCGTTTTACCTACAATCAAACGAAAATTGCATTATGTCAGATAACATGTGTCTTTTCAATCTGAATCTGGTGCTTGTGAATTACGCAACCAACTGATTGTCCGGGAATTATAAAACAGTAGGACGTCAATTAATGTTGTCAGAAATGATTTGGATTTTCAAAATTCATTTAAAAAATACGATACAAGCAACCACGTTAGCGTATTGCACGAGTCAACCTTGCTTCTGTAGTGCAGTTCATAGAGGACAAATATCTTTAAAGCGACAAGAGCCCTCANGGACTTACTGCTCTGGTAGCAGGTGTTCTATCCACTGCACCACCCGCCTCGACTCCCGAGTTCGTACGCAACTTCCACCCGGGTCACATCCCGGTGCGGTGGATAGCACACCAGGGGTCAGAGCAGGCGGTCCGGGGTTCGAGTGCCGGTCCGTCGCCATTTTTCACCCGAGGGCTGTTGACGTTGCAAACACTCGTCCACGAGTAGGAAGAAGTTGTATGAGATGTACTCAATGTTGACCGAGATTTATCAAAATATTAATTCTGCGAATTCGGAGAATTAATTCTGAATACTCGTGTACTTCGGAGTTGACTTCCTCTGTTTCTGATGGCGGCTAAACAGTGGTGTCATGGTCGCCGTTCCAGCTCTGGTTTTTTGAATACGTTCTTTTAAGAATATATCTACATAACATTATATTTTATGCGACGTTGAAAGAAAATGAATATGAGAAACAAATTTCAAGTTCGATGCAGCAGACTGAGAGGAGTGAGGTTTTATAATATGATTTTCCATTTTGTATTATTTGTAAATGGGAGGAAACGTAACGTGTTATTGAAGCTCATCTACATGGAGAGACAGGAGTTGGGTGGTGGAATGTGCTATTGTTAGTAGCTGGGTTTAGTAACAACTTGACCCACGTGAAGGGGTTAGTAGGAGTTGTTAGTAATAGTCAGAGTTATTGATACTAGTAGGAGGTGGATAGAGGAAGGAAGGTTCGCTCTTCGATGGTCACAGCTAATGAACTCGGACATAATTGTGAAAAGTTTCAAATTTTTCTCTCCCCTACAATTGATTATATCCTCTACAAAAGCTACAAATTATTTGAATACCATTTAATTTTAGCATGGACTCAGCAAAATAGTGAATATTGTACGCTACGTTTTCTTATAACTACCAGCACAAAAATGTCTCAGTTTTAAGGATTCCAATATTTTTTTAACGTAAACACAGAATAGAATTTTATTTCGAGAAACAAGAGAGCCATATCGAATATAACTTGTGATGAATATTCACAATTCATAATAACTATTGGGTTAGAAAAAATAAAGGTCCAAATTAAAATGATCATTTTAAGGTTACAGAAATTGTGAAGTTGTAATGCCGAAAATCGACTCCAGAAGGCGTTACAATGTACAAATTAGCTGATCAATTTTTTAAAAAAATTTCCGGGCGGAGGGGGTGCAGGACCCCTTTTTGTGTTGGGAAGTTTGGAAGTAAATTCCATATCGCGATTTTCTTCTTCTTCTTCTTCTTAATTTCTCCGCGTTTCCGGTTCAGACAGAAGAAGAACGTGTTGTGAATATCGACGCTCTGCTGAATTGGACAAAATCACGATTTCAATTACTTCTACAGTTATACATTATGATAAGTACTCTTTATCATCTATGATTGTAATGTTTAAAATAAGAACAGAAAGACAGAACAAACATGTAAATTTAATACTCTTCAATGTACTGTTCCTTTTTTAAGAATATTTTAAAACAATTTTAAAATTCGAATGGAGTTCTTCGTTCCAGAATACTCTGTAGTATTATACATTATTTTACTTACTCGCTAATGAATTTTTATTGAGTTGGCGGTTACTTATTTATGGTTGTATTGGAAGCAAAGTATGAAAAAAGAAAAAAATAATTCGATGTAAAATTCATTATTTATTCATTCATTCGCATCTTCTTCACTTGTACTTGTCATCCGTATTCGTCACATTCTTTAGATCTTCCTCATCTGAATATCCCCGAAGTATCCCTGTCATTCCCAGGAGATGCAACATCAGCGAGTTACGTTGCTTGATAAAAAACGTGATGGTTGTTCCGAAAGTTGTTTCCTCAGGGAATTGAGTCCAACGTGCCACATAATTCGTGGGATATCACTTCGCTCGCCCCTCGCAATCCTCCCCAATCCCCGTCGACGCGATGTCCTCGGGGCGTGAAGAGGGACGGAGGCGGTTGTGAATGTTTCGCTTCCTACTTCCTCGTAAACTCCACGTTTCAAGTGACGAACCGGTTCAGAACCGGTATTTCTTGTGGGACTGAAGCCGTGATTTCGAAACATTCAAAAACCCGTGTCCGAACCAAAAATCCAAAAAAAAAAAAAGCTTTTCAATTTCCCTTACTATTTTAGATGAACCTTAAGCATGTCAGTTCAAAAATATAAATTTTAATGAAATTCATCCTTAGCTAGGGGTCTTCAAATGAAAGCTCATGATATTATTATTAAAATACAATGATATTGAGTTTCAATAATTTACTATCATTCATTTCATTCGAATAATAATAATGTATATTATCGAATCATCATTGCTTAGCAATTTTCAAAAGAGATGTAATCCTTTTAACGTGTCTTCATTCTTTAAAGGAAGATATATTTATTCGCTATTTAGCTCAAATAAGTACTGAACTGTCACGATAATATATCCACAGTTTCATTGCGTTGTAGACAATTTGTTCAAAAATAAGATCATACCTTTTTTTATCTCTGTTCAACGTTCTTGTTTCCCTTTGTGAAACGCTCTTACAGATTCGCTTCTTTCAAGTTTTTATTGTGTTACGTCATCAATGAAATTTTTTTCAACATGTTTATGGAGATGAGACGGATTTCTTTCCATTTTTTTAATTATCGGAATTTTGATATTTCTTTTAAAAAAAGTATATTTTTGCGATAAGGGAACGTCGCAGTTGTGAGCTTTTTGCGCGAGTACGAGTCTACGTATGCAACTAAGTTATAAAAATACATGTAGATAAAAAACAACAATTTTAACCGATCTTATGAGCGACGGATGCGTCAGAAATTATTTGGTCGTTGCTAGATTTTCGAGGAGGACACATCGTGAGGTATTGTTCTGACTCAAGTAATGGGAGCAGCAATTCCTTGATATTATTTGAGTTTGATGAGATATTGGGGATATGAGAAGTGAAGTCTCCTTTTGGCTGGAAATGAAACGACGGAGTGATTCCGTATATTAGTTTATCCCTCGCTGCTGTAAATGGTTTTTTCAGTTTATCAAACAATGAAAGCACTCATTACTCTCATCTGTCGTGGTGTAAGCAGGAAAAGGGATGTTGAGAGCGTGAAAGTAAAGCTCTGGCCGCGTTGGGAAAAGTGTTACTATGTTGCACTTGATTTAATAAGTTAAACGTGTAAAATTAGTTCTCCTTCGTAGCAATAAACGAAAGGTTGGTATGCAGACAGATTAGTTGAGTAGAACAGAGGAACTGAATGACCAAAACTTTAGAAGAGAAAATATATTAGCAAATTAAAGTAAGGGATTACTAAAATACAGTCATAAAATTTACTTTATGACGAAATTTATTAAATTAAGTCGTGAAGAGTAGGGTGAAAGTTAACAGGATGGAAATGCGACGGCACTTTTAACAGGGCAGCGGCATCAGAACGAGTGCGAAGGATCTTTCGACCGAGTGGTTGAGAAAACGACGGGAGATGACCGCGCGAGCATTCGTAAAGTTTGGCACAAACGGCGAAAAGAAAAAAAAAAAGTGTTTTGCACGAAAAAGGAGGAGAGACCGCGTTGCGAGTGGAAAAAGATGTTTCGAGAGAGAAGAAGAAGAAGAAGAAGAAGAAGAAGAACAGAGCTTTCTTCGTTTGAGGCGACGTGTGAATGCGACAACTTTACTTCGATTGGGTAGGAAAACACGTGACCAGAACGAATCTGGATATGTACGTTGTTTCAAGAATCGTGGGAATTGGTTTAGGAATAGCAGAGACTCAGTTTGGAGAGGGGAGGAGAGGGCTAGCGATCGCAACGAAGAGAGGGGTAGGGAGTAAAAAGGATAAAGGAGTTCGACCGAGACGACGAACAGACACAGATTTTGAAACACAGTTCGTGAAAATATCGAAGAGATTGAAGCGATTGTACTTCGAATGGGTGAAATTCAAAGATTGAAAACATTCGCTTGTCGGAACAAGAAAACGTTTTGACAGAATGACGAGTTGAGCTAGAGATGAACGGACGTGCGTTCGGAGAGACGGGAAGAGGGTCGTGTGAAAAGCGAGAGCAGAGTTCGACGTTGCCCACCTTATCATTAGGATTCGTTTGAGGATTCGTTTGAGTCGTGCCGTGTGAGCGAGTGAGAGGTGGAACTACAAATCAGTGAACTCTCGCATTAAAGACATGTCTAGTGCGGCAGTGCAACCGTTCTATAAACGAATGTAGAATGTAAAAATAAAAAGAAAGAAAAGAAATTCACTTGTAATTGTGTGTAAAGTAATTGATGAACGGGTTGAGGTTATGTATTTATTAGGACTTAGTATCATACTGTTTGAATTGAAGGTATTTTCAATGTGTTATGGTTATTTCTACGGGATTTTGGTTGGAGTTGAACTGTGTTATCTCACAATCTTTTCAACGAGTCAGGTGTACTTATATATTAATATTTTGGAAAGGGGTGTGTCAGCAATCATTGGAATATATTACTTAATATCGTAAGAGATAAAAGGGGAATTAATTTGTGTTAATTATGTAGGGCATAATGATAATGATATTGTTTGTGCATAAAATCTAAATAAAATGGTTAGGGGCCTTCGGATGAATCGATACACGAATAAGGAGAGAGTTATGTGGAGGGATAAAGGGTCAACAAAATGTATGTAATGGATTTTAAGTTTATGTGTTTTTGTGTAATGGCGTGTTTGTGTTACCACATTTATTTCTATCCGCCCAAGAGCCCTCAAATTGTGGTCATAAGCGAGGCAATGTTTCTTTTTCGGGTTGCGGCATTGTTAGGTAGAGTCTAACTGCATCGGTTCACGTAATTTGTAGATAGTAGAAACTCCATTCTTTTAGTTCACTTGTCTCAACGTGTGACGATTTTTCTTGTCTCACGTCATTTCAAAAAAATATCTTTTGTACTTTTCCAATAAGATTTCCTTGTTTTATTTGTTAGGTGCAGAAACACCTTCATTGGTTCTTAAAGTAGTTTATTCCGGTAAAATAACAAGAGTCTGTTGCATTACAATACATAACTAATTAACTCCTACAACTCCCATGGCTCTGAACTATGGTTACAATATTTTATTCTTGAAAAACAATTTTTTTTGAAGGTTACTATCCCCAAAAGTGTTTAAAAAATGTAATACCATAATTCGAATAATTATTTTTATTGATAGATTAAAGAAGAAAACTTGTTCTTCAGGTTTTCTTATAAATAACACCAATTTGGATTCATCTAAGTAACACGAGAAAAAACAACATATCCTATATGAACTCTCGTGATCAACAACCCAATAACATTCACATAATTTCCCCCTTTTCCTCATGCACTGTAACACTAGAACGAGAAAATTTACAAAAATATGAAAAAATAAACTTGTAATGCCAGTATATTTACATGAAAGATCACATAAAGCAGAGGTTCACATTTCACATGCTACACAGCCAAAGTGGTAGAATACGTTTTTTATCGTTCTACGTTTGATGAAGGAAAAATAAATTGACGAAAATTTTGCTTTATAACCCTAGGTAGTGTTAATGACCAAACTTCAAGAATAATTCTGCTTTCAAATAATGATTCGTAAGTCTTTTAGTTGCTGTAACAGGTAGAAAAGCGGTGTATTTTATTCAGTTCGTCATTTTATTCATTTTTTGAGTGTTACTTACTCATTTCTCGCAATTAGTAGGGTAAGAAAATATTGCGTGAAGATGTGCGAACCTTTCCCCGTTTGGACGCCGCTCATTTATGCAGTACTTCACAGTCAGTTTTAACGAGTTTGAGATGTTTGTAAAAAGCGTGTTCAATTCACTCTAGCTGTACGAATGCTAGCGAATAAGACGTTTTCCCACATCAATCCACTGCTGCGGAGGAGTTACGCTTTATTTCGTGGCAGTGTTGCCAACTGAGGCCGAGGGTGGAAA
Organism: Laupala kohalensis; assembly: GCA_002313205.1. Taxonomy (NCBI): domain Eukaryota; kingdom Metazoa; phylum Arthropoda; class Insecta; order Orthoptera; family Trigonidiidae; genus Laupala; species Laupala kohalensis. The sequence goes on along the minus strand of NNCF01129114.1, from coordinate 137,402 downwards.
GGGTCCTCGCGGTGCAACGACCCTTCACGCGAGGGGAGCGCCACCCCTTCACCGCCCTCGTCGCCTCCACGACGATCATTAGCACGCGTTTCTTCCACCAGACACCGCCGCCTCTTCTTCACTGTCTTTTCTGTTTCCATTCTATTCATGGTTTCGATCACAGCGAATTTGTCTCCCCATACTCGGTGGTTGCGAGATGTTGGCAATATTACCAAGGAATGATAAATTATACTGCTCATGGTTTTGTTTTTGCGAAAAAGTTATTTCGGCTGCATAGCAGCTATCATCTGTAGCGTACAGCGAGTATGGAGGAAATTAATGCTACTGATGCCGCAAATACTTTTCAACGAAAATAAAACGATTCGCAACATAATAACTCCTTATAAGTTATCATTCTTCTCTAATTATGAATTTGTAGACTGATCGTTCAAAATGGCGAAGGCCTATTATCTTTGTACTTTGTAGACTCTGTATTAGTCAATATACTTATTATATTCTTATTCGTCGCTTAGTGATGCAGTTCAATCTCATTTATTTGGACTACAATGATGTGGATTATCGAGAATCGACACGATCCTTGACGATATAAAACACAGTCCTGAGATGACGCTTTTGCCAAAAGTATTGTTCACGAAGACGAAGAAAAAAAAAATCGAAACAAGGATAACGTGATACTTAATTTTCTTTTTCCACTCAACTGCTTTACGTTGTAGGTCGTAACAAAACCTCATTTAAGACTTTTATTAAGCCGTGGAGGAAAATTGAAAATAAAATAATTATATTTTGATTGGAAATTAATCTGCTGAAAGGAGGCGCTACTGTACTCTTCCGAATAATTCTGAATTCTCACTCCGTGATTTGTGGATCCAGCATAGAGAAGGTGAATGACCCTTGTGTACACACGTTCTGAATGACGCGGGGAAAAGGGATTGAGTGATGGGATTGAGAGGGAATTCGATGTGAATCCGTCGACTGCTAAGATCGTGCGATGTGCAGGGAACGAAACGAAGTTGGATGAAGGGAGGAAACTGTGGAAGAAGAAGAAGGGAACGCAGCAGCATCGATCGCAAGGGTCCTTCCCAAGGGTTCCTAGACGCCCTCACCCTGCATCCCATACCCTTGTGATCTGAGCGTCGAGGCGCGTGTTGTGACGCCAGTGGGTTTTTTATCATTCACATGTCACGGCTCTCGCACGACGTCTTTTTATTTACTCACCCCACCCACCCCTCGCCTCAGTTCGCACTATAGGTATGAGCAAATACATCATTCCACACGGGAATGGCATTCTGTAACTCACAAGGGAATCGTCGGAAGTGACGGGTCAAAACAGACCTTGATTTATTTATTTTTCACTGAAAGTGAGTGTTGCATTAAAATTTAAGCTGCTGAGACGCGCTCGAAGTAGCACTGGAGGTGTCATAAAAGTTTTGAAAATGCCAAAACAAGAGTAAGAATTTTCTCTAGGACCCTGTGCTGTACAGCCCTGCGCTTCTCTAGAGTGTCGACGCAACGACACTTCGCGTCACGGAGGGTCTCGTTTCATTCGGTTTCTGTATTTCATTTCCTTTTAACTCTTTTTGTCCGGTCACAGCAGTTATGAAATTTTTGATATAATTATTAAGGAACATTATTTCAAATAATGTGATTAAGCTATAATAATTTCGAACTACTAACTTTAGTCTAAGAAAAGAAGAAATTAATCATGTTACGTCGAATGAAAATGGGAGACGGGACCTTGAGCTCAGCGCGCTCATGCGCCTACCGACTGCGCCATCCCGTTCGCCTCTCGGGCCCGTCTACCATTCTCATTCAACTTGTGAAACCCAAAGACCTCTAGAGCGTGTAAAGCTCAAGGTCCCGGGTTCGAATCCCGGTCCCGTCTCCCATTTTCATTCGACGTAACATGATTAATCTGTTATCTGGCGGTGAGGTTCACCGCAATGAAAATTTGATATGTTCTTGTTAAAAACGACAATAATTATAGTTGTAATTAATGCAGCTACTTCGATGACTTGCAAAACAAAACAAAAAAACCTATATAATCAGAGAGTGTCCAGCGCGTTCGCTCACTTCCGGCCGTTGAGGGGTGTACAATTGGATTTGTTTGTCATTTTCAAAACTACTTCAAGTGCGTCTCAGCAGCTAAAATTTTAACAGTGGTTCTTTACGAGTCCTTCGACAACATCCCCGCAACATCCACAGAGAGAGAGAGTAGAGTACTCTGGATCAAAAAAGAGGGAAAAGTCAATCCGAACGAGATCTTTCAGATTGTAGTTGGATCACAATGTAGGTAATTACCACCGTGGACTACCCTAGCCTCACAATACGATGAATACTTCGTAGTATTGATTATGGCCACCAGAGCGAATAATTGAAGCAAATAATTAAAGACTTAATGTGATCTCATGATGGAGACATTTGCTGCTATTAATTATATATATAACTTCCTTTAACCCACGGGAATGAATTCATTCAATTGTTCTCATACTTCTGTTCCTTCTCGGTCAACGAAAATAGTTAATGAGATTAGTTTTCTGCATTTTAGCACTTTCGTTCAAACACTTGTGAAAGTGGCCAAGGAACATTGTTTTAAAAATACAATTAAATTGCTTTTGTAGTACTATCAAATATGAAATGGATCAACATTTTTATTTAAAAAGAAGATTACAAGTGTTGCGAGGATACTCTATTCACCTACTGAGAGTAATTGGGTACAGTTATATTGACACCAAAGATTTAGACTGAAATTGCATTCAGTTTTCAATTCAGTTTTCCACGCCTTCCATATGAAGTTCCATACATTTGTTTTTGTTTTATCCAGAATTATGAGCGAAACCTTCCTTATTTCAATTTATCTCGTAGAGTGACGCTACTTGAAGCTATTCCCAAAATTCTTAAGCTTCAATTGAGTATGAAAGTGAGTCTGTTGTTTTTTGTTGTTTTTTTAACAATGAAGAAAATAAACGTGCAAAAAAATCGTAAGTCTTCAAACTATTAGATCGTAATCTTTTTGCTTTGATGTGAGAATTTATTGCATATCGACTTAGAAAGATATACTTCGATGTATATAATGTATTTAATAATTCAGAGTTCTTGTCGCAGTGAAGTAGAAGGTTTTATTTTCTTCCGATAATGTCAATTTCTAAGAATTTATTTTATTACCACTCCCGACCTGATGTCATTCTTCACCACTGCACTGATCTTGGACGTCATCCAAAATCTTTGAATGTTCCTTTCCCCCTTTTCCTCTCACATTGGAAGCGCTGATTCCATTCGTCTTCTCTTTTCTTTCCTTTTTATTTTATTTTTCTTCGAGAGCACATTTTCTCCTCCATTTCTCAATAGCATTTGTAAACTTGATGGCGAATTACAACCATTCCTTTGCTGTCGTACAATGATTGAGTTCTTGGAAACTGAAAGTAAATTTCAAACAAAATTGTTTGTTCGGAAACGGAATATTCCATCTCATCCTACTCGTTCATTTCTCTGAGTGGGTTTCAATGAGCCCCTTTCTTTCTCTGATATTCAAGAACACTCTTCCCGTTGGCTACAAGAGTCTTCATGACGTCATCATGCACGCGCTGCGTACGATATGCTCTCTCTCTCTCTCGAACGAACGAATGGAATCATCGATGTGAGATTCATTCTTTATACATTCCAAGTACTTTTTATTCTCTGCCCATTCCAGTGGGAGGCCAAATGATTTAAATGTCTTCTCATTGAAATCCACTTTTAGTTTCTCTGTCTCCAGCTTGTCGTTTCTGGTTCATTTTTAAAGTTCCCCAAGAAATCCAAACCGCTTCTATAGTAGGCATCTTTCGCGTCTTGCAAGTCAGCGCAAGTCTCTTCACCTCATTCATTCTAATGAGGATATGTCCTAAGTTGTGAAGAGGATATGTTCACCGAAACTTTTCTTTTTTCATTTTCCTCTCCATTCCAATGTCATAGAATAGAAGAGGGTGTATGATCGCAGACATTAGATACGAATTAACAAACACCTTTCCCAAACAAATCTCTGGTAGATTGCCGTGATATCACACAGACATATCGGAATTGAACACGGAAATGTATTTACCGAAATTTGATATATGAAATCGGGCGTGCCACAAGGAAGTGTGCTTTGATCTGTGCGGTATTAAATGCATCCTTTGGGTGTTGGAAAATGGAGAACGTTATTTTTGGAACCTTCGCCGAGATGATATTTTTTAAAGTGGTAAACAGTAGTGAAGAACGTCTTACAAATTAGAAACCATTGATCATGTTAAATAGTGGAGAGTAAAATGGCGAACCACGCTAAATGGGTTTCACCACAAAGAGATGTTACTGTGAAACCAAGTGTTAATTGCGTAACAATAAATTAGATAGTCGTACGTTTTAATACGTTGCAGATGTATGATAGCCAGCAGAGCTAAAAATGCATATGAACAAAATACACGATAAAGTCTGATCTTCAGAGCTTTTTGAAACATGAAATTCCATCTCTTGGACAACCTCTGCACTCCTCGTTGGCTACGTTTGGCAACGCCGCTTGCCACAGCGCCGCCCAAATCCATTACGGAACCCTCTCGCGAGGGGCGATTCGGCGCCTGCGGGGATGCCGCTGGCGGGGACGGAAGCGGGGATTGAGAGAGGGGTAGGAAGGTCCGAGGGGAGAACACGAAACTGTTTCCATGCGCCATCCGCAACATCATGCACTGTAAATTAATCCAAAATATTAAGAAGTAGTTTCGACTTGAAAAAAAAACAAAACAACAACAACGGGCTGCTAAGAAAATACCAGAGTTATTGTCGACGGAAGAATTGTACTTTCGCTTGCGTATGAACAGAACGGTTGTTTCAGGACCAATAATCGTTTTGAAATCAATCAATGTGTCGAGAGAGCTAACGAGGGAACACTGTGCAGACTATGTGCTCGTGTAACTGGCAACTCCGCCCGAGTCTTCAGCTCGGAGATTTTTGATAACTACCTCTCTAGAGAATAGCGGCGGGGTTCGCAAGGAACCAGTTAGTGAGGAGCAACAGAGGCAGAGGAATTGGAGAGCCTAGTGTGTGATCATTGCGGCACTCCGTATATATTCGATTTGAGTTTTGGAGGACGGACGATGGTGTCAGGACCAGGGGTGGAAGGTGATGTCGGGGAAACCCAAGGGCGGGGCTGCGACGGAGTTGGGGAAGGGAGGGGAGGGGACGACGGGGAGGGGAAGAGACGTTGCGTCGCGGAGACGAACAAACCCTGCAGTTTCCACCGGCTCCACGTTGCGTTGCGGCTGAGTCGCTGTTACGTTCCTTGCGGCTCTTGGACTTGTATTGCGGTCGTTGCACAGAGGAAAATGGCCTGTGGTGAAAGCTGCCAGACAGATTTATGGATTGATGAGTATTCTTGTTCTGTGTGTTAGTAAATGTTTTGTGGGCGATTGTCAAGGGTGTGGTTTTTAGGGTTGCGAGGGCGTGTCTGTACATTGGAGTCACGTTACTTTTCATGTCTGGATTACACTGGACGAGATATTTTATGGCTGTGATATCTTTCTTTCAAACTACATAACCATTATTACTATAAAGATAAATCCAAACCTATTGATGTGTTCTGTTCGATAGTTTTGGTAGTTAAACACTATTAAGTTTGATCGTAATTGACATTGCCTTTATTAGCTTTCCTGAAGGAATTTTATAAAATCTATATCCATATATTATATTGTAAGGTAGACTAATTAAGTATTTATCTGGTAGTAGTTATTACCGTTAAATGTAAGCCAATATTAAATTTTACCTCTCATTTATTATGTGTAGATAAATAATTAATATATCAAACAAACAATATACTACAAGATGTGTATGGAGGACACACAAGTAAATGATTTTCAGACTTGGTAAGTATGGAACGAATTATTAATTAAGTTACACCGGAAATTGATAACTTTAATATTCTTTTTTTTTTGAATAATTGAAATGATAATTATTATTCCCCTTACATTTTTATTAGAATAAACTTTTCGAGTATTATCATACTTCCACTACCGCTCTACTGTGGCTGTGTCCGCGATTCAAAAAGACATCGGACCACATGGATGGAGAAGTATGTCGCTAATGGTCTTGTTCGAGTTCCGTAAATGAATTTATATTGTTAATTAGATCACGCAAGATGTGATCGGATGGATGTAACCTTCCTTTTATTCTATCGAGGATGACGTAAGCTCACCATGGAAGCTGACTCCTTCGCCCCATTGACTCCTCTCAGCTCTTCTTCTTCTTCTTGTGCCCTTCAGAATGGATTGAACGCGTTGCACTTGGCGTCCAAAGACGGGCACATCGCGGTGGTCACGGAGCTTCTGCGACGCGGCGCTTCCGTCGACGCAGCCACCAAGAAGGGCAACACTGCCTTGCACATCGCCTCTCTCGGTGAGTTATTTCATCTATGTTATGTTCTTAATATTGTCTCGGGAGAAGGGAGATGTTGGGTTGCTGGGGAACTTGTGGTCTGGAGTAGGTGAGGGAAACCCCTGCTCACCTAGGGTTTGAACCCACGCTCTACTCTATTGAGGTAGCGAAGACGCTTACCACTAGACCACCGCTCTCGGAAGCTCATGGTTAGAGTAATTGCTTTCCATCGTGATACCTCGGGTTCGGTTTCCAGACAATAATTGCAGCTTTTTACTTTAATCTCTAAGTTTCTATGAAAATGATGATGGAAAAGTGAACCCTTTGCGATTTTCCACCTCGCTTGTAAAAAAGGATAAAACAATCTGTATTATATGTTCTTTGATACTGGTTCTCCCAATATGTTCCATGGTCCTTAAGTGAGTTAACACCTTTGAACCGGGCTTCAATAGAGCTCGTCATTGTGGTCAAGAGCCAAAATAAAGAGAATAATAAATCAATACATTCGATTCACTACATTACAAGTGTAAAGAAAGTAGTCAGCAACACTTTGAGTCGTATAAGTTGTACTTGTTTTAGAGAAAAATCAAAGCTGGATCATGGAGTTTAGAAATGTTAAACATTTGTCAACGGTATTAGTTTTTTAAGCAGATCAATCGGAACGCATCTATGTAATTAACTAAAATTTTTCTAATGTATCACTTACTGCTTCCACTCAGTCCTTTAATTAAGACTTAAAGACCAATATATTACACTGGGGAAGATAACCAACAACGAACTCAAACAACAAAGTGAATGATTGTGGATGTTGCACCAAATTATTTTAATTAAGGGTGGTTCTGCTGACAGAGAATTACACAGTTTTGAAATGTCTGGAATATGTGTTAATGGACACAATGATCTAAATATAAAGTTTCGAAACACACCTTATGGGAAACTTACGTAATTTATAATTAATTAATTATTCGGAGAAAATTCATAGTCTATCATGAGAGAAGACTTCATTTTCGTAAATCGATTACTTTCTCAATCTTACAAATTGTGATTTTAAAAAACTATTGTAAAAGTCTTTATTATTTTAAAGATATTTTTGTTCAGTTTTCGCCTTGTCAGCCATTGCCACACATGCTACGGGCATTCAGCCATGTAGCTCACAAACACTTAATCAACGTAAGCGAATTAACGTAACTTAAAGGAACTTTCTTCATTTATAACGTTTTTATTCATAACTGTAAATAAAAACAAAGAAGGTTATATTAGACTTCTGATTGACTTGACTCACATTACTTCTTGTTCTTAGCGCGCCTGTGCGTCTCCGACGCTGGCGAACAACATGGCTATTCTGGCTTTGTCCTTTGCAATTCGGAACAATTCTTCAGAGCTTGTGTTGAACCAATTGTCGAGCCAGGAAACTCTCCTTCCGTCGGGAGATCTTTTTTTCCTTCTATTGTCCCTTGTAGGATACGTTGGAGCAGCTCATATCTTTTTTGATTCCTCATAATGTGACAAGATATTGCAGTATACGACACTTGATGGTGTTGATCAGCTCTGGTCTTTTCTTAACCCGGCGTAGGACATCTAGATTTGTAACTTTACGAATCCATGATAATCTCAATATTGTTCTGTATAGCCATAGTTCAAAGGCTTCAAGTCTAACAGTGGTTGCCTTTGTAAGGGTGCATGTTTTTACGCCACACAAGAGAACTGAGAACACACAGCACCTAAGTAGCCGCATTTTGGAGTCCATGGTACGGTCGTGGCTTTTGAAGACTGAGCTCATTCAATTGAAAACAATGCAACACTTTATCTCTTGCGAACTGTCCCACGCTTCGTTAATGATGGATATTCTATTGCCATAAAAATGTGCAGATTCACCCCTCGTTTTACTCACATAAATTGTAATGGAAAACACTTTCAGAATTAAACTGAGTTACACTGAGCTTCACTGATTGAAAATAATTTCTGGTCGTCTTTGAAACTACAAATTTCTATTGTCGTTACATTTCACAACGATTCTCTTCCCATCTCGTCAAATGTCTCTGAGAGTTAATATCAAACAGTAATTGTGTTATGAAAATACTTGGGAAAACCCTTATACAAAGATACTCGCCAACGAAGGCATATTTACAACATTCAGTATTTCCTGTTTATGGTAAGTAACGCAGCGCTGAACTTCTGCAAATATTTGATCACATTTCATGTCTCAAGAACCGTGCGTTTGTTACTCAGGAATGGCTCCAATTAAAATATACAAAAATTAAAATGCGTTTTGATGATTCTGTGAATTGGGAAAATTGTTCTCAGTGGAGAAGAATGTGAGGAGAAAAGAAGCGCAATTTTCATTCTTGAAGAGAGAATGTTACTCACTTCGCTAATAGCGTTCAGACAGACAGACACACACACACACACAGGATGAGTGCGTTGTCGTCGTCCTTTCTGTTTGCACGCCGTTCTCTGCAAACACTTTGCGTCCGCTTGACTAGAACAAGGAAGGGATGAGAACTGGATGACGTCAAACGTGATGGCGAAATACAGAGACGTCCCGAATTCGCATTCGATGATTGGATCACTACACGTCCCGCAGAGTGCTGAGAAATACCTCCGTTTTAGTTTGCTAGTTTGTAATGGTTGCATTCTTAGTCAAAGTGTATGTTTCGAATCATTCGACTCATCACAAGTAAAAAGAACAATCAATTTTCCAATTATTCTTCGTAACTGAAATATCACAGTAGTTAACGATTGTGCTGAAAGCCACTTTGAGAATAATTCAGAAATCCGATAATCATTTTTGGAAACATTAAAATTATCAATCCTCGATTACACGACGGTCAGATAAAACTGTTTCAAACACTTTATACTCAACACCTTAAATGCCCTCTACACTGCAAAATACTTTCAAGTCTCCCTGTTCTGTATTATCTTAAATCCTGTATTCTTTGCAATTCCCCTAATGGTTAAATTTAAAGGGGCTGTCTCCAAGATTCGATAAACCCTTCTTTTGCCGCATAATTTTTGCTGCGCCTCAGAAACAGTGTGACTCAGAAACGGAATTGAAAATTCGAGAAAAGACTCGTGCTGCCAACTCATAAAAAAATCTGAAGACAACGCGACTATATAACAATCCTTTCCTTATACAATACAATAAAGAACCGTACTAACCTTATGAAATTTAATTTCTGTTTCTAATCTCTGAGATGACATCATAATGGAGGTTTGCTTAAATCATTTCTCTATCCCTTAGAAACACGACTTTGAAAACTTTATGTCAAATCTACTTTTTTTTTCTGCATTTATTTAATTACAAGTTTCAAGCATTAGATTTTTTGCAAAAGTTTACTTAATTCACAAATTAACATACATTTGATCACCGCTCATTTTGAGTACACACATCCGCTTGATACCCTTATATAAATATTCATTTTTCTGAAAATAACAAAACTAAAAATAATCGTGAGAGACCTTTTTGAAAAAGTATTCTCTTCGATGCGTCATTGCTTCTGTGCGCACAGGGGTACGTGCAGACACAGCCCCGTGTAAATTGGACTTAGCTGCAAACTTGTCTTGGTTCTTTAGAATACACCTTCGGAAAAAGTCAAGGATTCATATATTGGAAAATGTTTTTGAAACGTTCACAAAATGATAGCGCGACTGTGTACTACTCCCAGTTGGACAGTTTACGTTCCTAATTTACGTTCCTCAAGCGACGTGCCAAATAAATGTGAAACATCTGAATTTGTCCTTATACTTCCTCGATACAAACTATAAAGAAATATTGAGTCATAGTTCTCATCACACGTTTATTGGTCATCAAAGGAAGTAAACCATTTCCGTGCAGCAGTGAGAAAAGGTGCTAGGAACTTCTTCTTGGACCCTGGTGAGATAGAAATTGCCGAGCCCTTTTCCCGCGCACCTGCAACGCCCTCTGGGAGCAATAAACGCTTCCCCTTTGTCGCCCAGGGACCACCACTCGAGGCTTGCGCTCTCTCCCATCCACTCCATTACGCGCCACGTGGCCCCAAGTGCTTTCGGAGCACATTATGGAGTGCAGCGTTGTGTCCCGATGCAAATTCACTCACTCGAACATTCATTAATTTATTATTTTATTTATGCTATTCTCCTTTCTCTACTAATTTTAAAATAAATTGAAAGGTATGAAGTAGGTTTCGTATGAATAAACAAGGTTTCATAAAAATCAATTATATTAGAGATTATTATTTTCTTTAATTAAGATTATTATTTTCTTTTATTAATTTTAAAGTTAAAAAAAATTTTTTTTTTGTATTTCATTCATTTAACTTATGTTTATTTTACACTAGTTTTAATAAAAGTCAATGTGGGAAGAAAAGTTTGGTATCACTTACCGTATTTTGGAAATCCGTTTTAAGCATCAGAAAACCACTCCTTCAAAAATTTATAATCCATTCTCTCCACTGGAGGTAATGAGTAAATCATATTTTTATATTTTTTCTTCAAAAAACGACGGGACTGTACTTCTCTATATTTCTAGAAAACTGAAGAAGTCCCCGTGCATTTCATCTTAAAGATCTTTTCTAACGACTTGGGAAATTCATCCGACAAAAACAATTGTGACGTTTATTGTAATGCAATTCAACTCCAAATTAAAATATAATTTACGAACTTCCTGCAACTTCATAATCTGTACTGTGTTCAATCTGGTTATAATTTTTCCTCGTGTCAAAACAAAATTTGTCGTAGGGCCTGTAATCTTTCTTAAATTCATATACCGTAAAAATGAAGCGATTTTCCAGTGAAACGAGTAGATGGAGATACAATGCTTCCTCGCCCTCTTGAATAAAAAGGTGTTGTTTCAATCCAAGTAGGGAAATGCTCTTCAAATCTGGCTTCCTTCCGGAGAATATTTAAAACATAAGAATCTCTGTGCATTGATCGGTAATTGGTAACCTTTTGCCGAAAATAGCAGTCTTTTCTAACCTATTGTTAAGAACATTTTCAAATTGTTCGGAACCGAGGCAAGATTCGCGAATTCGACAGATCTCCTTCGACAGCTACTCTCAGAAATACAATCAAATAACACCGTTAATCTTATACACTATTACGAGACGATTCATTTTTCTCGTAAAATTTGAATCACACTTCTTAAGGTGCCCCATTACCGAGATAGAGAGAAGTAATGTTAAAGAATATTAAAACTAAAGAATATTAAACCCATCCTGGCCCGGGTTTTTCTCCGTTTTTCCTTCGGGTAGAGGCGGATTTCTTATACAGGTTCTCAAGTCTTTCTCTAGGGGCGTGTTTATTGTAACAATAAATCGTGAATTCAGTGTTTTTTCAACTCTTATGATTTTTAAACACTATACTCAGAATAATCTATAGTTCGATAATAACTTGTACATGTAAATTTACAAACATATTTGCGTTAAATTACAAACATATTGACATTATATATGTGTTATAACTCGCAGCTAACTTTTTATCTTATTTAGGAACTTATGCAAAAACAAATTTGAATCCCTCTGCCTTCTGACACTTGATCGGAATTGATGGAATACGTCCCTTGCTTGCTTCCGGAGAGTAAATTAGTTTATTGTCCTCCACGTGGTCATATGTAGTTTGTACTGTTTTTTGACAATAAATTTATTAATTAAAACTATATTTTTATGAGGGTTCAATGAGCCAGGAAGTGAATGTCGTTTCTGTACCAGGGGGTTGTAAGAGCGTGATTCTACTTCTACCTTAGAGAAGAAATAGGAGTGCCACGAAGTGACGTAGGATTAGTTATGAACTCTACGGCAATTCAAACCAGGAAATAGGATTTTTGAGAACCGCAGTTGGGGAAGGGAAGTTTGAGCTGCCATCCAAGTATCGCATCGAAAAGACCGCGATATTTTGACACCCGAGTGACATTTTCCTCTCTTTGGCGAAAGTTCATTCAGTGCGTTAATACAAACAAATCAACTATACATATTCACCATTGATTAAATTATTCCAATAATGCGGAACAAATGGTTTTCAAATGCAATTCTCATCGTTTGTTTCAGTTCGTTTGACATCGTTCACGTCTACAAAATCAATTTTTAATCAAAATATTTATTTGGACCTTCCTTTTGTACGTAGACAATGTGTATCGAATATCACAACGTTTCAATTAACACAGAGAGGTTATCCAAAATTTTAATTGTTTATTTTGATTTTTTGCTTTGATGGTTTCTTTCTAATTAGATTTTCCCCGTGGAATTTCTCAAAATTTATATATGTAGTTAACTTGTTTCTCTTTTTGTTACCAAGATAAAATTAACACATTTGATTGACATATAATTAACATATATATTAACATTCACCTGAGGACGGCAACAGTACTGCACTGTTGACACGACGTTCTCTATCGTTGGAGACTCCGAGTGGACGTGTCACATAATCAGAGCTGCCACCCTAATCGATGGATGGTTTTCCTTCCGCACCTTCCCCCACCCGAACTATGATTGGACGCTAGGGTTCCAGCAGAGGGACGCGTGTTCAGTTCACGCTCTTTGTGGCTACATCACTTTATTCAGGATTTCAATGAAGGGACGTTGGTACCGTTGGCTTTTAAGATACAAAGCTTTTGTGGTGTACGGGTGTTAAATATACGCTGTTAGACAAATAACAGCTATCGTAAGAAAATGGATGGTTTAATGGCGATTGCTTTGGTGAGTTATGCTTCTTTTGTTTTAGAAGTTGTTGTTTGTTATGTTTTAACGGAGGGGTTCCATTGTAACATGGTTCTCATCTCCTTCATAAAAAAATATACGAGCACTTACTTTTTACGGCAATAATTTACGAATGCCATTTGGATAGAATATGTTAAACACTTTAAAGACTCCTTCTTTAAGCATCCATATATAAAGTTTGTTTCAGAATAAAAGTTCACAATAGATCTAGAAACATTGTCAATCATTTTGTGCATTATTATACAATTGCATTACATCAATAGAGATTGAATAAGTAAATAAATTTTTGTTAAAAGTGTACAAGTGACAAACTACGTATGAGCACGTGGGGGACCATAACCTAACTTTCTCTCCGCAAGCGAACAAGCGAGAGGCACCACACCATCAATTCCAACCCAAAGGGGGGAGGGGGAGGTGACATAATGGAAATGCACTGATATCAATTTATTATTCCCAAAATAAATCTTAACTATCATAATTAGTAACAAATAGCCTTTAAAAATATCGAGATATTTTAATGATATTCCGCACTATTTTCGTATAAATCCACCTCCATCTGAAGTAAAATCAAGGAAATCCCCTGCCAGGATGGCACAGAATTTTCTCAATAGAAGTGGGCGCATCGGAATACACAAACAGAAAAGCTATAATTTATAGTTGGAATTTTCTCTTCAATCTGGATTGAATGAAAACATGAGTTTAGAGATTATTTCAAATTGTACTCAAATTTCTAATATATGTTCGTTCTGCTCATTTTTCAAAGATGAATGGAATATATTCTTTGATATTCTTGGAGGAGGCTTCTTACCTGTCAAGTCACTGGTTTGTGATGTTAGTTACGAATAATTGTTTCTTTTTTTCTTCTTCTTTTTGCAATAAAAGGGACAAAACTATTTGGAAGAAATTCACGTTGAAATGTGTTTGAACATATATTTTGGGTAGATTCAAAAAGATCACTTTTCAAGAGTTCGAAAATATACTTCAAAACCTGAAATAACCAAACATTTATTTTCTCTAACTTTCATTTATTTCTTCTTATAAGTGTCGCCGTAAAATATTGTATTTACAATAATAAAAAGTTAAATTAAAAATAATTGAAATTACAGATAGTTGAGTGTGTATCGGCGTTTCGAAAAAATATTATAATTTTATCTTGTTTCTTTTACTGTAACTAACTTCAACTTTATTACTTTCAATGTACAAAATTTTAAAGCACCTGTTGATAATATTGGGTCATGTACGAGACACGATTTATACAATAACTGTATTAAACACTATTTGAATTAACTAAATTTATATACTTGGTGACAAATATTAATGAGTTTTTTTTGTCAGAGTGTTACTAGATGACCCTGTCCGGCTTTGCACGGGAGTTTTTTTTTATTGTTACGTTATTGTAAACCTTTCGCCATAGTTTAGTGCAGCAAAAAATGGCTCGTTCAAACTCAGGAACTGTTGTTGTTGTTATCTATAAAAATAAAAATTAAATGCTGTTCGTTGGTCTCGAGCGCATCACTTGAGAAAAAGAAGGCTGCATCGATTTGACTAATTTTAAAAAAATGTTCGTATTAGTTCGAATAAGGTTTTTATGGAAAGAAAAAAAAATTGGAAAATTCTGGAAAAAGTGAAACTGTTTCTTTCTATGGGATTTTTGTATGATCTCGAGACCATAACTATCAATTCGAACGATGGATATGCGTAATTCTTTATGGCCCTGGAAAAAATTTGATGAAAAAAATTGAAACAATTACAACGGGAAGTCGGAAAATTCGGACAAACTGCAAAAATCATAATTTCTGTATTTTCATAACTCTGCTCCTCGAATTGAATATACAATGTTCACGTTTTCTTTTTTTCATTTCTACTTTGTCTACACATTTAAAATAGCTTTTCACGAATTCGCAAAACGATCTCAAAGAAATTTATTGAAATTTGGACCGAGAGGACAACGTCTCTCGGGTGAGAGCGAGTCTTAAACAATTCTCGACGTATAACAAAGAAGATTCAAAATACGTTTTACTGCAAATAATCCCTTTAAAATCATGTTATCGAAACGTTCTTTATTGGCAACCCTTTACGATTCAAAACCAACATCCAGTCAAAATTTCGAGTTCCGATTTTGAATCATTTCCTCGCTTTGCGTTTATGAATAAGTCAGCCGATTTGCACTATGCTCCAAAAGTTTTCACCTTTTCCCATCCACCAGAGTAAAATATCCAAATGTCAAGATATTGAATTTTAAAGATAATTACCAATATTTACAAAAAATCCGAAATGATTTCTTCATAAGTTCCTAAAATATAGGAAAAGTAGCGATGAGTCGAAAAATTACATTTTATCCTTTTAAAATTGCAATTTCAAAAAATCCTTTCTGATTGAGCGCATAAAACATAAAATTTGAGTGAGTGAGTCATTCAGAAAACGCTGCGGACGAAAAGTCGTCTGTTCTCTTTTATGTCGCTGTTCAAGAGAATAATGCAATTTACTAATACTAGCTAAACCCTTGCGATTTATTTGCACGGGAAATTGAATGAAACTAACATAGGAACGTTTACTGTTTGTTGCCAAGACTATTTTATTTACCCCAAGTATTATGACAGAAGTTACTTTCCCTTATCTACTAGACACAAGTTATTGGCGAGTTTCACTCGGTTTGCTATTTAGGATTGACATCGTAAACAGAAGAACATATTACGCGTAGTATATAATAATAGTGCACAATGGAATAGAGTTATGATGACGCACAATGGAGCAAAAATACGTAAGTCAAGAACAATTCCGTACGAATGTTGTTTGTGACGTCACTTTCGCGGCTGTTCGAAGTTGATGATGCGAAGCCCGACACTTAGGCAGAATACGGGCATTTTTGCCTATTTTCACTTGTGTAATTACTACGATAGCTTTCGAAATGGTATCTGTATCTGTTTGATTTAACTGCCCGTTCAAAAGGGTAATCTCTATCATTGTTGGAATTATTTCAATATTATAATAATATTCATCATGATTTTGTTGTCGATGTGTTCGCAGCGGGCCAAGAGGAGGTGGTGAAGCTGTTGGTGGCGAATGGAGCCGCGGTCAACGTGCAATCGCAGAATGGATTCACGCCGCTGTATATGGCGGCGCAAGAGAACCATGACAACGTCGTGCGCTTCCTGCTGGCGAACGGAGCCAATCAGAGCCTCGCAACGGAGGTGCGTTGTAAAGCGAACACTTTGTGTCTCTACGCAAAGCGGAAACAGCGCTACATCTTCAAAAGTGCTTCACAGCGATACTGAAAGTTTGAGATATACTTTAACAGATTTTCTGACGTTCTCGCCTATCGCAGTGTTTTAAAGATACAGAGCTCCGAAATTTGGCACACGTCTTCTTCAGGGTGGACTTGAAAACAACTTTTCTATTTCTAATATTTGCGCTTTTTTTGTCAGTCGGACGGTGATGAGCTCTGAGTTTGAAATTTTGTACAATCGTTCTAGAGCAGCTACGAGGAAGTTATTTCCATAACCGAGTCTTAGGAGCACTATGGAGTGATATATAAATGTGTGAGAGAGAGAGAGATTCGAATTAGACTTTTCTTTACATACTTTTGTGACGTCCGTCGTGGAGCAATGAGCTTCTAAATACGGTTTACGCGTAAAATGGGTCCAAGACTACTAATAAACGATGTTTTCGAAAATGAGTTCACAATTTCCTCACATACTTCAATGGCGATTTAGAACAAATATTTGTAGAAAAGTCTATACTTCGTCCGGGTGCAGCTCCTGCTTTTGTCATGTTTTGGTGGCACAGAACCAAATACACTGTTTTTTTATTTTTTGAAATTTTACCTGACGATGTAACTTCGTACGAGGGTCGAAGCGTCGTAACTTTTTGAATTCCTCGTGAAATATAAGTTTTTCCTGTGTTGGTATCACTGTCACTCCGTATGTGTAACCCACGAAACTGAGATATGTTAGCTTTTCCGATGGTTAAGAAATCAAAATGCATCTTGTAATTCTCTCTTCGAAGCTATTAAAAGATCTCTGAGTACGAATGGAGAAAATAGTTTGCTGATGAAGAATTATTTAATTCCTATTTGGTAGGTTTTTAATTTATAATGAAAAGAATGCAACCGAGTCATGTGAAAATTGGAATTGTGCATTGTTATTCATCAATCGTAGGCCATCAACAAAACAGCAAAACCGTGTATTTCAAAAAATTAGAAAGGCTGATTTTCTTGAATTTATAACTTTTTGTCTACATTTTTCCAAAGTTTTTTTTTCGATTGAATTTGTGCCTATTTTAAACGTTGTAGATATTTCATGTTGTTCATCTTTATTTTAATAGATTTTCGAAATTTCACTTACTATGATTAAGCTTGTCAGAAGTCACCTTTATTTGATCAAAATCCATATTTTGTTGCCCTTTCCAATTCGTGACTACATAGACGCTATATTTTCGTCTTATCTCGACTCTTGGACTCTTACAGCTTGCGACGAATGTATTAAAATTGTTTCGTTTGAGTTTTGGACCCACTGTGAGACTCTATGCTGAATCGAAATAATAAATAAATAAATAAATTTATTGTCAAAAAACAGTACAAACTGATTCATTTTCGATGTTCATGTTCTTTGTTTCTTCCTCTCTAAAACGCGACCGAGTATCATGATATTATTTTATTCTTCTTCTCAATCTGTTCGCAGGACGGTTTCACCCCTCTGGCCGTGGCGATGCAGCAGGGTCACGACAAAGTGGTGGCCGTATTGCTGGAGAGCGACACCAGAGGCAAAGTGCGTCTGCCTGCGCTGCACATCGCCGCCAAGAAGGACGACTGCAAAGCGGCCGCGTTGCTGCTGCAGAACGAGCACAACCCCGACGTGACGTCCAAGAGCGGCTTCACGCCGCTGCACATAGCCGCTCACTATGGCAACGAGAGCATCGCCACGCTGCTACTCAATCGCGGCGCGGATGTCAACTACTCTGCTAAGGTGCATTNCAACGAGAGCATCGCCACGCTGCTACTCAATCGCGGCGCGGATGTCAACTACTCTGCTAAGGTGCATTCCGCTACGAATTTCCTCATCTTTTTGTTTTTCACGCGTCATCTGCGTGGAAGGGCAACCTGCACCCTTGACATTCACCCCAGTAAGGTCACAGGCACTTGGTCTACTTGTCATTGTCATGATAAGAATACATGGAATCTAAGATTCCCACTCGTCCATGTTTTTAGACTTTAGTTTAAAACATTTTTACTAAAAAAATCACATCATTATTTTGTTGTTTAATACATAAGAAACAAATTATTTCAGACCCTAATAACTTTCCGTCCTATATTATGCTGAACCAAATTACATTTAATTCTCTTTTGGCGAAACTACTTTAAAATTATTCTCTATCATTTGCTGCTAATCTTACAAATCGATTTCAAACCAATTTCAAATCAAGTTCTCTTTACCAGAATGGAGTGAAATTTTGAAAACACTTCGTTTTGACGACAATGCAATATTTTGAATGCGATGTTTATCTCTAATTTCAGAAATGGACCTGAGTCATTATCGTTGGCCATCCCTTCAGAGTCAAAAAGTGTTTGAATGTCCCTGACTTGCTTATATTAGAGAGATTTGTTTTTCTCAGCATTTGCCCCCGAAAGAAACGAGATTTTGAAACTTCGGTTTCTTTTGTGGATCGCAGCACAACATCACCCCGTTGCACGTCGCTGCCAAGTGGGGGAAGACCAACATGGTGTCCCTTTTGCTGGAAAAGGGCGCCAACATCGAGAGCAAGACACGTGACGGCCTCACGCCGTTGCATTGCGCCGCTCGCTCGGGACACGAGCAAGTGGTGGACATGATGTTGGAGCGCGGGGCGCCCATCAGCTCCAAGACCAAGGTACGTCTTCCTCTGCTTTGGATCGAAGTTGTTGTAGCGTGATATTAATGCTTATCTACCTGGGGCGATAGGATGGAACGTCACGGTTTACCAACGCGGAGGAGTTTTTTAATAGTTAAGCGTCATTGATACTCGTGTGAGGTGGATAGAAGAAGGAGGCGGCTTCGCTTTTCAACTGGGACATTAGTTTGGAAAGCTACAAATGACTTGGTCCGCCGTGCTGTAAAAGTACTCACATTCAAGGGATTAACAAGAGACAAAACACATTTAATTTATATTCTTTTACGGATTTATACTAATTGGAGAGATATAATAGAGCGCATTAATTGGAACCAGAATCATTAAAAAAAACACACACAAATACAGTGTGAGAACAAGCAGCATCCTAATAAAACATAATTAATTCTTTTCGTCTTATATAGAACGGCCTGGCGCCGCTGCACATGGCGTCGCAAGGAGACCACGTGGACGCCGCTCGCATCTTGCTGTACCACCGCGCTCCCGTCGACGAAGTGACCGTGGACTACCTCACGGCGCTCCACGTGGCGGCGCATTGCGGACACGTGCGCGTCGCCAAACTGCTGTTGGACCGCAAGGCGGACCCCAACGCGCGCGCTCTCAACGGATTCACGCCTCTGCACATCGCGTGCAAGAAGAATCGCATCAAGGTGGTGGAGCTGCTGCTGAAACACGGCGCGTCCATCGAAGCCACCACGGAGGTAATATATAGTGTTTCTCTTCAAAACCTAAAGTGTCTGGGTCGGTCGGGATTCGATTCACGGCGAACTTTCCTCGCATCTCAACGACCAGACTCACCCCTAAGCCCATTCGGTCTGTTGTAAAATGAGATGTGTTGAAATGCCCCATCTCATCCTCCTCCTCCTCCTCCTACGAACCCCACATACATACTTCGGTACCTGTATAGTGTGACACTTGGACATATTATTTTGAAAAACGAATGATATTAGTTCTTCAATTTATTTCTCGTAAGTAAGAGCAGGAAAGGAACGTGTATCCGATCGTTTAATGATTCCTCCTTCCGTAGACGCGTTAATCAAAACAATTCCTTCTTCCCACATTATCTTAAGTTGATAAGAATACATGGAATCCAAAATTCATTTACCAAAAATATATTTTTAAGAGATGTGAGTTACAAAAGAAGAAAATTATTTCAGACCCTAATAAATTTCCGTTCTGTACTAAGTTGAACAATAGATGTCATATTACCAATAAGAGTATTACCACATTCTTCAAATGAAGAAAGATAAGCATTTATGGGCTTCCCATCATAGTTTCAGTTATAAAAGAGAACGTAAAAACACTTGATTCCGTTGACCCATTCTATTTTTAAGCGAGCGTTCGTTCTCTTAATTGACCATTTAAAGTGCATTAATGTCATTAGGAGGAGGATTAATGTGGCCGCCGCCTTCTCGTTGAACGCTTTGTTTGAGATTCATTCAACAAAAGATATAAAAAATTATTCTGCTTCGAACCCACGCAATCGAGGATCTTTGGGTCTTTGAGAAAAAGTCTACACCAATGTCTGCTTAATTGTGTGGCAAGAGAACGAAGGTGAGATGGTGGGTAGAGAAACGTCTGCGCCTTCACAACCAATGTTTCTGAGAGCACTTCACTTACTTGGGGTACCATCACTTGTTAAGTTCTGTTCTGTAATATAATTTTCTGTGTGATACAAATTTCTTGAACGATAAATGCTTTCTGATTGAACAAACAAAGTTCATTACTTCTACTTACTTCATGTTGAAATAAAATCCTCGTATTGTATTGATTTCAAAAGTCGGATGGTTTTACTTTGCTAATCACTCACATTCTAAAAAGTGTTTGTTACGCAGAATACTTGTGTCACGGAGCAGAAAGATTTTTTTTTTTTTCCTTCCTTTTGTGATTTTGCCCACTAAGAAACTGCTAGCGATGCCAAATCATTCGAGGCGCCACCATACCAAACAATATTTATCGCAGTTCAAAATCTAAAAGAGACCTTACTACATTTTTCTGGTTCGTAATGCTTAAATCAGGTAAGCGTACAGTGTGACACAAACACTAAATTCTAAAGTCTACAATAAAATTAAAATGAGATAATAAAATCGAAGCGTCTATTACCAAATTTATTACGAAATTGAACACAGTTACAACATTCTAAACAGCGATAATTTATGTGAATATTTTGCGTCTACAATAGTTTTTTTTTTCACGAATTAAAATTATTTTTAGTGAGGATGAGCCACCTCACTATCAATTTACGCAAATGAAAAAAGTAGGTAAAGCAAATACGTTTTTCTTATCTACGAGAAGAGAGACAATGTTTAAAAAAGCGATTCTTTCGTTCTACGCTGACAGGACGTCATCTACATTCTATGGCTGAATTTAACTCCATATGGTTCGATAAACAAACATTTACGTTTAAATCCACCGAGAACATGTAAGGGGAATGCATCAGGGCGAATCAGTCATTCAGAAGAAAGGAAGCAAACATTTTCTTCCCATTAATGAGTAAAATAACTAAAATTCCAGCTTTCAGATATTTAATTGAGCAACATTCATGTTCTCAATATTTAGTGTTGATAACACAATTAATTCATAGGGTATAGTGAAATTTAATATATCGTGCCGTCAGCGCCGCTAACGGTAAAAGTATGAAATAAGTTCTACCCCTTCCCACTCGTTAAAAGACAAGATATCACAAGACCCAAAGACTAGATATTTAAAGTTACAAACTTCAAGATACTTAAATTTACAACTTTTGCTGCGTATAAAAACGGAGATGATGATGATGATACGTGGATTAACACGTGAGATGCAGTAGAAATAGCAAAAAAATCGAAAACGCACACTTTCCCCTATTTCACCCCTTTAAAACTACAATTTCGAAAAATCCTTTTTTTTTTAATGAGTGTCGCTCTCCGTCGCCTATTACAATAAACGATTAATTAATAATAAAAACGGATAATGAAAAATATCATCTGTTTCGCTAACTCAGATATCTGCTCTATAAAAGAGAACGAAGCTATAGACCAACCTTACAAACGCTACATTGATAAGGTAGTCATTGAGTTTCTTTATCGCTTCCTGGATTTGTAGTGGTACCCATGAACAATTCAAGCGATACACAGCGTTGCCACGTTACCTATTGGAAATCTTTCCGATTCACCAAATGACGCACCCACGCTATTCTCTACGCAAATGCGCATTACGTTTCCAGCAATTTCGAAGATACTTTTACGTGAGTTTGTAGCCTACTTTCTTTTGTATCTCGCTACTCACATTTCTGGGAGAAATCTTGGGAGATTTTATTCCGAACTTTAAGCGAAGATTGAAACTCGGCTTCTGGAAGTAAAAATATCACACGTCTTCCCCATCGACGAATTTGACGTTGGAATCGAAAAGCACAATTGCATTCGATTAACACGCTCGTAACGAGTCATGAGAACAATTTATTTAAAACTGACTCATATTTTCCTGAACTCACAATTATATCAATTATAAATGTGTCTTTCTTCAATCAAAAATAAATGTAGCTCTTTCACTTCCATTACATCTAATGTAGACTTCACAACACTTCAGCTGATGGCAGTTTTTTCTATGAGTTTGAGGTTCATATCATTGAAGTTGATATCGTGCTTCTTACTTGCCCGGGCAGCCGTGTTTAATTTTGTCTCTACCCGTGGATCATAGTTCCTTCTAAAACTACATAATCGTTACGGAATTTTTGTGACGATACAATAACTCGTGTGCATGAAGATGTCCCATTGCGTTGTTGACAGTCTGGGCTGACTCCGCTGCACGTGGCCAGCTTCATGGGCTGCATGAACATCGTCATCTACCTGCTGCAACACGACGCGTCGCCCGACGTGCCCACGGTGCGTGGGGAAACGCCTCTGCACCTGGCAGCGCGCGCCAATCAGACGGACATCATCCGCATCCTGCTGCGCAACGGAGCCGAAGTGGACGCGCGCGCGAGGGTACGTAACATAGTCTTCGGGGTTCTTTCTTCTTGTCATGCGACACAGAGCAATGATACATAATAACTTGCAGTATTGCTTAAATGAAAGTCCGATCAATTTTTTGATCAGATGTTCAAGAGAACTATTTTGGTTGTAAATTGATGCATCTCGCGAGAGCGGTCTCTTGTTTCGTGAGATAACACCCACAAATTTCAGTTTCCACTCAGAATTCACAAATACAGTGAAACAAGAAGTACAGAAAGATCGCAACATTCATTTTCTAATAGTATGTCTAAATTGTTTTCGCAATTCGAGAATAATAATCCCTAATTGATACAAATATTTGTTGGTAAATAAGTGTTTACACATTCATTGATACTTCTTTATATATTATCGCTTATGACCGTAGTCGTGAAAATCAGCTGGTACATACCAGAAAACAAAGTCGCGCGCCGGTTCTGTCAGTCGGTATTGGACTTTCTCCGCAAATACTCAACTGGTTCCATTCTCCTTGTAATAATTCTTCCGAAACGTTTGAGTATACACTTCGTTAATACTTTGAGTGTATTAGCCGACCTATGACGATGAAGTGGGGGAAAAAACGATTTTGGGAGACGTATATTTGCGTAAATGGTTCATACAGGACGACAGTGAGGTTCAGTATTTTTCGCCTCAAAGAGTTGTAAGAGCGACAGCATATGTCATCTACAAAGTTAAACCCAAAAGAGGGAAGAACATTTATTAAATCAATCGTACACTGATTCCGACCACAAAAATTCTACCTTTACACTTCCCGTTTGTTTTCCGTGAACATTAAGTAAGAAAAATACGAATCTTGAAATGAACGAGTCATGAAAGAATAAAACAGGTTATCTCGTTTCTCCAATGTAGCATCACGTGTTCTTCTGGTGTCGGAGACCGTCTCCGAGGAAGGGGCAACGCTCACAGACCGTAATACCTCCGCGTATTGCGGGTTGCATTCTCTCGTTTCTGCTCCTCGCTAGGATATGACAGCCGCGCCTCGCTCTCACTCGTAATCATCTGTGTAGACCTGAGGTGTAACTACTTTTATTAAAATTTTATAATATTTATTTTCATGTTTTCAAAATTTTGTATTATTTACATTGATTCACCACTAGTAGTAGTTAAAATCTTTACAGTTATTATTGTTACTAAGTAATGCAATACCCTTTCCTTATGTTATTTAGGCATATCAAATATTTTGGGCATCACTGTAAGCTGTGTCGTTAGTCAGTTAATATGGGATCTACGTTAAGTGAAAAGGGGGAAAACTTTGAAATTTTTGGAAGGGTTTAAATTTATGTGCGCGATGAAAACGAAAGAAAGGACTTGTGAGGAGGTGTACGGTTCTCTCGGTCTAAAAATGTATGAATTATTTGGTTTACCTATTTTTCAATGTAGACTTTGTTTATTTTATGTATCTTTATATTGTGTGACCGCTGACCCTCGGAAAGACGCTGCGGCGCAACATTTCAAAACCCTTTTTGACTAATTAGGGGAATATTTCGACTTTCTTTGACCGCGACTTGACACATCACAAATGTTGAAGACAATATCTACAACTTAGTAGGCGATCTTTTAATCCATTTCGCATATATTTAGAGATGACAAAAAAAAATTCTTGCGTAAATGTTCGTTAGTGAATCTTCATTGAAAGCTGTTTAAAACGTTCGTCATATCCGACTGTTGAAGCAATTACGAATCAAACAGAGCACGATAAACAAAAACGGAAACTTCAACATAGAAACATCCGATTCTCTGATTCGAATCGATACTGTGCACATTATCATTTCATGACATTTACCAAACATAGATTTTACATTTACCTCTGTGTAAACAATTATTTTCTTATAAATATCCTCTATGTTGTTTTCGATTTTGAAATTCGATGTTGAGATACGGTTTTTGGGTTTAAATAAAAAAGAAAGGAAAGGAATACAATTTGTCGACGTTTCGATACATTTCGTATCTGTTTCTGGGCTCACGATATCTTACGACGTATCAACCCATACAACCATCTTTTACAAGACATACAATCGGATAGTGCAATGTAAGATAGTGCAAGATAATCTTTAATGGAAGCAAGATAATCTTTAATGCCCTAAAAAACAAAGATGTCGGATTCGAGTGATGTTTCAGGGCAGCCACCACCAATATTTTAGAGCAAAAACCACACACTCATTAAGACTTGGACTGTCTGTGATTGTCGTTCGATATTAAAATCATTGTTTGGTAGCACTTAGACATACCTTACGGGTGTACCATGGCTATGGAAACAACAAAGAATATTCCATAAAATGAATTTCGTTGAAAGTAGATTAATAAATTAAGATTTCTGTGATAATTTACGCAATGTATTTTATAAATGGGATTAATAAATTTTGTGTTACACTACAAAGGATTTAAAAAAGCATTTTAAAGACAGGCTCTCCTAGATTTATTTCGTCAAGTTTGGTGGTAGTGAATACGACTTNTAGTATACGACATAGGGGTGGGGGTGGGGGGAGGGGAATCAATTGCGTAGA
This sequence comes from Laupala kohalensis, assembly GCA_002313205.1. NCBI lineage: Eukaryota > Metazoa > Arthropoda > Insecta > Orthoptera > Trigonidiidae > Laupala > Laupala kohalensis. The sequence goes on along the minus strand of NNCF01129114.1, from coordinate 111,965 downwards.
TTGGTAACATTTTTTCAGAGGACAGCTCAGGGAGTATAGTACTAAGTGATGTTCGATGTCTGTAGGAGCAGCAGACGCCCCTGCACATCGCGTCTCGCCTGGGCAACGTGGACATCGTGATGCTGCTGCTGCAGCACGGCGCACACGCAGACTCCACCACCAAGGACATGTACACGGCGTTGCACATCGCCGCCAAGGAAGGGCAGGAAGAGGTAAAGTACCTCATCGGCAGGCGCATCATGGACCATGTGGACACCGTTTACCTCATGGATCGTTTCCGAAACAAGCGCCAAGAGTACTTCATGTAGCCCTACTGCTGCCCCGCTGCCCCGCTGCTCCCTGCACCCTGCTCCCCCTTCAACCACCCCTTTCTTTTTGTTCCTCTTCTTTTACCTTCCTTCTCTCCAACTACCCGCCTGGGGCCGTCCTCTTGGCTGTACACGTGTGGAAAGGGGTAGGAGGGGAGGAACCAAAAAAAAACAGCAAAAAAATAAACAAACAAACAAAAACAAAATGGCTACCACCACGAACGACGTTGCAGACAACGATGAAATGCAAATGGAGAATCATATGCAAATACGCGATTTGTTTTACTATGTTCAGTCGGAATAACGACTAGGATGATGAAAAGATCATCCTATTTTAATTAATTTACTTTCGGTTAATTTTTATTTCTCCGTCGTTTTATATAAAACTATTAATCTTAGTTTGTATTTCTAACGGTTTTGATTGATTGTAGGGAGCAGATTTTTGCTCTCGTGTTGGACCCATCGTTGTCTCATTTGCATACGAGTATTAAAAAAAAATTAATTTCTACGGGTGAGCACAGTTGGTACGCGAACCAATGTCGCTTCGAGTGAAGGGGTTAGTATGCAGAGAAAACAACAACGAATATTATCGTCGATATTGTTATAAACAATGAGTTAGAGGGGGCGAGGTATATCGAACTTTTTCATCGGAATTTTATTTGCAGTTTCAATCCACTTCGGTTGATTTCATGCAGCTGCCCCGAAGTTCCTAATGTTTCACTGCCCTTTTCATGAAAAGATTCCATCGTCTTGTGCAAATATTATTATTCACGATAGGAAGTGAATATCCAACCAGTATTGCGTTTGATATCTATATATGTATATTTTACGTTTCTTCTTTCCGCGTTCCGTCTCTTTAATTTTTATCAGAGTTATTTTTTTTTGTACATATTCCGTAAATGATCTCTTTGTTCCATCTAACGTTTGACTCTTATTCGTAACCGTTCACGAATACCTTCGTCGGATTTTTTGTCTCAGAATAACACGCTAATTTTTAGAATCGGAGTTAACTAATTCTCTATGATTTTTTCCTATGAAACCAAAAATGCTATGCCACTTATAAAGTGTCCATTCAATTCCTTTGTGATAAAATACTAGTTTCCCATAACTGTTTTTGTTCGGCGTCATGTAAAGTTCTTCTTTGGTAGAGGGTGTGTTATCTTCTTTTCCCTTGTTTCGTAATACGAGATGACGTCTACAAAAGAGAGAGCATGCTGATACGAAATCCATCGCGTATCACCAGAACGGAATTCATCCTGGTGAAAAGGTTCTTAACGTTCGGGTGATTTGGTCAACGACTGATCACAAGTGTACGCGCAGAGGCAGGCGTTGAAACCCCTAAGACTGATCACTATTCAAACACTTTTCTATTTAGATGAACGAAGATTCCCATTATCTGATTTTCAGTGACGAAATTAACATTAGTATAACGTTGGCATATGTGATTCTGAATACCACCATATAACTCGGAAACAAATTGAAGACAGTGTCCAGTTGAATATGTAGTTTACAACGGGAAGCCATTCCATTTTTATTCATACAAAAAGCGATATATCTTGTCGCGATTGAGCTACTGACCGCACCACAATTCCTCCTTTCCCATCGGTTACTTTGATTTCATTTCAGCGTACCACACCGTGTGCACGGTGAACATATTTTTAAAAATAATTGCCCATGATCATTACCTAAAACAAGGGAAAATAAGAGAACATAGACCTGACCGGAAGCTTTTTGAGTGGTTCTCCTTCAGCCATAAACCGTTTGGTTTCCGGAAAATGAAAATCTGCACTCAACACTGTTCCATGTGGGCCTCCTGAGTTATCGCATCCGAAGGGGATGAATGGCCGAGAGGCTCCCGGGAACCTTTTCCTTTTTGTCTCTCACCCTTTGCTTCGTTGCTGTGTCTTTCTTTATCCTTTCCTTCCTTCCTTCCTTCCTTCCTTCCTTCCTTCCTCCCTTCATGCCTCTCTCCTTCATCGTCTTCAGCGCCTCGTCGTGCGGTGGACGCCTCGCCTTCATTTTGTCGTCTCCGCCGCTGCCAATGCGCTGCCAATGCCTTTTGTCACTGGGATGTTTCTCAATTGTTTTATTTTTCGAAATAAATCTCTAATTTGATTTCTAATTTATTTTCGTTTTTATTCTTACGTGCACGTGCTTGTTTTCTCTTTCGCTTTTGGAAAGTGATGAGGAGGGTGAACACAGTGCTATTTTGAGTTAGAAACACCGTAATACCCTCAAGTTTGCTTTTACATATCAGCTGAATATTTTGATGGACAGAAATTTTAAACACAACATGTCGTGAGCTACATAACATTTCAATCATCTCCGTTGCATGTATGTTACTAAAGTTTCTTGTTTAGTAACTGGTTTACTCTCTAACAATCCAATGTAACTTTTATCATTGATAAAATAAACACTTTTGTCTGTGATCGAGAAAGAATTGTTGTTACACGAATGTAATTTCAATGCTAACTTCAATGTTGTGTGGCGAATTATTTCGGGTGTCGCACTACATGAAAAGTGTTTATTTTTTATTTATTACTCGTCCACGAAGCTCCAAGGGACAGGTTTTTTCTTTTCCTTCTCTCCACAGACCTTTTCTATATTGACACTATTTCATTCTCTCACTTACGAGCACATTCCCCTCGTCGAGGAATTTCGATTAAGGGTACATTCCAATCACCTCCAATATATATTTCTTCTGTTCCACACATTTGAGTCTTTCAAAAATTTTGAAAGAATATTTTAATTTAAATAAGTGTGAATTTAACAGACATTTCCTTTCATAACGAACCACCTATTTTGTAATATTGTGCACAAAAATAAAGATTTCAATTTCAAGTCAAAGACAGTAAAAGTGAAAAAACCAAAAAGAAAAGAAAACATTAATACGAGGTACGTGATGCACTGTTCACTTTAACCGACTTTTATAGTAAAATTAAATTTTATTTTCCCATTATCTTTCATTTACTCGGGGCATTTTTAAACATAATTTAACACTTGCTTTTTATCTTACCTCCATAAATATTAGAAGAATTATCATTATTCACGCAACTCTCCATGAAAGAATCAATAACTTTGTTTACAAAAATCTATTATATTTTACTTCTTCCCAGGTGACACTACTCACGTTTATTTTCCTTAAAAACGAAGTATATCTGGATATCTGTTGTATATGTAATGTACAGTTTCACAATACAGTAGACCACTGATTTTTACTCTCATGTTCTATGTGAAATTTTCCTATAAAATCCGGTAGTTTGTTTGTGTATTGCTTAGCACTGTTTTCTTTCATTGGTGATCCCTCTATACGTGTTTGGGGCAGAGGGTGCGCGGGGAAAACGAGCATGTGCATCGTACTGCACTGTTCTCTCTGTTTCTTTCATTCTCTCTCTCTCTCTCTCTTTCTCCTCACCGTCACTGGTTACACCGTCATTGAACGTGAATTCGCGATTAAGGACGTTCGTGTGGGTGGAAGATTCCAAATACAATGAGAAACATGAGGTGCACACCCACTTCTATTCTCCTTTAAAAATAACATTAAAATGACGTATCTACAAACACACTCTTTGGTATAAATACAGTATATTTAAGAAAAATAAAATAGTNGCCCCAGCGAAAGTTCTTGTGAGTCTACAGCCCCTCCACTCAAAAAGTCTGTTTCATCTGGTGACATTGAAATCCACGATTTCTCTCTCATATATTTCCAAGTTTCGGGACGAACGTTTCTTGTTTCCTTCTTAATTTATATTTTACAATTTATACAGTTCATTATTTCTTTTCCATTTTTACTTGTTGCCGCTGATTCGTCCTCCGGGGAGAAGAGGGTGGTTGTCGCGTTCTGGGGATTCGGGATGTGGACTCTTCCTCTCTGTAATACGAAATACTGAAACCGGCAAAGGACACTGAGCGAGATGGGCGCCAGGGACTTCACACGATGTGTGTGCGGGGAAGGGTGTGTTTTGTGTGTGCGCGCAGCTCACAGGGCCCCTCTTCCCTCCGGCACTAACGACTCCCTTCGACCTCCCGTAGATTTATCGGCTCTCAACCGAGACACTGTTCTGTGTCCTTCGTTCAAAACGTTTTCATTTCATCCTCTCACTCAAAAGTACATTAATTAAACAATTAATTGATTGATTGATAAGTTGAGAAATGTTTTTAGAAGTATTAATTTTGAGCAAAGTTTAATATTTCAGATAGTGTTCAAATTTTAAATCGAAATATTAATTTTCATTTTAATAAATAACTTTTGTTTGTTTGCTCAAATGTTCGCGATATTTTTAATTATCAAAACATTAAATTTAAAACTTGTGTGATCTTTTTGTTGACTGTGCAGAGCAACTTTGCGTTTCGCTCCTTGGTGTTTGCGCAGTGGTCGAAAATTGTCTTCGAGAGATACTTGCGTATCTCCATTTCCTTAGACTTAACATAGTATCCGAATGCGTTGTGATAGTTTTTGTATTTATTTCGTGAGTACTAAAGAGCTTGTAATTGAATATTAGTGTTTGCACTTCACGTTTTGCTCTTTTTGCTTGCTTATCACCTATTAATTCTTCTCCTGTGTTCTTCCTTTTTACCTTTTGAAGTACATTAGCTCGCTGTCCCTTGGAAGCCGTGAAAATATTCAGAATTCTTCTTTTCACAAGAAAGAGTTATATTTTTTTGTGATGTGGGTATAAAAATTGCAAGAAAATGAGATTTATCTTCGTTCCACATTCATTACTAAATAATTTGCAATATTGAAAATTTTTATTGGTGTTTTTAAATATTGGAAATGTGTGTGGATTATATAAAAAAATTGTTAATGTATGGAATATAAGAGTTGTTGATGAAGAATTTCTAAATTTTTTAAGAGGACGTGAAGTAGATGCTTCTCGCCTCTGTTCTGAGCGCGTAATGGCTTTTTTTTTGTGGGGCTTTAGGGCTCGTCAACAATGGCGTGAGACGACGACAAAAGACGGCGGGCTGTGTGTCCGTCTCTCACCACCAATCATTGCACGCGCACGACCAGCGAAAGAGAAAACAAACAGTTCCTTAATTCCTATCTTTTAACACGAATACGTTTGTAAAATTAATTTTCATATCATGATGAGAAGTCTTATTCAAATAGGTTACACCCCATTATTTCAATGTTTCTCTTACTTTCGAGTTGTGAAGGATGAAAACTAGTTTGTTCATCTTTCCCGTACTCCGTTCATCGTAATATATTATCTTTAAGCTACACGTGGTATGTAAATTCCGTTGAGGTATTCGCATATAATTTTATGCCTTCAAAATGTTATTCTTCTATAGTATTAGTATTTTTTTATGTTGATTTCTTATAACTGTGAGTTAATACTGACTTTATGATCTTTAAATGTGTGCAATTATTTGTAACATATAGTTCGTCACATATTCTAAAATCGTTTAAAATAATTAAAATGTGAATCTTGTGTATTGTGTCGCCTTTTGCTTATCGTCTCTGTAAATCATATCACTTCATTTTAAAGTACGATTCATATGAAAATTGGAAGAATTTCATAGAGGGTTTGCATCTTGATGTGATCCATTATTTACAAACGGATATGACGTATATTCTCCTCTTCGTCTCATATCATTATTAAAGATGTTGACGTTTTTTACGTAACGGCAAAATGCTGCTCATCACATTCACCCGACATCATCTTCTTCTCAACATTCGCTTTTGTGCTGCGCTCGTCTCGTGGGTCGTTAAATGTTGGCGGAACATTTACATAACGAGAGCAAAAGGGCATATTTACATTCCATGTCGGTACTCTCGTATGAAATCCTCAAAACTTTTGAAATGTAGATTTGTATACTCTATTACACTCAATTAGATCGAATCGTGCAGTCTGCGTAAACTCAACGGAGAGATCCATCCAACTCCATCGAAACTTTATTTTTATTGCAAAATTAGGAATATACTATAATCAGTTTTATAATGTCGGAAAGTATAGTGTAACGTTAATAAATATATTTGTTTAATGATAAAGAAAAATCTTTACTGTCAAAAAAGCAGTTACATACTGCGTATGACCACGTGGAGGACAATAAAATAATTCAATTCTCCGGAAACAAGCAAGGGATCGATTCCGAGCAAGGGTCCTAAGGCAGAGGCGGATTAACATTTCAGCACATTCCTAAAGGTAAAAAATAGTTCGACACGTGTTATAGTATTAACAAATACCAACAAATGTTGTATTTAATAAAACATAGAAAAGTCATTTCACAAGAACTATAAATCATTCGGAAAGTATTGTTGATAAATCGTAACTATTAAATAACACTAAATTATATCAATTGTTGCCGAACCTAGGCAAAAGTTATAAAAAGTCCGCCTGTAATAAAAAAAATCCGTCTCTTTTTTAGAATCTCAGTGTTTTTAGATTATCAGAAACAAACGTTTTTTGAATGTACAGTGAATATTTTAGTTTTCGCGTATTGCCCTAGTAATGATTGATGCGTGGTGCATGAAAATAATCTAATGATTGGAAAATGCTTTTAATAATACTGGTTCCGTTTTGTTTAAAACTAACTAACTTAGCTCTGAAGTTCTTGGGTGGAAGCAAATTCGGTTTTAGGTTCTTAGCAGAATAACCGTGATACATTAATGTTTCTGTTTATGGATCAGTTCTGTTTGATAATCGTTTGTGGTGGGAGGTGCTAAAATACAAAACTATAACAAGTGGACAATTTTGATTCCATCTTTGTTGGCCTAACTAAGCGCCCAAGGACTTCATCCTTGACGGAGGAGAGAACGGAGGAGAATGGAGAATGTTGTTGTTTCTCAGGTCGCCTCCGTCTTGCTGGAGGGCGGAGCATCTCTGACGGCCACCACCAAGAAGGGCTTTACACCGCTGCATCTCGCGGCCAAATACGGAAACATGAAAGTGGCCAAGTTGCTTCTGCAGAAGGACGCTCCCGTGGACGCTCAAGCCAAGGTGAGTCCTTCGACATTGCTATATTTCATCGAAAGTACACTTGATATTTCATTACATTAAGTGTATTAAAACTTAACTTTCTGTCAAAAAAATAAGTGTCAAATGTCCAAAAATGGTTGTCACACGTCACCAGTAATAACCTCGTCCCCAATGCCTCGTCTGAAATAATGTTACACTCATTACTAACAAATATTATAAGTATGTCCTTTAAAAGAACCACCATATCCCTTTCTACTTTTGCACATAATATTAACATATCTTCCTTCAAGCAAACGTCTCAGTACGTCTATTTCTTAAATATAATTTTCAAAAATAAACTCTTCAAACAAAATAAACTTACGAAATTTAAAATTTTAACCCTCTAAAAAGAAATTTCCTTCACTAGGGTAATAAACAAATTTTAATTCTTTTTTCCAATGATATTCTCTACACGTGTATTTTTACCAAGAGAGGATTCACCAAAAAGATAAAATTGTATATTAACAACAAGCGTATTAACTTATTTCATTCTAATTCAATATTCTGCATGCAGAGTGAATAAACTTATTGTAGACCAAACATTACTGGAATTCGCATGAAACATGTCGTTTTCAATTTGAAAACTGTTGTTTCACTTCTCTTCATAACAGCATATTTGCTACAACCATTTAATGTTGGTGACGTAATACACCCAACGCATGTGAAGCGATTCCCAAAAATTAATTAAGACTGTTGTTCCTGATCTCGTATTATTTGCCGAAACAACAAATGATAGTATAAAATTCATTACGTAAATGAACACTCCGCATCACTAACAAAAGCTGTTTGAATTTCGTCAAGATCATTCACAACTACTCTTACATTTCGAATCGATTATTTTAAAGTACCTGAAATGTGTTCCTGACCCGCGTGCGCAGCTGTCTGTGTTTGTAATGCGAAAACCCCGTGTTGCAGAACGCGGTGACCCCGCTGCACGTAGCCAGTCACTACGATCACCAGAACGTGGCTCTCCTGCTTCTGGACAAAGGAGCTTCGCCTCACGCCACGGCCAAGAACGGACACACGCCGCTGCACATCGCAGCGCGCAAGAACCAGGTGAGGAACTCGAAGAGACGGGACGACAGGTCGCTCGGTGCTCTCACTTTCACACCGAACGCTCACGACAATATCGACGATTTCGGTTTAGTTCGTTCTTCTGACAACTGCGAAAATCTATTTTTGTCTTGTGACCCCTCGTTAATATTATCCTGTTATTTACTCATACTCAATCTTCCGCTGAAAAATATATTTTTTGTGATATACATGTTTTATTGTTTTAATTTAATATAGAAATTAATTTAAGAAGTTACAAAGCATTACAAATAAATTTAATAGTTCCTAAAAATTTGTTTTCAATTGAATATACCTGACAATGATTTCATTAAACTATATTAATATATTCATAGCATTCAAACTTTTACACGTGACTTGATCGTCATAATAAACATCGCGTCTGAAGAAGAGTGAATCGTATGGAGAGGATGACGATGAGAAACGATTTATTTAAGTGCGTTATTTCGTCTTAAGCAATGGACAGGAATGTAAGAAATTTAATTATTCTGCAATTAAGCTTGTCTTAAATAATAATAACAAGAAAAGTGCCAAAAATTTGACAAAACTTAGATCATATGATTTGCTCTTCCGTCTGACAATTACAAACATTTTGCGGTTAATTGACATTTCAGAAAGAAAGAAGAAAATGGGGGAACATATTTAGATTTAACGCTAGGAAACAATACTAGGGACCATCTGTTTGTGGCACATTGAGGTAGTATAAGCGACCGGGTGACTGGTTTTGAGCGTCTCAAGTTATTTTAAATGAAAGAATACATTTTCTTTCATTGAAAAAATTCGGATATATTGATAAAACCTGTGGGGGACGGTTATTAAATGGAGTACCGCAAGTGTTACAAACATGCCCCGTGTGTTTGCAGATGGACATCGCCACGACGCTGTTGGAGTACGGCGCGAAGGCCAACGCCGAGTCCAAGGCGGGCTTCACGCCTCTGCACCTGAGCGCGCAAGAGGGACACACTGACATGTCCACTCTGTTGCTGGAGCACCAGGCGGGAGCGGACCATCGCGCCAAGAACGGACTCAGCCCTCTGCACCTGTGCGCGCAAGAAGACAGGGTCAGCGTGGCCCACGTGCTGGTGAAGAACGGCGCAGAAGTGGACGCCACGACGAAGGTGAACATTTCTGCGACAGTGGCAGAACTAAAAAGCTATCTTGTATTGGGCTGAGTACAGGTTAAATACTGCCACATCTCGGAATTCATTATTACACCGAAAGATGGCACAGGTGTCGCTACATGTTTTATGTATTTTCACAGCCGTGAAAACTTTAAACCCATTTATCTCGAGACTTGATTTTTTGCGTTTTACGAACTTTCTCGCGAAATGCACAAAATACATTTATTGGGTTTTTTCATCCACAATATTTCGACCGTAGATTGGAGTTTTCCCCAGGTGCAACAACAAATATCAACAAAACAATTGTACATGATTCTAAATACGATCTAAAACGTAAATATTTACAAAAACTTAGAAAAATCACAGAAACAAGTTAAATAAGATTATGTAGTTTAAATTTATGCACATGCACACACATAAACTCCCATTTGTGTTTTTTTAACTATCCTTTCAGATATGCAACGTTTGTAATAATTGGTTTTTCTTGCCCTCTCTTTCTTTGACCTAGTTAACTAGCATTACAATGTTTCCATTTAATTTTGTATCTACTTATTACCTATCGGGACATTAAACGCCTTTATTTCATTCTTGTATCTACATATATTAGGAGGGAATGTGTCTAGAACTAGTGCATGTAACTCATTCCAAGAAACTAATGATTCGAAAAAAGAAATTTCCGATGTCTGATATTCGCTTTCTTCGATATGTTTGCGTTCCTCACGCAAAAAACAGTGCTTTGAATCCTCACGTGTGGGTTGACGTATTAACTTTCGTTAGATTAACGATGATGATGATGATGAGGAGGAGGAAGGAGTTGGTTCCTTGAATGACGTCACTCAGTTGAAAGAGAAATGTCAGGGTCGTGACTCTCCAATACAACAAACTTAAGAACTCGTGTCTTGTAAAAACTTCAGTAGACTCTTGTGAAGATGTTGTATTCCTGTTAAACCATTTTTAATAAAACTTATCGTAAAAAGTAACACAAGTACTCCCTCTAGTACTATGTTTTATATCCACGAGAAAAGAAACTTTGGGGGCTAAACAATTTTTCCCCTCTGATGATCATTTAAATACTCAAATGAAGTGCAAAAGACGAAAGGAATATTTCGCTTGAGGTTTATCTCGTCTTGAAAAACAATAAATATTACTCATATTTTTTATTTATATTTTCTTCCCAGCCTACCTCACCTCTACTGTAATACTATTCGTGTAATATAATACAGTATTACGTGTATAAAGTGCTAGACAGACATAATTAATATTACAAATATTGGAGAGTTATAGGTTACCTTGAACTTTCATAACATTTCAAACAAACCACTGCTTTCACAATGATCGAAGAGAGGTCAACTCTTTGACTACCAGTGTAGTAACCTTTTTAACGAAGTAGGTCTTTTCCCATCTCATTCGCTAAAACATTGACTTCCTGCTTTGTGCTCCCTTTCCATCCAGAGTACATTTATTCGTAATTCGTTCTCCTTCAACTTCTATCGACGCAACGACACCCCGATTGGTCATTTTGTCCCTTTCTAAGTATCGGTAACAATAATAACAATAAATTTATTGTCACAAAACAGCGTATGACCACGTGGAGGACAATAAACTAATTTACTCTCCGGAAGCAAGCAAGGGACAATCATCCCATCAAACCCGATCAAGGGCAATTCCTAAGGCAGAGGCGGATTCAAAAATGTTTTTTGCATAAGTTCCTAGATAAGATAAAAAAGTTAGCTGCGAGTTACAATACTAATAGAATGTCAATATGTTTGTAATTTAACGCAAATATGTTTGTGAATTTACATGTACAAGTTATTTATCGAACTATAGATTATTCTGAGTATAGTGTTTAAAAATCATAAGAGTTGAAAAGAAACAACACTAAATTCACGATTTATTGTTACAATAAACACGCCCCTAGACAAAGCCTAGAGAACCTGTATTAGAAATCCCCCTCTACCCGAAGGAAAACCGGAGAAAAACTCGGGCCAGTAACACGTCCAAGGTTACTTAAACTGTTTTCAATAGTATTCACTCCATGGAACTAAACATCATCTCTGAGCATTACTTAACTAATACACAAATACACTTTTCATGCCACACACGCGCAAGAAGAGAGTAAAGACAACATTTCCTCTTTAGATAGTTGCACCTTATCATTTCTTTTTATATTGTCCTTATTCAATCCAATTCTTTGCAATTTGTATACTATTTTTAATTTTTATTTTTCCCTTTACATATTGTAGGTTTCTTGCGAATTTTGATTACACATCCTAGTATTAGTTTAACTTTAGTCATCTACAGTTGTTTGAAGTACCACCCGATAAATAAAGCAGTGTAGAGAGAGGCAGTGTATGGTTTATTGTGCGTAGGCGGGATACACCCCGCTGCACGTGGCCAGCCACTTCGGTCAGATGAACATGGTTCGGATGCTGCTGAACGGCGGGGCGTCACCCAAAGCGGCCACTGCCATTGGATACACGCCGCTGCATCAGGCCGCTCAGCAGGGCCACACAGCGGCTGCGGCGGCGCTGCTCGACAGCGGAGCGGACCCCAACGCAGTCACCAGCGTCAGTATACACTATTATTATTATTATTATTATTATTATTATTATTATTTATAACACAGGTTCTCCCGTGTTCTTAGACGAAAGCCATAGTAAACAGTGGAATAGATAAATGATTTGTCATCTTTTCAATTCAGAGGAACGATATTGTTTATTGTTTGTTGATCGTTAATTGTCGATAAATAAGAATTGTTGTAAAAATGAATAAAGTAAAGTTTGTTTTTCATAAAATTCTCTCTAGCAACATTTTGGGAATAATGTAAAGACTAGTTAATGGTAGGTACTTGTTAAATAACCTTTATCGTAATCTATCGAATATAACTGTTTTTTATTATTNATATTATGGAAGAACACGCTGTAATTGTGCGTTGGGGCGCAGATATGACGAATCCTCCCTCCGCTGCCTTCACAGGTCGAGGACGACGTCCGCTAGAGTCCTCTGCAGCAGCACCAGCAGCAGCACCAGCAGTCGCGTTCTCGTGCATATGAGTTACCTTAAGAGTGTGTGTGTGTGTGTTGTGTTGCAGCAAGGGCAGACCGCGCTGTCCATCGCGCAGAAGCTGGGTTACATCAGCGTAGTGGAGACGCTGAAAGGCGTGACGGACGCCAAGAACGCGACTCCGCTGCCCGCCGACGAGAAATACCGCGTGGTGGCGCCGGAGACGATGCAGGAGACCTTCATGAGCGACAGTGAAGACGAAGGAGGTGAGTCTATTCGCCCGAGAAGTCTTTTAAAATATTCATTTTTTTTTTCTTTTATAAACTTTTTGGGCAGTGCTGACAACTTCATTTAATGTCAACACAAGAAACAATATTTTTATTACATTCTAAATTTGTGCATTAACTTCCAATATTTGTGACTTTGGCTTCTTTATTAAACAACTGAATTCTTCTCTGATTTTTTTTTTCTGTTTAATGCGACACAAACGCTTTCAGTGAACTCGATGCGAATGCGCGACCCGCGTTCCGTACTTGCCTCCGCATTTCAATATTCATAAGAAACAGAGAAATCTTTGGAAGTCATTTAATTTGTATCTCGTAACAGTTTATTATATTACTTAATAATTACAAATAGCAGAAAACTGATAAGTTTCTACAAAATTAATACCGAAAAAAATATATATTCTGAGTCTCTCGATTAGAATTGCGAAGGAGGAGGACAGGTCCGGAATCGTGTCAGCTTTTAAGTATAAAATGTAAACTGTTGTAGTATTTATTCTATAGAGAGTAGAAACTATTACAATTCCAAGATTAGTTTGCTTCGCTGTGTGTTGATTTGTAAGTTAGCGGCTTAAACGGTAGAGCACTCTGCTTGTCAACCGGTGGTCGTGTTTGAAGGAGGATTTGTTTCATATTCTCTGGCTATTAGCGATAATAAGTTTAACGAAAAGTAAACCTTAAAAATTATTGAAATGCTAAATACTTTATCCTAACATATCGAATTACAATTTTTTTCTATCGTAGTAAATTTGAGCAAAAAGAAGAAAAAAAAGATCAACTGATGAAGGTCATAAAGCATTTCATAAACATTTTCCTTGTCTAAAAACCTCTTTGGCATGGATCATGATACATGATCTTGACAGTGTGCAAATTATATTATATGTTTAAAATAATATTTGACTATTATTTAACACCAAAGAGAGTTGTTGAAATGGAAAGTGGGGAAAGTACCTTTTTTATGAAAGAAAATGAAAACGTTCCTGTAACATGAGGTTTTCCTTTTTTGCTTGAGAGGTATTTTTTATGCAAATTTTAACGAATGAACAAATAGCGAACTCTTTTACTTTATGTGATTTCAACAAAAGAATGAGCTGAAAATTGTTGTTAAATCCTTAACCTTAGCCTTGATCGGAATTGATGGAATACGTCCCTCGCTTGCTTCCGGAGAGTAAATTAGTTTATTGTCCTCCACGTGGTCATACGAAGTTTGAACTGTTTTTTGACAATAAATTTATTATTATTAAATTTATCATGTTTAAGATAATTTGTTTCCATAATATTATGATAAAATCTTGTAACAAAATTAATTGCCTTTAAACCCATTCAACTAAAAAAATAATGAAGTAGTTTTTAGTTTTCAATTCACCCTTTTTAGGAGTTGGAAAAACGCGCTACAATTTTTGTCTAGCATTTCAGTATATCTTTTTTCGTATTCTGGGTTTGTTTGTTAATTTATACTATTGCCAAATACTTATGAAAGGAAAAGAATTTTTTTTGATGATTGGTTTAAGTCTTTGTAAATAACCCCAAAATGTACATTATGTCAAAGAGGACGTTTCTTTAGACAACAGAAAATGTAAAAATAGAAAGTTCTATATTTCCAAATCTCATATTATATAAAACTTTATTTCAGACTTCTATGTAAATATTGTAATAAATCGTGTGAATTTTTTTCAGAATGTTTCAAAATTATAAAAGAATACAAATTTTGGGTCCAGTGAAACAACATAACAAATAAGGTTACACATAGACAAGACAGCATCCTTCATTACAAACCTAAATTTAAAAAATTAAATGTTGTAACACTAGTTTCATGAACGAAGCACTCAAGATAATTTCCGCATTTGATGAGTTAAAGGGAAATTAACACTACAGACACAAAAACTCAAAACTCTTTAAAATGAAACGATCGAGTAGAAATTCGCTCGGTGTAAAGCAGTGACCGTAGTTCATCTAATGATTCTTATACTTCGTACTCATATTGACACTAGTATGTGTCTCCATGTTGGCTTATTCAGATAAATAGGAAATTTTGACAGTTAAAAATTGTAATGAAATTTTTTTTAACAATTTTAAAATGTACAAATGTAAACATTTTGGCATGGAGGTTCACAAACTGGGAAATGGAGCAAATACATCTTTTCATCTTTGGAATAATGCGCGTAAGATTTTAGAGTTTTACATCTGAATTGGCGTGGGGGTCGCAGACAGTTATTTGATGCCAAAATGATTGATTTTATTGGATACCTTGGAAATATAGTGTAACCTTTGCAAAGACAATGTTTGTCTGTTCATGCCATGATACGTAGTGTCACACCATGAGGACGAGAGACACGACACGACACCGGGGGGGGGGAAGGGGGGGAATCCCCGTCCGTGTTTCATTCTTTCGACGCCAGAGCGCGCTCTCCGTCGCTGAAGACGAGTATCTTTTACCTTTCCGCGGGAACGCTTCTCATTGGCTTTCGGCTTCCATTTTGCTTCTTGCGTCACTCGAATGTCTTGAAAGGGAAAATACTGTTTCACAATGTCGTTCACCCGGAACATTTGCACTTTGAAAATTCAATTTCTTTTCTACATTGAGAAATGTTTTAAATATGTTATTGTCAGTGTGAGAACTGTAACGTAAAACCGTCAATGAACTCATGCGCTTCAATCAATGCACAGAGTGTTTGAAACTCCGTGTGAAAAGTTAGGACGGTAAAAGAGCACATTAATAGGATCCAGAATTGCATAGGAAGACGTGTCCGGAAATTCCACCGGGAAGAGATTCAATGACTCAGAGTAAGAACTCAAGATGAAAAGGTGTGAAAAGTGTTTTCGGATTTCAACAGATATTGAAAGTTGTGCCCATAAATAGCGATACAGACCTCACACCGTCGTCGTGTGAATTTTTTCAAAAATACTTGGAGTCGATGCAAGTCTGGTATCGCTGTTGAAGCAGATCTTTGGAACATCTGTTGTTGAAACCTATATCACTCTGTACAGTGCAGTTCTGACATAATCTGTAGGGTTACATGGATTGAATGTTACAACTAGAGTAAATTATTATTTTTTTCATTATTTCACGTATCCGCATTTCTAACTATCCAAATAGTCCGGATGAACGAGGTTGTGCTGTTATAAAGGAACCGTTGATTGAAATATTCTTTTTCCTTTCGACTTTGTAATCCCTTCGAGAATATTAAAAAAAAATATTGACCTGGGATTGGAAATTGATTGAAGAAGCGCCAAATCATATCAGGAAGGACTTGCTTTGTGTGCCGTCATGCGAGCGTTCCTTCGGAGCTCTAGCGTAATAACTCACTGCTCAGTTGAGTTGCTTATCTTGACAATGAAGTGGCCGCATGGCGCATGATACCTGTAGCCCCATCACCCCATCGCCACGTATATGACCCCTCACCTCACACCACACACTGAGTCATAATTGTCACTGGACACTCACTCACCCCATTGGAATGCCCTCTAAGGACCCTTCTACTCAAATAGTTGGATTCGCAGGAGACTTAGTTCCAGTTATAGAGGGAATCGTAGTTTCAGAAACTCATAGAGATAGTGTAGACGCTAGTTTTAGAAGATGCGCCTGAGCCGTTTTGACTTCGTTCTAAATTCAATGGAAAGGAATCATTGAGAATGTGACGTCATTTCACTCGATTTCACTCTTCTCTAACGAATTACGAGAAATAATTTTCACGTTGAGGCTCCCAGAGAAACGCATAAAATATTAAAATATTCATCTTGATTTATTTTTTTTCGAATTGATGTAGGTTTCAATACTTTAAAAAGACTATGAGACTTATCGGACTTATCATTCAAATGGCAAATTTGTTTTAAAAAAACACTCGTTTTAAAATTTGAAATAAATGTCAGGAAAATTTTATTTGTAATCCATATACAAATATTGAAGTTAAAATGACTTAATGAGAAAACAATTTATTTTCACACAGTCTCGTTCAACGCTTTTAATATCGGAAACTCTAATTAGTGATCCACTGTCATCATTAAGAGCGATTCCTTTAATTTATTTGTAATGTATTTCCATTTCTATCATATTAACAACTTTTGATGGTTTCTACGTGTTATTTCATCGTTTTGTAACGAAACAGTTCCACATCAACTTCCCAAATTTTGACAAATGTTCTGAAGAGAATTCTCGCTGCGGAGGGAGATTTTAATGACCACGCGAAAGTGGCGCAGTCAACGCCAGCACTGCGAGATTGCCGCCTCTTCCTTCGTCTCGCTATGGACACACGGGTGTTTAACTCATATCGAATGAATCTTGGTGACTTTTCGATCCGATGATGCCATCTATATTAGTCGATTCGTAGAACCGACAGTTATTGTACACGACGGACAGAAGGTTTGATTTGTAACCTTTGGCCGCGAGGACACTTTCTAAAAGGTGGGTGCCGTGACGTGCCCTCTGGAATGGATCAGGTGATATGCCAGGCTCCTAGGCTCTCCTGGATGACAAACGACGACGCCCCACTTTTTCCGTTCGATAATTACATCTCTTGACCTTTTTTTTTTCTTCACGTGGTTTGTAAAATACGTCTCTTTTTTTCTCTGATCGGGAGGCAAATATCTGTGAAATATCACATTCTTAAAAATAAGTGTGTGGTACCTTTCTACTGTAAACCAATGTTCTTAATACTATTTATGGAGAAAGGAGACGCCAGACTTTAGAAAATGAAATGATTCCTTTCCTTGATGAGTTCGAAGGCCGTCGCTTAGATTTGTTGGGGACGGGATGGGGAGGAGCGTTGCGTCTCAGCCTTTACCCTCAAAATGGTCTCCTTGAAGGTGACGAAATGTTGGTGACTGACCCTGGTTCGTTCGGGAAGCCCGCCCATGCGCGCCACATCTACATGCCTTTCTACGAAGGGCACATGCTGCTGACGCGTAAGTGCGGGTCATTCGATTCTGGAACCATCATCGCGGGGATTTTGGATTCAGAGAGAGAGAGAGAGGGAACTGGACCACAGAAGTGAACCATCATCAGACTTTTATCGACTGCGATACTTGCATTTGCAAATGTGGTTTGAGTGTGTGTGTATTCATGAAAGACATCTTATGAAGTACTCGTGGGAAGAATAAGGTTTCGATGTCTTGTAATGACGTAACAGATTTCACGATGAATCCAAGATATCACTTGTTTGTTACAAACAAAACGACAAAGCTGCTTGATTGCTTTTGTGGAAAAAAATGACAAAAGAGCACGGAAAGCATAATAAAGTATATTCAAAATGTTTTATATATTCCTCCGCTCTAGAAGGAAAGACGAATCAGATGAAGTTTAATTTTGTCTTTGAAGAGTGTTTTTAAAACCTTAAAGTGTAAATAAGTAAATAGATAAAAAAATCTGGGATTCCTGGAAATGAATTTTGAACAAAATCAGCATTGTTTTTCTTGTTTTTTCTGACGGGAACAAATAATTTATGGAGGGAATTGATTTTTTAACATCAATTTTTATATTCATAATAAATTCGTCATTTTTTAATGGAATCGACTTAGAATTACTAAACTTTATTCATCAATATTCAAATTTCCTTGAAAGAATATTGAATTCTACGTAGTACCAAAACAAGATCTTGAGGGAACAGTAGGATTTTCAGTTAAAGAATCGATTATACTGTTGTTTCGGCACACTAGATAGTGGAGAAATGTTTTCCATAATATCAAACAAAAATATATATGGACAAGAATATAAAGCAGCTTGAGTATGTCGACTGTGTTGTTCTTGTAAATGAATCTGTTTCATTTGATTTTTAATTCATAATTTTGAATTCTGTTTTGTTTTGTCTAATTAACGTCTTCCGTCGCCCAGAGCCCTCTCTTCTCTCTTACGAAGTGACGATGTTTACTTGTTCCTGCAAATCCTTCGTTCACTTGTCTCGGTGTCTGCTTCTGTTGTTCCTTCTTCCTTCTTCTTCCTTGGCTTTTTTCCGACCGCGCCCCCTCGTTGCGTCACCTCTGCTCTCTCTTCTCTTTCATGTGGGAAGAAATCGGGACGAATTCAAACAGACATCGTAATATCATTTGTATTCAAGTGTTTTCAGAATAGAAGCAACATTTTTCAATGTACGTCGCCATATGCAATTTAGTTCGAATCTCATTTCCAACGACCCAACATTCTATTTAGAACATTACTACGAGATTCTTAACACGACAGGGATGTTAAAGTAAAAGATGTTTCAAATAAACAATATTCTATAATTTTTGAAAGATTTATATGTCATTTCGCCAATTGTCGTACTTTTATTGTTTTTATGGTGTAAAGAATATGAGAGAAAGGAAGCAGAAGATTATAATTTTGAAAAAGAAAAGAAAGCTATGTATCGCTGACTACACCTCATTACTGACCATTGGTCCAGATAATGTCTCAACGTAATCTGTAAGATAATTTACTTTCCCTCCATGCGATTCGCTTGCGACTGACATGCGATGTAACTCTATTCTGGATTAGTTGCGGCGTTTTCTGCGAGCAATCCATTGAACTATAAAAACTGTTGTTTTCTTTAGTTTCATTTACAAGAAAAAGTAGTACGAACGTCCGAAAATGTTTTAACACATCCTGTGCGAAATAAATAAAAAACGTTAATATTTACTATTTTTAATTATGTCATTAATGAATAAGTAATTGTATTTTAATTTCAATTGGAACTTACTCTGTATTTTGTGGTGATGAAGTGAAGAATGATGGATTCACTTCGACGACTACATTTACTCTTTCGTTAGTCATTTGAGGCAAATCAATTGTCTCTTCGAAGCAAATGACGTGTGTTTGGCGAAGTCCCCTTTTGAACCACCGCTATGACAGCTGCTTCCAGGCATGGACAACCCCAACATTCCTTTTACGCTTTTCACCTTCTTCCTTCCGTCATTCTTTCTCCAGAGCTCCACCAAATGGGGGAAATTCTATTAGTAACTATTTGGAATTCCTGAAGTGTATAAGATTTGAATAAGCAATCTTCAATTTGATGTTTCTTTCAACGTTATCGGATGAATTTGTTCTTGAGAATGAAAATTAGAGTTAACGTGTTTTTTCATGATAGAATTGATCTTTCTCTTCTTATTATTAATATTTTACTGAGGAAAGTACACATCGAGACTGCTTGATCCTCCATGGAGTGGGAAAAAGTTATATGTCCATGTTAAGAAAGTTGGAATTTTTATCGAATGATACAAGGGGGAGTCCCCGGCCACATGATCGTCTGTTCTTCACATCCTGCGAAGGAACGAGTGTCAGCTACAAATAAAGATGGGGAGAAGTCAGTACTAATTCGTTTGACTTCCTTCTTCTGGAAATTATACGTGTTATGAGTTTATTTTGTTTATTTGGAATATCCCTTCATATAAACTATCACATTTCTCTTTTTCTTAAACAATAATTTCATTTCATAAATAATTTCATACTGTGGCATTTTGAATGAATCCTCACTGGGTATTGCTTTAAATTAGTGTCTATTTTATGAATCAAATATCTTTCTCTGAACTAGTAAGATGGTTTTTTTACAAAACAATTCTGCAGATCACTTCACTTCAGAGTTCAATTCAGAAAAGAAAGTAATTGTGTTGTAGCTAAATTTCTGAATTTACTCAACTTAATTGAACTTGAAACGATCCAAATTTTCGTCTTCTATCATTATAAGATTGTACGAAAAGACTTTATGCAGTATAAAATATTACCATCATGTTTTATTTAGAAGTCTGTAGTATCTCCGCTCCGAAGTTCCCTGGGTGGCCTCTGTGAATGAATGTATTGGATCCTCTGACGCCGTCTACTTTTCTTTCCCTCCAATCGAGAAATCCTTCCTTCCGCCACCTGAACGCCCTGGAGCGCCCGTTCAGCAGACGGCGCTTCGCTATTTCGGCGGGCGGACGGCCTTGATCGCCAGCGAGTGGCAGTGGTGAGGGAGGGCTCGTGGTCGTAGCGAGTGGCTCCCGAAAATACGTACCGTCAGCCGCGCCACGAGCCCTCAGTCCTCGCGAGAACATCCGTCCGTCGCAATGTGCTCCGTGTCACGCGGCTGCTGTATCCCCGCTTGCGTGTGTGATTCCCCGCCTGCTGCTACATTAGGTGTTGTGACGCTGGTGCACTGTGGTTGTGGTTGTGGTTGTGGTGGATAGGTGCTCTGGCCGCCGACGTGTGAGCGGAGGTTGAGAGGCGCGATGAAGGTTGTTTCTGGAAGTATTTCACATGTCCATCGTTGTAAACAACTCCCGAGCTTTTTTTATGTTCGCAGTCTTCGAGGTATCGATGTTTAATTGTGAAGAAAAAAATGTTCAACGTGTTAAGACAAAAAAGTGTTGTGTGCTTATAAATCAGAAATAAAGACTAAAACACCTCCCGTCATTTGGGTTTTTTCTTTGTGGAAAACGACATACGCAAATATTGTCCATCAATAGACACCGGATTCCTTGTAAGACATTAGTAATCCTTCTGTCATTCTCCACATTGAAATGTCACATTCCCGTCAAACAGTGAGTGCAGGAGTTGTGTCTCCACGAAACAAACTTAGGATCCTTTTAATTTTTAGGTGAAAATTTTGTATCAACTTTGCGTCCGAGTTATTTACTAAAATGTAGTGCGCAATAATTTTGAACATTCGTGTGCATGTGGATGCACGTCTAAATGATAACAATGATAATTATGTTGTACGAATTAAGTTCTGATACTTTTTCTCCGCGTCCACGCCCATTCAAGTCTTGCCAACGTATCTCGACGGCGCGCGCCGCTTCCCAGACAGAAATAACCGATGATGCGACTTTGAGCATTTTTCTCTCTCAGCATCCGACGGAACTAACGCAACACTGCGAACTGTGACTCAACTGCTGACGCACGCGTCACTAACGGATTCATCCCTCTTTTTGCTTTTCTTCATGTGATCACTTTTTTTTCTAAAAAAGCCCCCTCTCCGCCTTTTGCGCTCCCTAAACACTCTCTAGCAGCAACGAATTCATTGTGTCACGGGGAATTATGATAATATTATATTTCTGAAGACCAGAATTTTTTATTTATTTATTTATTTATTTCTCTATTTTTAACAGAAAATAGTCTATTCTTCTCAATTTTAATCCAAATGACTCCCATTAAGAATTGAAAATTCGCAAATTCATTATTACCTTTGGAAGTGCATTAGAAATCTTATTTTGAAGTATTTGTTCTATTGTGAAACTAATTTATACAGTTTTTGTTATATTTAATTTGTTTTCGAAACGATAGTAGCGAACTACGTTTTTGGGTGGAGGCTCTACGCGAGGTTTCTAGGGCACAAGCGGATCATTTTGCGAAGACAGTGACGCGAAATGCAGGAGCTATTATTATTATTATTATTATTATTATTATTATTGGATTGAGAGTAAATGGGCGCAAAATACAGACTCCGTCTTTTAAGAAGGTATCTAATATCTCAGAGAGGTTCAGTTAGTAGAAGTGTAAAATTTGTGAACATGAACGAGTTCTCATTTCTATCGTTATATCGTCGTATCTCATCCAAGCCTCTCCTTGGCCCGAGTTTTCCTCCGGTTTTCCTTGGGTGCGAATGCCATTAATAATTTTATTCTATTAATCTCGAATTTTTACACAATTTATTTTGAACAATTAACGCATAACAGTACGTATTTATGAAATAATTTCTTTTGTAAATATTAAATCCGCCACTGTCCACGGGCCCCTTGATCGGAATTGATGGAATGCGTCCCTCGCTTGCCTCCGAGGAGTAACGAATAGTTTATTGTCCCTCACGTGGTCACATGGCGCAGTTTGTAACTTTTGCTTTCTTGACACTAAAGTTTACCAAAGTATGTACTTAATTAAATGTCTTCCAGGCGACATTGTGAATGTCACAAAGTGTACGAAAGTGATTACGTTCATTTTATTTGTTTACATTAAAAAAACCGGAATGCTAGATAACCAATGTACCTGCCGTTTAGTACATTCATGAAGCAGTGAACTCTCCGATTTTACTTTAAGAAATGTGATGAATATGTGAGGACCCAACTTATTTTTGTCATACATGTTGACATGTCATTATCCTTTTAATGAAACAACCATTTATGGCGATCGACCGCCGAGGTGATATTTTTGTATCGTTGTAAAAGCGACAAGGAAAGAACGGCTTGCGAATGGCATTCCGTAGGAGAGAAAAGAAGAATTCCCTTTAACCTCCGCTCCACGTCGCAGCCAGAGCGTTAACAGCAGCGGCGGCGGCGGCGGTGGCAGCACTTTACGAAGCGCGCGCCACATCGTCTTGTTGTGCCCGCAGGCGAAGACACCATGCTGAGCGACCAACCCTACCGCTACCTCACCGTGGACGAGATGAAGTCTCTCGGCGACGATTCCCTTCCCATCGACGTCACGCGAGACGAGAGAATCGACTCCAACAAGGAGGCGACGACGGGTGAGTAAGCAAGTACAGCGTCACGCCACGCCACTGCGCTCGCATCGAACAGGTGCACCAACTGCACAATTTACACTCGATACACATAGGCTTCATCTCTGGGATGATATCGGAAAAGAAAACTGATTCTCCGAGGAAATAAATGTAGTAAAGGAAATAGTTGTTGAAAGAACTCTGTCGTTACGAACACATTTTTTTTTATGAACCGTGTAACCAAATGACATGAGAACAATTCTTCCTTGTGCAGTTGGAAATCCTGAAGTAGCTAGCAATCACACTTAACCACGCTTCTCTCTCTTTCTTTCTCTTTCTGTTTCGACTTGTGACGTCACAAAAAAGGTCTTTCGAGGATACCAGATACTCCTTTTGATTATTATTGTTATTGTTTGTTCTATTTAAAATTTATTCAGTCTCGTTCAGAAGTTTAAAATTGCAATTCAAATGTTGGCAAACATTACCACAAGAAAAAAGAATATAGTCAGCTCTCTTCTTCTTCTTCTTCTTCTTCTTCTTGTGATTTGTTTTGTTTTGTCAACCTCGTCGCTAATCAAATTCTCTAAATGTAAAGCCATCTATTAAAATACTTCAGTCTTAAATCTGAATGACATGACTTGATTGCGCCTAACATAACCTAACCTCACATAATGAGCTAAATTCATTGCGTGTCCGAGTTGAATGAATTATTTCCCTGAATCGATCGATGGGCCTTTTCTCTTTTTGTGTAGCGTCGCTTCATTGAACCTATTTCTCTATAGGATGCTCACCTCTTTTCTTTCAACAATTAATGACTCAGTGTTGTGTTTTAATGATGAAGAGAAAGAAGCGTTGAGAAGTTAATGAAGTTGTTTTTTTATAATTTCTTCTTAATTTTAATGGCAATTTTTATCATTGGAATGGCCTATTTTGTGCATGGCTTTGAGGATCTCAAGTGAAGAGCCAAAGCGTAAAAAAAACTCTCGGCGCCATTGCCATCGTTTTGGATGAGGAGTAAAACGCTTGTGCTTCCTTCCTGCGATTTGTAGTTCAATGCGTGGCGTGGGGCAAACACATAGTATTACGATACTTGAGAGTTCGTTGAACAAAAAAATCTAATTCAATCTAATGAGCTTCTCTACGCTTCTAGAAAGGGGATAAATGCATCGCCGTGATCACACATCGACGCATAAATCGCTTGCACTTTGTGAAGAATGCACAAAGCTGTGTTGCATCTATATCATCTTTCCTTTTTTTTCTCGACTTCCGCGGAACAGAAAAAGTCTCAAAGCACGACTCTTCAACTTCCGTCTTCACTCACATCTTTCTCTTTATGTGTGCTTTTGTGTGTGCTTCATGTAACATGTAACCCGCATGAGAACCGAGTGTGTTCTGAAACGACCTCATAAATGAATAATACGTGTTCTATTATTTGTCGTACCCACAATGCATCTTTGGAATTCCCTTGCTTTTTGTGTTTTTTTAATAATTTAAGTGGGATGAGAGATCATCGTACACGGATTTATTTTTCAATCGAATTACAAAATAGTGTGTCTCTACTGCCATTGTAGTCTATACAACACTTTTAATCGGACGAAGGAAACATAAATTCCCTGTTATCTTGAGTTTTTCACAGATATTTGACGTTGTAATAGTTTAAATATTCCTCGATGATGTTTGAAAAGAAAATGCTACTAATCAATCAAAAGTGGTGAATAAATCGAAGGATTATTGAGAATTCCGACTCACGACAAATAGTGGTGTCATTTTCCAATGCAACCGGCCAATTTAAAAACCATTTTAAATTTTATACTTAGCAGCCAATTTTAAATTTATTGTAAACATCCTACAAACTTTAGGTAAAATGTGATACAATGCAAAACCTTTTGCTCAGACTGCTCGATTTTAACCAGACGAATTGCAATTAGTCCAAAGAAGTTGTCTAATTGATTAACATGGAGTTAAGACAGATTATTCTTGAGATTCTCTCTCAATGAATATATGAGTGTACATGTTACTTGGTTAAGAACAGGAAATTTCGAAACTGCTCAATGATCATGATTCTCTTGATAGCTTCTTTTATAAATAAACGATTGTCGTGAAATGGGTTCTTAAAATATTGTTGAGTAAAAAAGAACGTCCTCGGTCATTTTTCCCTTCAATGTTGACTTTCATTAATTTGCTTCACGAACTCGGGGGGGGGGGGAGACTAAGGATGACAGAAATTGATATTAAACGAAACCTATGATACTCGCGACTGTCTCTGATCAACTATAGTAATATAATTATGTGCATTTAATTTGTAACGTTATGTTATTGTTGAAAAACAACGCAAAGTTTTTTTTTTACTTCTTCGCTTGGGGTGGGTGAGAGCACAACAAAAATGTGACAACTAGATGCGGGAAGCCTGGAAAAGAATTATTGTAGTTTAAATCATTCTGTTATAGTGCGCGGTTGTATCTTTTGTAAGCAGCCCAAAACTGAACCAAGACTTATTGCAATTTGTATGTAAAACAGTAAGATAATTAGAAAATGGTAGGTCGTTATTCAAGGCAAATTGACGAAGCTGTTTGGAGTGAGCCGGATTCGCAAATTTGCTTCACACTAATTGTAGTAATTCGCTCGCGTTGAATGTGTAGAACCTCGAAGGAATGTGAGTTTGTTTCCAGCTGTCGCGTGTGCATTTCTGGTGCAAGTTGCATTCCCATGCGAAAGTGCTGCTATCACAAGCGATGGATGCAGGTGAGCGGGGGAGGAAACACGGAAAGGAGAAGCTCTTGCTTTCCCTGCATCGTGAGTGGCATGACGCAACCGACGACGACACCTCTGCACTGTCATAGATTTGGTCATATATCAAGAGACTGTCTGCGGACGTTGCGCAAAAGAAGGACAAAAGTAAAAGAAATGTCAAAATTATATGTATAAATTGCAATCGACGAGGTTTCAATAGAGAGCACAGTGTGATGGACAAAAGTAGTAATGTTTATCCATTGGATGAAGACCATTTGGTGAAAAGTACAAAATATGACAAGGAAGATTTAAAATGACACAAGTAAATGGAGCTAAAAATATGAAAAAATTGGAACAGCGGGTTATCTGACAAATGTTAAAAGGAACAGGATTCACGTCGTCTGGTGTAGCTGTGAAAATGAAGGATGAGATTATGTTCGTTTTGTGGAAACGAGAAGTTTCAATAATATGAGAAGAAAATATGGAGACTAGATTCTCCGGTCATGTGGAATGATGCTACATCATCAAGATGGCTCTATTCGGTAGTTTACTCAAGCTTTATTCCTTCCTAACGTATGTAATGGGCTCTAATGACATCGATGTTGACGAGCCCTAAAGCCCCAACAACAACAACCTAACGTATGTAGTTTTAAGATTTATATACGAACTTTATCACAATCGAATCAATATATGAAAGATATTCTTATTTTGTTCTAAGTTAAGGGGTCTCACGGACCAAAATTCAAAACCTCCTATAGATGTTGAACCTCCTCAGAACTCTGATCTCTGCGTTCTACCGACAGTTTTAATAATTTACCATTTTTAAAGAACTCATTTAAAATGCACTGAAACTAAAGTTTAACATCAAGTTTTAAATGTTTCTATAGGATTGAAAACTAAAGTTATGGAAAAAATAAAGTCCTGTCCTTTTTACTTTCTGTATGAAAGATGGGAGTAAATCGTTTAGCCGTTCAGATCCTCAAACTGAAGGAGTACAATGTTGTGAACTACCGTGATAATTTTTCTGTCATAGAATAATGCATTTTTTTAGTTTTGTCACTAAATCGTTTTTGTCTCTCCTTACCATGTCTCAACGAGTGGATTGTGACAATATCGATTGCATAAAAGAATCAAACTCCCCCTGAAAGAGGGCAGAGCGGATCATTTTCGGTTCCCAAAGGAATAGAAGTCCCTGGCTTTGTGACCACCACGCTCCGGTCAATTCGATCTCTCGGATAGTCCAAGCATTAATTTTGCATCAGATAGTGTGGGCCTGGGAGAAGATATAGGAGCAACCTGTAGAGGAAAGCAGCTACAATCGCAACAACGTGTGAAGAGGGAATTTACGTAGACTTCTACTACGATGTGTGTGTGTGTGTAGCGATGCGATTCTGCCACTGGCGATTCAAGCGAAGCAGCTTCTTCTTCTTCTCTCGCCGTGACGTCAACCTCAAGGGAAGGAACGGAATGAGAAAGAAGTGTCGACCACCACCACCTTCCTAACCCCCCCCCCTTGGCCCCCTTGGTCCCCCCGCGCCGTCACGTGTTCGTTCTCTCCATTTCTGCGTAGGACACACACATCGAGCGCCGCTGGCAATCTCTTATCCCACAGAGTTCTTGTTGTGATGTTGTGCCGCAGCCCGTAGCGCGCGTGATGCGCCTGTAGCCACTCTCCGCTGTCCACTGCCCGCAGCCTCGTCCGCAGCGCCGCCCACCGCCGTCGGCGACGATACCACCAGCCCCCAGCACGCCAAGGAGATGAACTACTTGCAGTACACGGGCGCCAACTACGCCGCCGACAATGTGGAACTGGCCTCCAGACACCCGGTGCACGTGGGGTAAGTCCGTGCTGTATTCCTGTAACTGGATCTCGTTTTCCTTAAAAGTGTCTTTACACGGTGACGACACAGAAGCTTTCGAAAGAACGACGAAGACGTGTCGCTACGTCACCGTCTCTTTTTTTGACGTTTTCTCTTACTTTCACATTCCTTAGTTAATTTGAGAACGTTTTAAATTTTATTGATTGTTGCAGAACCTATTGCAAAGAAGACAAAGTTCCATGACGATTTTAAAAGATTTGAATAAGTACACTTTCTCAAAATTTGACCGGGGCTAAGATAATATCCGCTGATACGAAAATGCTTTATGAACTATTTAAAATAATGTTCATTCACTTCGTTACACCAATGATGATTTAAGTTATAAAATAATGACCACTAGAAATTAACGCTTCAAATCTGTATAAATTTCAGAGCGCGGATCTAAAAGATACTTAATACTCAGTTTACTCACAGCAACTGATATTTTAAGTCTGTTAAAATATGTTGTGGGCTTTTTTTTTCGATTCGTTCCGAGCCGTTTTATCTTTTAAAGCTGCATCGGGTTTATTTAATGTAAGAAATTCGTCATCGACCAGGTTCCAAATGTACTAATAACACCAACAGCAAAGTATTTATGAGAAGTTTCAGGTCGCTCCCTCGGTCCCTCAATATGCGAAACAAAGCGCACGGGAATATATCTATAGATTGATAGAAATGGCGAGAATTATACAGAATAAGCCATGAATAAATGTGATTATAAGGCATAACTTATAATTATGAAAAATAAGGGGTAAAATATATAAGAAATCGAATTCTGTAAATCTGGAAGCGTGCACAATGATAAAGAATCCTTGTGTTGAATGTAACGTTGCACTAATTCTTCTTGCTTCTTTGTCTCCCATGCTTCATGTCTCTCATTCAGGAAACTCCATTGGAAGAAGTGAGTATTGTGAATTTTATTTACTAATACTGCTAAGTACATTGATTTTTGTAATGGAATATTGTTTCTCGCATTCAAAAGTTATCTATGACGACATAACACTTATTGGTATTTTGACATACAATCAGAATCTACACCTTTGTTACAGTGAGAGCGTACATTAGGTATACAATCCGTACGTTTCATTGGATTCATTAAGCGGAATAAGAACATTTCT
Source organism: Laupala kohalensis (assembly GCA_002313205.1). Taxonomy (NCBI): domain Eukaryota; kingdom Metazoa; phylum Arthropoda; class Insecta; order Orthoptera; family Trigonidiidae; genus Laupala; species Laupala kohalensis. Next base: position 83,139 of record NNCF01129114.1, on the reverse strand, counting down.
AATATTCCACTATGTTAAGATCAAATTTTACGAGACATGTAATTAATCTATCGCATTTAAAATTAAACTTTCTAATCTGCGAATATGAATGTTGTGAATATGAATGAAACAATTATCCAAATATAGTACATTAATGTAACAGAAATACAAGATACATTGCATGAACGTTACGGTTTGGTATTTTTTTAAATGTCACCTGTAATGAATATGATGCAAAACAATTATGTATGAAGAAGATAATACCTGGAATGTAATACATTATATTCTATCAATTAACTTTCTCATTCTTGAACACATGTGTGAAAAATTAGAATAGGGAAAAAGAAATATATATATATATTTATTTATTTATTTATTTATTTACAACACACTAAATGGAGAAATATTTCCGAATTTTTCTGAATAATAATTTCTATTATTTTTTTATTTTCATACACCCAACAACAACTTTCTAAACATTGACAAATGTTGAAAAGCATAGAAAGTAGGTTGTAGTAGACGTAGGTCGTCTAACGTAGACAAACAGGTCATTGAGGTTCTGGGCGTGTCTTAATCTGTATTTGCAGACACCAATTATTGAGTGTTAAGCTGGATGTAGATCTAGAACATCTACCTCAACTAAAATTGACAGAAATCCCATGCTCTAGTATGACTAACGAATAAAACTAACTAATAACAACAACAACCAATTCTCATATAACTATGTGGCGAAACAATTTTCTCGTCTTAAGACGGTGAAATAAAACTGTTTGAATGACACTTGTACGACATTCTGTTATTGAGATAGCAGCTCACCAAAGTACACAATTTAAATAATAATGAATACAATAAATATTATGTAAGAGTACAATACTTAGAGAGGGGGGACGCTGTTGCAGTTTCCTCGTCAGCTTCCTGGTGGACGCGCGGGGAGGGGCGATGCGCGGCTGCCGCCATTCGGGCGTGCGCGTGATCGTGCCTCCTCGAAAGGCCGCCATGCCAACGCGAGTCACGTGTCGCTACCTGAAGCGCGACAAACTCACGCATCCTCCGCCGCTGATGGAGGGCGAGGCGTTGGCCAGTCGCATCCTCGAACTGGGACCCGTCGGCGCCAAGTTCCTCGGGTCAGTGCCCTCTCTCCCATTATAATTACACCTTTTTTTACCTCAGGGTTGCTCATGGCTAGTGTACTAGTATACTCATAAAAAAAACCCGGGTTCAATTCCCGAAAGGGCGAGGAAATATTTGTAGCTTTTACACTTCGGTGTCTCAGATCATAGGTATGCGGGGGGTAATTCTATATCAAATCAACCAAAAACCCCTCCGGTGGCTCAAATGGTAGCGTTCTTGCTCATCACCAAGTCATCCCGGGTTCAATTCCCGGAGGGACCAGAAAATAAAGTTTGTAGCTCTTCACATTAATATCCCAGTTCTGACTACCGAAACGCGAACCCTCCTTCCTGTATCCTCCACCTCCTGCACCTAGTACCACAACTCTTACCATTACTATCTACTCTTAATGACCCTTCCACGTGGGCCAAGTTGTTGGTAAACTCAGCTAAGCGGCCCACCTATACTCCTACCATACTACCCTTATCTCCTATCGTTCCATGTAGCACTGAGCTACATTTCCCATTTACAAGTACTACAATAAAAATATTATAATTTAGATCTTTAACAACCCAGATCTTTAAAATTTTAGGCATACTTGTAGCACTTTCGATGTGTATATCGCTTGATTTTGGTCACGCATTACACAGTTCAATAAGCTAGAGATTGAAAACTATTTTCACGCCATGTCTAAAATAGGTGTCGTTCTCTTGAAAATGCCAAAGCATTATATTAAATATCCATAGATTTGTGGAATTTCGGAACAATCCCAAAACATATGTGGCCTCTCTTGTGTGCAGTCCCGTGGTGATCGAAGTGCCGCACTTCGGTTCGCTGCGAGGCGCCGAGAGGGAGATCGTGGTGCTGCGCAGCGACAACGGAGAGACGTGGCGCGAACACAGCGCGGACGCCAGCGAAGACGCGGTGCGCGACGTTCTGCACGAGAGCTTCGAAGGGGAAGGTGAGTTTGCTCGGCGACGGAAAGAAGAAAACAGGAACCTTTTACTATCCAGTCAATTTACTCTCAAGATTTACCGAAATAAATATGAATTAATTACTAACACAAATGTTTAGGAAAGAATGTGTGACAATTAATTTTTGATGGATTGAAAATAGTTGTGAACACTTTCTACAATCCCGTAACTGACAAACGCGTTGATGTTGGATTCCCTTCGATCCTTAAGCAAGACTGCTTTTAGTGGCCATCTATTAATGAAAGGCGAACTTAATTAATAGAGGAAACTACCACTTAGTATTCCGAGCGATGAAATAATATAAATTCACCCTTTCGAGATAAAACGAGATCGGTACCGCCAGCTCCAAATATCACTGAAAAAAGAAGCACAAAATAGTATTAAGCTGCGTCTATGATGAAATGCTGAAAAGTGTGGTCACAAAGAATACTGTTAGCTACATCGAGTACAGGTTCTATACCAACATCAATGAAGCCAGTTAGACAATAAATAAATTACGGTCGAGAGAGAGCTGTTACAAACTGCGTATGAGGAGCACATTGAATGCACATTGAAAGTAATTTACTGCGACTGATACAAAATAAACTAATGAACTCGGTGCATTTCCTTTCATGTCTTTTTTCTTCTTAAGTTGAATTTCTCGAAGCGAAGTATGATGACTTTTACTATACTTGAATACTGACTGTTGGTTACCAGAACTATAGCTACCAGATTCCAATTTCATTGCATTTTTTACTGCATTTATTGAATCACTAGATCAGTACCAGCAGTTTTGCGCACATGAATTTTATCACATGCCTGCAACTTTATTCTTTCTCACACTATTGCTATCCGGTGAGTATGTTGACCATTAATATTGGTAGTTTGATGGTATCCGTGTGTATCAGGACATCACTTCTTACTACCGCTTAAGTTCATGATCATCCCCTATGAGGAAATATACTTTTCCTCGACGCCAAAAATATTTCAGCGACGCCAAATATTCATGGACTCGTCACCCATGACATTTCCGATAATTTTCACATGGTTTTACGTTGCATTTAAATTAATTTTCAATGATTTTTACACATAACCCCCTTCGCAAATGTAGCTGCGGTGTCGTTCCTCCTTGAGGGCTGAATTTAGACTTAGACGATATTGGAATTCCACTATCGACTCGGTGACGTCAAAAAGTGTGGACTCGTCTCTCATATCTGTCATGTTCGATCATTGATCCGTGTCATCCTCTTACTCAGGGGTGCAAGAGTTTATACTGGCTGATTGTGGACTTTGGCTTCTTTGGGAATGCCATTACTGATTTCACCGACCTCGAAAACTATGATTTCAATATTAATATCAGTCATATTTTCTTCTCAACCCCTACTTTTCCCCTCCCCAAAAATATATTTCCTCATAGGGGATGATCATGAACTTAAGCGGTAGTAAGATTGTAACTTTGTTCTTCTGCATCTTAAACACCGATGTAATCAACAGCAATATCAGCCATATTTTTAACGAACGCGCGCCATCTATTGTAGAATAGTTTGTGAGAAACTTTCGCGGGTGTGTGTACTTGCCAAAGTTCCATCACAATCGGATGCAAGGGATTAAGGGCAAACAAAGCAATATTAATAGATTTTCTCAATTACCCCGTAACACGAGGAAATGTTTATACTGCTCTATTCTCTATGAAAGTTGTTAGTACACGATGTTTATGTCAATTCCGTTAGAAATTACAAGCGAATTTATTTGAAAACGTGTACACTACGCGTGGGGAAGAAATGTAATATCTATACACAGATGACACTGAACTGTCAAAAAGACTTGTTAGAAAAGTCTTCCGATATCAGGTCGGGATGAAGATGGTGAACGAGTGTTTAAAATTCTTTCAACCACCAAATATCTAATTCGATTCAAGATTCGTGGTCAGAAACTGTTAACTGAGCCTTTTGTCCTCAATATTTAATTACGACATCTTTAAAATTTATTTTTGAGATAATTTAAAGAACAATAAAAGTATTAAATATGGGACTAAATTTGGTTGGATTGTGATAAGCAGAAATGTAAGTAGTTCTGAAAATGAGAAATGTAGTGGTGAAGGACATCTCTGGCTCGAACCGGTTGGTTGTCATTTCCATCTGACTCAAGTTTCCATTTGGTCTTTGGTTTCATGATTACCTTGTCTGTTGACATTATCGTTGTAAGGCTTCTTTCGTTGTAGTCAACGTCCTATTATCGTCGCGTGTTCTCTGAAGTCCTCTTTCTTTCCACCGTTAACTCTTGTGTTGCCGCCTTCCATGTTCTCCACAAGAACTTCCTGTTTCTGTTCCACGAGATGTGCTCACAGTCCTCGTCTCGTTTCTTTCCCCTCAAATGCATCTAGCTTCATCTACTATTGTCATTTTCTGTTAGTTCGCGAATAAATTTCCATAATTGCCTCACGACGATGCTTGGTAACCTTTGTGAATGTTTGTTGTCTCCTGACGTTTCGGCTGAAGCCTTCCTCTGAACGAAACGTCAAAAGAGACCGCGCACGCATCGTTAGAGAAAAATTTTTAATCCCGCAGAGTTGGCAGCCCTGGAGGAAGCAGTTCCTGGACGCACCACTCGCATCCTCACTTCCGACTTCCCGCAGTATTTCGCCATCGTGTCGCGTGTGCGCCAGGAGGTGCACGCCATCGGCCCTGAAGGAGGGATGGTGTCTTCGAGCGTCGTCCCCCAAGTCCAAGCGGTGTTCCCGCAAGGCGCGCTCACCAAGAAGATCAAAGTGGGACTGCAGGTAAACCTGTTCAAACCGCGGAAGGGCGCCCACGCCGGGATGCTGAAAAAGATCACGGTGAACCACGTGCCCAAGAAGAAGCGCTTCTCTTTGGTGTGGTGACTTCAATCATGTCACCACTTAGCTATGTAACAATTTTTTTTTTTTTTTTCGTTGAGAAAAATTCTCGCCGCCTCCTCAGCAAACAGAAATTCAGAACCTCAACGAACTGGATTCGACAGCATGTTGACAGGAAGTAACAAAATACGCATTTTGGTTGACGGATGATGACGCGACTGAGACAGTGATCAACATCCGAAACCTTAGTTGTCATGGTCACCACCAGGAAGTGCTGTGTGCGGAGGTTTGCACTTCGTCCTTCAATCAATAAAAAAAAACTAAAAGAGTCCTTTTATGTTACTGTCTTTGGGTTCTTCATGCGCGGATTATCGCTACTGTACAGATATTTTTGTTCGTGCAGAAATAGATCCGATTTAGAAGTTGCCTTTAGAAGTTACCTAGAGAAAAAGTAGTGGAATTAGGTGTTCATAGTTTTCGAGGAAAATAGATCACTCAAAACCAATTCACGCAGTACCGTTTTCTTGTACTTATACGTACTACAATAGTCATAAATCTTCACTACATTTCATTAATTCTCAAAACCAGCGTGCAGTGTTTACATTAACAGATTATTCCGTAATAAAAATATAAAGATATACAATTTTTTTTCATCAGAGTTACTCGTCAAGTGAGATGTGATATTATTATAAAGTGATCCATATCCACATTATAAAAATGAAGTACCTGAAGACAGTAATATTTAAAGGTGTATGGCGGGCAATATCTGAAATTACTGTTTCGTGGCTTCTGCATAATTCTAACCGCCACACAGCTACTGGTATTTGCTCGTAGAAGTCCTGAGCTAGTAGTCATAGCATGTTGCGATAGATGTTTTCACTAACAATGCATCCTGTGAGATCCTTTTGTCTGTGGAGACGTGGAATGACGTCGTGGCGATCAGCATGAGCTGCGTTCCAATGAAGGAGCTTCTCAAATAGTATTTCTCACTTTCTTTTTAATTATTCTATTATGAATTATAGTATACCGCTTTATTTTTAAATATTCTCATGTCTTCTTTTATATTTTACTAGATATGCACCAAATTACATTTCGACCAGTCGAGTTTTTATTCTAAATTTCCGCACTATTTGTTTGTAAATTCAAGTTCCTCGGGGTTCACAAATTCGCTCTTCTCTCGTGCAACAAAAAACGTTGGACTTTTTTGCCCCAGAGCAAGTTGTCCCCGATCTTCTCGTCAACTTTTCAACCTTATTCAAAATTGTCGTATTCCAACACATTTTTTTGCTATAATCACTACCAAGTGTCTCAATAGAGATTCAATAGTTTACAGAAATATCTTTGTCTCTCGCGTTTGAGACGACAGAAGCTTGAGAAAGAAGAATTCGAAAAGTACTCTTGAGATGAATCTTTTTTCTCGGACTGACTTACACACACACAAGTGAGGCTCGCGTTCGATCTGCTATTCGCTTCCCGAAGCTGATGGAAAACGCGAGACATACATTGGCACGTTTACCTGTTCGTCTCAATTCAAAACCGCAAGACTTGATGAGAAACATTATGTTGAGAAGCTCAGCATTCCTTCAACACTTCCCCCTCCCCTTCACCAAAAGGACGATTCGGCCCCAAGGAAGAGAGCCGTTGCACTTGAGTATTTGACTGGAGGTAGTGACCAGTCGACTCACAGGACAATGACGTCGGCACGAATTTGAGATGACTAGATCTTTGTGTTTCATTGAAACGCCGAAGCAAATAATAGTCTTTATGACGTAGAAAGATGTTAAAAACGGAAAACTGAGAACAAATTTGACGATCTTGCGGTAAAACCACATCAAATTTCAAATAGGTGTAATAGAATTGTATTTAAACTCGTGTACATTATGCTCCTGACTCTTCTTGTATATAAATTGAATGGATGATGGAGCACGTTATGAGGAATCAGTTTCATAAAGAATTACTTATCCGAAATGTCACTAGGACGAGAGTGNGAAGTGTCACTAGGACGAGAGTGAATGGAACACAAGAGAAACCTGTCTTGTGTGAGGACTTTATCGCTGTTAATAAGCAGACGTTTAAATATATGTTGTAATTAGTTGTTGTTGAACTTGGAGCACTTTCTTTATCACTTTACTAATAAAAAGCTCATAAAAAGCTTTACACAACTTTTTGTCTTGGTGACATTTTAAATCGAACTGGTGACAATTCATTGCATGTGTTCCCGACTGATTCCGGCTCTACCATTCCTCCAATTTTATACGAGACGTTCTGGAACATTCTCTATAGTGTCAATGCCGTTTCTATCCCTGTTTTGCAAATACAAAATGTTTAATGTAATTCTAACAACACGAAATGAAAAAAAGCAATCAAACATTTAGAACGAAACTGGCTCGATTCTGGTAAACTTGCGCGAATCATATCCAAATTTATTACCCGAAGCATTCACAGAGAAATGGGAAAATAATTAAATATTATTCAGCGGATTAAGAATCTTGTATAATTAGAATTACCAGTAATATGGAGACGAGAAAAACATTAGTGTTTTATAATGAACCCCAGACCTGCAGCTTGAGATGTAGAGCTTCGCATTCGAGTTGAATTGAATGTTAGAATCTTGAACTCCCCGTGATTCTGGGATCAAGTGTGAATCGTGAGCATTTTTCCACTTCGGCCTCTCAGAGGGCAATCGTCGCTTTATGCTGTCAGTCCCCACCGCCACCACTTCCAATTAGGAAAAAGCTTTTGCCATTTCACGGAAATATAAATCAGTTAACTCGTCACATGAGTTTCTGCAGCCCAAATCATGAAATTGTTCCTCTTCGCATTTGAAGAACGAATGCCGTCGTTACCTCACGAGTAAAATTAATTTCTTGCAAAATCTTTGGAAAATTCTGGTGTCTCATGATGACGTGAAGTATGTTCGTAAATTAATATTTATTTCGTTTAGACACAGTTCCGGTTTTACGTCGTGAGACACAATTTGCAGAGTTTTGTTGTTGTTTTCTTTTATATAATGTTTTCGCTAACGAGAACTTCGATGCAGGAAATTGGATCCAGTAAAAACTCTTATTACGATTCTGCACCACATTACATTGAAATGGAATCAGGAACGTGGAATACGTTTTTTTTTGGTACTCGGTAAAGTCAGCAACAAACAATGATTTACCAAATATTGCTAATTCTTTTAACCAGAAAAGGAAAACAAATAGGTTTTACTTTCTCGGCATAATATGGCGTTTACACTATGAAAACTAATTATGATATGCTTTACATGCTATTAAAACGATTCACTCATCTTTTCAAATTCAAGATTTGACTCTGAAATTGATCCATACTTTCTTTGCAAATGAATAAAAATAGAGCGAATACATTGACCAACGCGTCAATTGAGTGGTTTGGTGAACCGGTAATTCTTTTGTATACTTCGTATTATCAACGCTTCTGCTATTTTGCTATTCCGCATCGTTTCTCTCTTCTCTTCATCCCGTTTCTTTTCCTCGCTTCCGCGTTTCTCGTTTCACTCCGCAGAACGAATCTCATTCGATTTGGAAAACTCGAAACGATCCTCTTCTCTTACACGAACCTGATTCGCCGACAAGGGATGTAGTATAATATGGATTTGGATTAATTACTGAAATGCAAACGACCTGAGGCCAGAGTAGTATTTTTGTCTGCGATGATTGAAGCGCGGGCTGCTTCGTGTGATTGTTGATGAATCTTTAAAAAAATATTTAAAAAAAGACCGTAAGTTAAAGCAGTAAGAAATAAAGACAATCCGCTTAAATTTTACTGAATACATTTAAATGTTAAAAATTTATAAAATTTATCTCGAATAAGTGTAGGAAAATTATTACAAATGACGCTGCCTAAAAGATAAAACCATTACATTATCTATTATTTAAATTAAAAAAATTATATCCATAAATGCGAAGAAGTCTCCTTTTCGAGAAGTTTACGTGGCTGCAATACTTTACAATGATCCACTTTCTATCAGTTATTCAGTGGAATAAATCGTAAGAATTTGAATTCAGTCCCAGTAAAGAGTTTGAAGCCTAATTAATGGAACAAAAGTGTTTACGAGTTTCAAAGTTGATTAGATTCTCTAGATGCTTTTTTTCTGGTACGAGAGAAACGGTGCGTACAAAAGATGTAAGAACAAAATGTATGGCATCAAAATCTTCTACATGAAATAAGACGACGCCACTCACGTCAATGTTTCCGACCCGAAGAGCGCCCTGCAGACGAACGCCTTGGAAGGCTTTCTTTTTAAAAAAATTCACAGTATGTTCTTTATGTTGATTTATCATACAATGGGCTTCAATGGGCTGTGAAACTTCACTCGATGCTCTAATTGTAAATAGAAGGAAGAGAATATTTTTGTAGCTTTTATAGTGGTGTAGAAGATAATGTTTTTATGTGTTTTGTAGCGTATGTATTGTGATTTTTGTACATTTTTGGATTTTTCGAAGTGCTAGGCATCCGGACGCCGCTGAAGGCAGTGTCGAATGTACCCGAACCTTGTGTCCCTGTCTCTTCTGCCATCCGCAGTCGTGGAAGTAGCGGCGACGGGTTTTTACCGATCGTCGTCTCGCGGAGGGTAGAACCGCAGGGCGACGCCAGAGTTCTATCGGGCGCATCCGCTGTAGTTGTGCCCTCCGTGAAGCAGCGATATGAGAAAAAAACAACAGCGAGGCGCGCATCCGAATGACAGACGTCTCTCACGTCCCTCCTTCGCGTTCTCTCTATCTTCTGACCGTAAGCTATATTCCTTCTCTTTTCTCGTTCTTTCTCGCTTCGTTCTCATATAGATGAGCTTCGTGAACAGTACGTAACTTCAAAGCGTAAATATTCAATTCAAGAAAAAGGCTTTTATTCAAACAGCTTTTGAATCGGATAAAGAATAATTACTTTTTTGTAGACTTTTTTTAGATTTTTGTTGGAAAATCTATTTTAAGTCGTTTATTTCTTCGAAAGAAGAAATTCCGTCAAACGGTTGCCTCTGAAAAAGGATTGCCTTATATATGGAAAGGCGCTGATATAGAATAATTATATTTCGTTGCCCTTTTCTCGAAGGTCAGGGGCCATTAAAGGGCTTGTGGGAAGAATACACAATGAATTAACTTTTTCTGAATAATAGGTTTCATCTATTTGTAGGCGCGAGTTCCACTTCTTTCTTGGATCTTCTAGTCAACCGTCGTCGACTTTCGTCATTTAGTGCCTAGGAAGCTTTGATACCAATCAGTATTATACTGCCATATCTGAAGTACAAATGTTATGAATGAAAAAAGAAAATATATACAGGAGATGGTGAATATTGACATTATAAATAAATAGGCGATACGAAGTGTCCATTAAATAGTGCGATGACAATGGGGTCATTTGATAGTTTTTACATATTCTCGTAGAATTATTGGTGTTAGAGTCAGTGAAGTATTTTTACGGAAATTTCATATCACCGTCCCTGTGTTCACCTCGCTCTCTTCTCGGACGGAACTCAAAATTACGATACAAGCCCTCGAACGATTTTTCAGCTGTTGGTTAGGTTAAGTTAGGTCAGGTTGTAATTTTCAGGATATCCTTCATCGATAAATCTTCTTTATCCAAAATCTCAGGAATTCCGACAATTGCCAAAATATAAATAAATTTGTTATAAAAGATTATAATGAATATATAATATAGCGTGTTAGATATATGTACAAACCCCGAGATTGGAGTATTAAATTACAAAGTATTCTAAACTACTATAAGTATAGTATATTTGAGAACACAATGTGTACTAGAAATTGTTGTTAGTATTGGATTGTATATTGCGGCGTGGTTGCCATTTCTGCCACTCGTAGGGCTGCGCTCCCACCGAAGACAATGAATAGAAGATAGAGAGCTGTCCGCTTTGAAGGACGATGGGACGAGTAGGATGGGGCGCCTCTCTGTCGACGCACTTCAACAAATACACTGAACATAATACGTCTCGTTTACGAGCGGAGTTGACAGTGGCGCTCCTAGCTACATGGACGTCAATGTCGCTCTTCAAAATTTCAGTGACGGAACATTCGAATCGAAGCATTACAATTGTGAAAGCGCAATAAAATAAGAATGAAATTAGAAGTTCAAATGGTTTTGTAGCGATGGCATTGTCGATCTGTTTGACGTATCATCCTCAGTGTATTTGGCACCCAGCAGCACGTAACGCCTTTTCGCTGTGGCCAACGACAAAGACGGGCCTCTGGTTATGTGACCCAGGTAGATGTCGTGAGTCTAGAAAGTGTTGATCCAGTCTTTCTCGTTGGCCACGCTTTTTGCAGCAGATCACATCCATTTGTTTCTATTGGTTATTTTGTTTCATTTGTTATGGTTCATCGCACTGGTTTTTATGCACGAACTCACACGAACTGGCAGCTGTGTACAAGTTTGAGAGCCCAATAAACTTAGTTAAACTGTTCAATATGTGTAGTGGTGTTGGTTTCTTGGGGAGCGTCGGCTGGCTGCGTGTTGGAGACCTCGCACACGCTCTCGCCTGCGCTCACCCGATCATCAAACGCTCGGTCGGATCTCTCCACGCGCTACTATCACGCACGGTTCGCCCAGAGGCAACGCACGCGCATGTCTGTTAATAACTCTCTCTCTGTCTCTCCTTCGCGTTTAACTAAATTTATTGGGCGGCAGAAACAAGGAAGGAAGGAAGGAATTATCTTGTTTTAGCCACCGCATGCTGGCTGCTTCTTTTTTTGATATGCTTTGGAATGGCTGTGTGTGCGTTGATTCGAACCCTGCTTGTGTGGCGTGGCCCGGCCCCTTCAAATACCCCTGCATCCCTCCTTTCGCTCCTACTCCTTCACATCGGACGCTGTGATTGGCTGGTTATTGGCTGGTCGCTCGATTCGGTTGGTGGCTGACAAAAGTAATAAAGAGGGTCGATTGCGAGTTGGAAGGGAAATACGAAGAGCAGACTCTTACGAAGACACTTTGTGCTAATGAAGTTTCTTCTCTACCCGTCCCACGAAGAACAATGAATTTCAGGAAAAAAGTATACTTTATTAAAAAAACACTCATACGTTTAGCAAACAAAGAAATAAGATCCAAAAGTTATTTTAAGTTTGCTGTTCGAACATTTATAACAAATAAAATATGAAAGAAGATAGGGATATAAAAAAAACTCATGTAGAATGGACTATTCGTCTGAGATTCTTAACAAGTCTTAACGATTCTCAATTCTTAACAACGGTTGAATTTATTGACAGATTCCAACTTGCAATCGATACTCAGTAGACAGGTAAGTATTCCTAACACATGAATTGCGAAGTAATTTTGACAAATTGGATGGTGATGGATTAATTAATTAATTTATTGGTTAAATATTGCCATTAATAGATGTAAAATGGTACAAATAAAATATGGAAAATGATTAAGTTAAATTCACACAAAAAAAAAAGCACATTTGGATTTGGATTTTAATTCTTGTCTGAAAATGAAAGAAAAACATTCGTGTATCATGAGATTTTTCTTTTATCCTTCTGTACTACTGTCTATCATGAATTTTATGTGTTTCGAAAACTGACCAACCCAAAATTGACTTCGTAAACTACTGACAAATGATCATTTTCACTTTCCTGGCCAAAATTCTTTGTTTTATTATAACCACAAAAACCCTGGGGAAGAGTGCAGATAATCAAATCATTCACTGAGACAAAAGATGTTCAGAAAACATGAGATCGTTTGCTCTTCTGAAATGATGTGATATTGTAACTAATCACTGGAAGTAACATTGCATGTGATTGCAGCTTTGAAAGTAACTCCTTATTTGCAATTCACTTCTATACATCTTGGCATTGCTTAAACAATATACCGCATTAAATCATCTACAGAATGAGTAATTTAGGGAAATATGTTAATTTTTTTAGTATGCATTGAGTTGAGCACAAGTCACATTATTATTATACGACAAACACACAACGCATGGCCAATTATAGCTACGCACATTGAAGATGGAAGGAAGAAAGAAAGAGAAAAGCCTTACATTATGGCAAGTATACCTTAATGATATACAACCACAGGACAACGTTATTGTGTCTGCCTTTTTTTGAATTTTAAAACCTAATTTGTATATTGAATTTTCATAGTTTCGGAGAGAAAAAAAATCTCTCCGCATCCAAGAAGCGCTACTTCGATGCACACGGTTGTATTGTGGACGTATCCCAATCATGTGATATCTTATATCAGTGTTTTTAATACCGAGTAATTCATTCAGCTATGTTCATTTATCTGTATTACGTAATGTAACATTTTGAAACCAGTCGAGTCAACATTTTCGGAACACTAATGAAAGATTCACTACACATCATAAAAAAAGTGAAGAATAGATTTACAGGGGAGGGAACACAAAAAGAACGGTTTGTAGGAATTAGCATACAGTATGACTGTTGCTAAAATTTGTATTGAAAATTTTTTGTGAACGAATAAAATAAAAAATCTCTTCAAACCACCGACCCACAGGATGTTGTTTAAGGAAATAAGTAAGCGCTTTCTTAAAGACATATTTTAGAATAAGTTATTCATAGACAGACATCAACCACAACTTGTTAATTCTACACAAAAGGAACATCGCCTGAACACCGAAACAATTTGAAATTGATAGACACACGAAGAGCTCAATGAACTACGAATCACCTTCTGACCAGCTTCTCAAAATTCCGCTTTCGAGACAACCACTCCCCGCTCTGGAAACCAAAAACGTCTAATGTAAGCGCTTACGTTTTTCTAGTTGAATCTTATCGTGCGGGTCGACGATTTGAATTGGTAAGTGATTACGTGTGATAAGAAGCGAAAAGTGTTCGGAAGATGGTTGCGAGTGCTTTTGAGCGGTGTCAGTAAGGGGCTGTGTGTAGGCGCAGCCCATCCCTGCCGACCTCACCGCCAAGCTCCTGGGGAACCGCGTGGCCGTGTCGCCCATCGTGACGGTGGAGCCTCGCCGCCGCAAGTTCCACAAGCCCATCACCCTCACCATCCCCGTGCCCCAAGCGGCCAACAAGGGCATGATCAACCAGTATTCGGGCGACGCGCCCACGCTGCGTCTGCTGTGCAGCATCACAGGTAAGCGCGGCTGCCCCCTCCCCCTCCACGGCCC